>JAJHSJ010000001.1:43414625-43566963 GCA_021015155.1 Magnolia officinalis
TTCGGGTAGAGTATGGCGCCTACTCCACTCCCTTCGAGTTTGCGGCCCCATCAAAGAAGAGCATCCATTCCCCTGCCTTCCTTTCTTCTTCTTCTCAATCAGAAGGATGTCTTCGTCTGGGAAGAAGGTCTTCAACGGTTGATAGTCGGGCAAAGAGTACGGGGCTAGATGATCGGTCAGTGCTTGCCCCTTGATTGCTTTTGGGTGACATATGTGTTGTCAAATTCTGAAAGCAGCAGCTGCCATTTTGCGATCCTTCCTGTTAGTGCCGGTTTTTTCGAACAAGTATTTCAACAGATCCATTCGAGCGAGCAGAAGGATTGGGTGAGCAATCATGTATTGTCGTAGCCGTTGTGTCGCCAGACTAAGGCAAGACATGTTTTTTCCAAGCTGGAGTATTTGGCTTCATAGATCGTGAATCGCCTGCTTAGATAATAGATTGCTTGCTCTTTTCTCCCAGTGTCATCATGTTGGGCAAGAACACATCCGATTGCATCTGCGGTGACAGAAATGTATAACAGTAATGGCCTACCCGGAGTAGGTGGTATGAGTACTAGAGGATTCAGCAGGTACTTTTTGATCTTATCGAAGGTCGCTTGACAATCGTCATTCCATTCCTTTGGCGAGCTCTTCCATAGTAGCTTGAATATGGGCTCACAGATGGGTGTGAGCTGTGCGATGAATCGGCTGATATATTGGATTCACCCAAGGAAGCCTCGAATTTCTTTTTCAGTTTTAGGTGGTGGCATTTCAATGATTACTTTGGTCTTGGTCTCATCCACCCAGATACCATCTTCACTAACGATGAAGCCTAACAGCTTGCCCCCGGTTGCACCGAAGACACACTTTTGGGGGTTGAGGCGGAGCTTGAACTTTTCTAGCCTGTTGAAGAGCTTTTTGAGGTCGTCGAAGTGCTCTTTGATTGTGTGAGACTTGACGATCATGTCGTCCACGTAGACTTTCATGGAACAGGGAAGTCATGGCTCGCTGATATGTAGCTCCTGTGTTCTTCAGCCCGAAGGGCATGACCCGGTAGCAAAAAGTTTCCCATGGTGTGATGAAGGAAGTCTTCTCTCGATCTTCGATGGCCATCTTGATCTGGTTGTAACCGGAAAAACCGTCCATAAAGGAGAAGATCTTATGTCCAGCCATATTATCTACCGCGTGTCGATGTGACGCAGAGGGAAGTCATCTCTAGGACTTGCTTTGTTAAGGTCTCTGAAGTCGATACACATTCTGACTTCCCATCCTTCTTGGGAACTGGTACGATGTTTGCGAGCCATTCCGGGTAGTTAAAGACTACCAAGAATCCTGCATTATATTGCTTGATGACTTCATCACGGATCTTCAGGACCCATTCTGGCTTCATTCTTCGCAGCTTTTGCTTGACAGGCTTCATGTTTGGCTTGTTGGCAGGTGGTGTACCACCAGATCTTCATCGTGGCCTGACATATCCTTGTAAGAGAAGGCAAAGTTGGACAACCTTGGTTTCAGAAATTCCACCATCTTTTGCTTGTGTTCCGGGAGAGTGAGTGATCTTGATGCGCACCTCTCTGGGGAGTTCCGCTGACCCTAAGTTCACAACTTCGAAATCGTCTGCTATAACATTGGCCTTTGTTTTGAATTTTTCGAGGGAATCCTCGAATTCGAGAGCTGTATCATCATTTCCCTCTCCAGGGCTTCATCCACACCCATGAGTTCGAAGTCCAACTCTAGATCGAAATCATACGAGTCGACTTCAAACTCCTGCAATGCATGTGAAGTTTTTGGCACAGTGGTTTTTGAAAGTTTTTGTAACGCCCTGAAAATCAGGGGTCGAGTAGCAACTCAACTCCCGAGTTCTAAAACATCACTTATGCAACATATATGCTTATGATTCAATGTTGTCTGTGTTAGTGCATTAATCATGAGTGGGATTATACCAAAACAGTAATTCATACTCCAGATCAAGTTGTAAAACACAAGCGAAAGACTGAAAGACATAAATACACGTATATAAGTTAAAGATCACAATCGGTCTCCAAAGTATGAATACATCACTGAGTCACCATATACATGTAATAGTCTCAAAAATCAAAATGTTAAAATAGTACAACTACAATGATAATCCCTGTAGCCCCGTCAATCCGGATAGCCTAAGCGAAGCCACCGGAGAACTGCCTATAGAGAGAACTCGTCCTGATCATCGTAGTAGTCAGGCTCCGCCTCAGGGGTCACGCCGTCATCTGAAATCAAGACAGAGTCTGGTTGGTGTTTAAAACACCGTCCGTAACGTGAGAGTGAGTGATCAACTCAGTGGAACAATAAAGCAAATGTTAGCATGTTATAAATTCAATCAAGCAGTAATGATAAAGCAGTAAATCACACACCCTAAGTACTCTTGTTAATGCAAGAATGGCAAGAATGGTATGAATGTATGATGAATGCCCTCGCCTACGCTCCCTCAGCGAATTCATCTCACGTTCGCGCATGAACAGCACTATCTCAATGCTTGACCTGCTACACCTGAACGCACGCGTAATGCAGTGCATGGATATGATTACCAAGTTCTTATTAGTCCTTTTCATACAGCAGGGTTGGAAAACTAAGGTACCTCCCTTATATCATTTCCCAACTGATGATCCATTCTAGGGTCGTCAGTCCTAGTAATATCATACGATGTTGCGGTTCTAGGTTACTACAAAGGGCTCATCGCCACGATGCAGTGTAGGCTTAGTTTATATTCTAGTTACTACGTAAGGCTCGTCGCCTCAGCGTAGGCTCAGAGTATGTTCACGGTCACTACAAAGGGCTCGTCACCAAATCAGTGTAGGCCGACAGCTCGAATACAGTGTCCCATACCACCGTATTCGGCTCACGAGCTCTGGTTGGTCATGGTCACTACGGGTGGACTCGTCGCCCCGGCGTAGGCCGACAGCTCGACCACAGTGTCCCATACCACCATGTCTGGCTCATGAGTCTTAGCGGATCGAGGTACCAAGGTTAATGGAGTTTCATTGGTGAGTTCGGTACCTTAGGTTCAAACAATAGCATCCATACATGGTGAACATACAATAGGCCAATCGGGTTACTTGGCGAGCTCGACTAATACGAACGCATATTGTATCGATCGACATGAAGTGCATAAGCATTTCATGTGGCCTAACCACTGCCGACTACCAACACACGACTCAGGTTTGTCAAACACGTCCTATGTGGTGAATGAATCTCAACCACGAACTCAAAGCCTGTTACCGATTGCCTGGACTATACCGTAGTCCCACACACATTCAATGTTAACAACTAAGCATGTGAAGAGGTCAGAACAAGAATAACCAAGTAGTTCGAGCATGTTATCAAGCATGGTATAAGATGCAACATGAACAAGAATCCATACACATGCATTTTAGTTATAAAGCGATTAAACTAATCAACTTACATGGAGGAAATCATACACATCACTAAGGTAGTTGAGAATCCTATCTCAACACCTACTCAAGGCACTACTATACTAAGTACATACTTATACAAGCATTTTCACAAACACTTAGACTACACTTAATAGCCTACATAACATATATTGGCCCAAACACGTATTAGAACGAATCCTTTCGCCAAAGATTCGTCACACGCATAACTAGTATATACACACGACAGTAAATCATGGCAAACACATTTTTAGATTTTATACGTATATAGTATTTTATACACATACAAGGAATACGCTGAATTCTACATAATATGTACATAACTGAAACACAAAACAGACGTCACATTATACATGTGAAATAACACCCAGATCATGAATCTATCATTATCCGACATTGAAAGTGTTGAAAACCATAACCTAAGCATCTATAGTCCGCACCTTATGCCGTAGAACCGTAACGAACCCGACAGAGACTCTAGGTCTTTGTCAACGATGAAATGGCAACCTATATCACGAGTTAAGTCAGCTATCTCGCCATTTACAACAATTGAAACCCTAGAATAGATTAGGGTTAGGTTTTATTACCTAAGAACGAAGTTAGAATCGCCGGAATAGCGATGTGATAGTGACGGTTAGGCACGTAGAATGGCAGGATAGAGCAACAGGAATCTCCTCCCACTTCTTTCACACTTTCTCTCTCTCTACTCTCTTCTCTCTCCTAGGGTTTTATCAAATTCGTATGGAGTGAATGAGAGAGGGTTTAAGGTCCTTATATAGGCCCAGAACTGATGGGAATGACCCCAGGACCATAGTATACTTAGGTTATGTCCAAAGGGAGGTTGTTCCGTCTCAACGGAGCACTTCCGGAGCCCCCCTTGAGCCAAAGGTCGGACTTAAGCTCCCTAACTATGGATCTAGGTTGAGTTAAGTTTTCATTCCAATCGGGTTCCCAGATCACACATGGTGGACCAGTTTCAGTTCAACGGTCACCGAAACTCGATCAGGGTTACAAGTACACGGACATGTATGGAAAATGTTCCTTGATCTGAGGGTGTTTTGGGTCAGATTCCGACAGTCTGATTGCTTATATCTGGCCCACAAGCTACAAGTCTCAGATTATTTAAATTAGACTTAATTTTCTAAAGAAAACCACGTTTTCTCACACTCTTCACTCCGGGTTTAAGCGAATAGCCTCGGGACACTATTTGGAGTTGATTTCTGAGATGGTTGTCAAGCCCAGTAAGGCAGTCCTAATTATATAATTTCATAGTAATCGGACTTCCGACGTGCGGTCCAGATCTGATACGGAGTTTCAATGTGCTCCCGAGAGCAACTAGGTAATGAGATTGATCCTCGATTTTAGGGTAACCTAGCGTCCATGATTCTACAAGTTTTGGGTCTTGCAGATCGTATTTAAAGTGATTCAAGTGAATTTTACAGCTAATCTAGTTTAACACTTAGTTAAACTCGTCTAATTTCTAAAGGATTTGGTCCTGAGTGATTTCTGCCTGAGGTGGTACTCGGGTCTTTGTACAGAAATTTTTCGAGACGTTACAGTTTTTCTATTATTTTCGTGATTTCTTGATGTTTTGTGGTTTTGAGGAATATTTGTTTTTTTTTGTGCTTTTGAGAATATGTGATGTTTTTGTGTTTTAAAAATTTTTTGATTTTTTTGTGTTGCCAAGGTGTCCCAAACAGGACAATGTTGCGAACCATGATTGGTCTTGCCCTAGTTTGGGATACCAACTGCTATTTACATTGGCATTTTTTTTGAGGCCAGCATTGGTGAATGATTTGCCAGCTGATCAATAGTTAGGGGGATGGCTGACCATCCTTATTCTTTCCCCCTCTTGATCTTGCTGTCCTGCTCTATCTGTTCCTGTGGGTTACCTGTCTCGATGACCATGATGTCTACTGGGCTGGGTTCAGAGTCGGAATCTGATTCGATCTCTTCGCCTAGGAGTTAGAGCTCTTCTAGCTCCTCGGGTTCATCACGTGACGGGATCTTAACATTCGTCCAGTCGAGGGCAGGCCACTTTCCCTTGTCTACCCAATGGATAGGCTGCTTCTGCCCCTTGTGTTGCTGAGCTGGTAGTGGGGCTTTGTCCCCTTGACCATGGGTGGAAGTGAGTGTTTCTCCATTCTTGTCTATGTTCCCTTCAAGGGGCGCTCCGGTTCTGGGTATCCTGTGGATGACCCTGTTTCCTTGCCCCTAGCCTCATGTGATGGGTTTGTGGGTTCTACCCCTAGCTTTAGATGTGCTTTTGATGTCGTGGGGATCCTATCCCACCTTATTGGTGGCCAGATAGACTCCTTGTTAGCATGTTCTGTGAGTTTGAGTTGCTGGAGTTGGTCCTCAAGAGACATCATCGTATCCTCACAAACTGTTCCAGCTTTGATGAACTTGATGGGTGTGCATTTGAACGGTTGACCCTTCTTTAGCCTTTCAGCCTGATCCTCTGGTGTCGGTTGATATCCCAGTTCTTGTCTTTGCACGTTGGCAGGTGCTGGTTTCACCACCGTACCTTTTTCATGGAACTCGGTACGGTAGTTCAGGATTAATCGCTCAGCAAGGAGGATGACATATTCAGTAGCGAGAGGTCGTGGATTGGCGATTGCGTTCACATTTTCGAATTCAAAACTGTGATAGGATATGTCACCCTTTGCATGTTGAACGTCAATCGCTGGGATGTCGGTTTCTGGGATATTGACCGTCACTGGCAGGATGGTTTCTGGTTCGGCCAATACTGAAATGATTCGATTTCCCGAAGGAAATTTAACCCTTTGATGGAGGGTAGATGGGATGGCTCCAACAGCATGGAGTCATGACCGCCCCAACAGAAGGTTAAATGAGGCAGGAATGTCAATGACCTGAAATGTGACAAGAGTCATGTCTGGTCCGATTTGTAGTTCAATGTCGATTTCTGCCTCGACTTGCCTTCCGGAATTATCGAAGGCTCTGACGCTCATGGTGCTGGGCCTGAAAGAAGATGGTTCTATACCTAACCGTTCGGCAGTCCTCAAAGGGCAAACATTTAGGCTTGATCCGTTGTCTATGAGCACGAGTGGGACCTTGAAATCCTTGTGACGGGTAACTATGTTCAACAAGTGCCCATGTTTGCGACCTTCAGGTGGCAATTCCTCATCAGAGAAAGTGATGGCTCATGGTGCAAGGAGTTGTCCAATCATATTTGCCACCATTTCGGGAGGTACGTCAGGAGAGATATGTGCATCATTCAATGTTTTTGCAAAGATCTCCCAATGTGATCTTGATGTGCACAAGAGTTCCCAGATGGATATTTGAGCGGGAATAGATTTGAGTTGGGTTGCTATGTCATAAGCAGCATCGGTTTTGCAAGCGGTTCCCGACAAAGCTCCCCGGGTTTCTTTTGGGCTCTGGTTATCCGTCCTGAAATTTCTCCCATTGTTACCCACTTCGGCACATTCAGGGTAATGCCATGGGACTGCTCTTGGGTTATAGGATGGAATCGTTCTTCCTTCTAGGTATATCAGTGGTTCTTGAGACTGAGAGGTTACGGCTGGAACAACTTGTGATGGACTTGATGATCTCTCTTGAAATGTGACCGAGTCTTGGTGAGATTTTACAATGGAGTTTTCTTCCTCCACTTGATGTGTGGGAGGCATGTGCTAATTGGTGAGGCATTAGGAAACTTGGTGTTTGGATCTGGGGTGCCCCTTGCAAGGTTAGCGGGCTAAATGGGGAGGCCTATTGGGAGAATGACGGGTTCAGAATTCGACCTTTTTGGATTTGCCGGGTTTGGGACTGGATGTGCCCCTTGGGGAGCGTGGTGTTGAAGGTATGACTTGGTGGGTGCTAGGGGTGCCTCTTGACAAATGAGAGGCTGAATTGTTGGTGCTGCTTCAAAGAATACGAGAGGTTGTGCTGTTGGTGCCGCTTCGAGGAATACGAGAGGCTGTGCTATTGGTGCCGCTTCGAGGAATACGAGAGGGCCATGCGATGGCGCCTGTTGGTATCCCCATGTCCGATCTGCCGTACCGAGTATGATTGCTTGTATGAAATGATGTGGAGAGGGGTACGTGGGTCGCCCTCCCTCAATGTGGTTGTCAGTAGAGGTACTGGATGTACTGGGTCCTTCTTGATGCGATGGCAGGGAATGTTGGAGGATGTTGGCCTGAGCCGCATTGTTAGCTTGTGGAGCGATCGCAGTTTTCTGGCTTTCGATCAGATCTTGGACCGCATGTTTCAAAGAAAAGCAGCGGTCCGTCAAATGGCCAGGAGCCTGATGATATGCGCAGTATTGATTTTCATTGTAACCAGGCGGCAAGGGGTTAGGGGAAGGTCTAGGTTGGAGTGGTGTCAGGAGTTGCTTTTGCATTAACATGGTCAGGACCTGACTGTATGTCTGTGCCAAAGGGGTGAACTTCCTCCCTAACATTGCTTGTTTGTATGGACCTTGCGCATTTCCTTTAGGCTGTTGCTGTTGTTGTTGAGACGACTGTGCCTGATATCCCTATTGGGTTTGCTGTGGTTGGTATTATCTATTTGACTGTGGCTGGTACTGCCTGTCTTGACGTGGCTCCGGTTGTGGAACATATTGGTTGTTTTGAGTATTAGCAACGATGTTGTTAACTTCTGTAGTGTGCTGTGCGGGAGCAGTGCTGTTTCCATTCCCATATCCAACGGGTTTCCCCTCGATTTTGTTTCTTTTGATTGAGGGGGCCTGGTGCAGTCATGGGGAAATGGTTCCAGCCCTAATCCCGGCTTCGACTTGTTCTTCAGCCCGGATGAGCTGAGAAAAGTTGACGTATGGATATGAGATCAGATACCTTGAAATGCTGGGATTTGCTGAATGTACGATCATGGATATCTGCTCCTCATCATCGATGGGGTTTCTCATTCGAGCTGCCATGGCTCGCCATCGTCCTACGTAGGCTGATAAGGACTCATCACTTTTTTGTCTCAAGGCAGCTAGATCAGATCTTCTCGGAGCCATGTTCAGGTTGTACGAGAACATGTCAATGAATGCCTGGGAGAGTTTTTTCCAGGTTCTGATTTGATGGCTATCTAGCGAGGTGTACCAATCCAAAGTGTCACCCTTAAAGGATTTCTAGAAAAGCCGTATCAAGGCTCCATCGTTCCCTGCTATCGCATTGAGTTCCCCAAAAAATGCTTTTAAGTGTGCTGTAGGGCACCCACTACCGTCATACCTTTTGAATTTTGGTACCTCGAAGTTTGGAGGTACCCGGGCATCTGGAAAGGGACAAAGATCCCTGAACTTGGTGGATGGATGATCCACTCCTTGTTGTCTTTGTAGCTGATTTTGCACCATTTGTAACTGTTCTCGTAGTTCCTCAATTTCTGACTTGCCCTGTTGCGGATATCTTGCCCCTTGCTGTAGGGCTTGTGCTGCTTCCTCTTCATATGGATCAAGAATGGGTGGTTACTGGAAAGATGGTGGACTCTCGGTGGTGGGAGGTAGCTGAAATTGAACACCGCTCCCTTTCGAAGAAGGGTGTGATGTTCGAAAATGGCTCCCGCCTGGGGTATCTGCCGTCTTCGGAATGTTACTCCCATTAGGGAGAGTGAGCTGGACTCGAAACTGGCCCCCTTCATGGGCATCCGCCAGTTCTTGTCTGTGGTTGCCATGTGTTGTAACCGAATTGTTGTGATGTGTTGAGTAGAGATGTGTGAGAGGATTGCTCCTAATTGTTGGCCGTTGTTGATCTTGTGCTGAATCTTCTGGGAGAGGGAGCACAAGATTTACTGGAGGAATAAGAGAGAAGACAAAAGGTGTCTGAGGGAGTGAACTATTTTGTATGCTAAACTGGGTCACCTGTGTATTTGGTGTAGCATTTGGCACTAGACGAAGTAGTAACTCTTGCATTGTTCGAAGGCTTTAAACCATTTCTTACATAGTGGTATTGACTTGTGGGTCTGTTTGAGCTGCCGGTAGTGGTGCGGGTGCAGGTGCGGGTGCGGGTGAGGATGTTTCGGGAGTTGGTTGAGGAGTTGGTTCTTCTTCATGGGTAGGTTGAGAGGCCATGGCTGCACGTGATCGAGTGGTCATGGTTCGATTCTCTGCCTAGGGAAGAATAGGCCGAAGATCTTTTTTTAAAAAATTTTTTTTGTATAAATGCAAAGATGATGTCCCTTGAGATTGAAATATCACACGTTTTCGAGTAGGGTCTCAACTAGTGCAAGCTAGTATTTCTCCAGTGGAGTCGCCATTCTGTAGACACTAAAAATTGGCGCCCACGCTGATTTGTACGGTAATGTTTTGATGATGGGGGTGATTAGGCTGATTTACGAATGTTGGAGTCGCCACTAGCCGAAAAAAATCTTAGAATCCCGCAGTCGGCTAGAACTCACAGAATATGTAAGGTTGGAGAAATCTGAAGACTCTCCTACCTCAGAGTGACTCCTGATCTGCGATCCGGGATTCCGAGTAAGGGACCTCGGTTACAAGGGAAGGTGTTAGGCACCCTCTTTACCCGTACAAACGTATGGTCTCTACTTAGTGTGGTAGAAATTTATAGGAACGGAATTCACAGATCCTTATGATTTGACCAGGAAGGTGTCTCAATATGAGGCTATGCTTCAAGAGTCAATGAAACAAAAGAATTCATTGATAGAAGACATATTATTATAACCCTAATTATGATGTTGTAGTAGATAAAATAGTTGCTAAACAGCCATTCGCATGTTCGGCTTTTGTTAAAGCACAGACAACGGCGACTTCTAATCAGAAGTTCAACGATCGTACACTTTTGATATTTCTCATGCTGATGAAATCTTTGATATTATATTAGCTGGCAAATTTATCAAAATTCTAATTAATCATAAGATTCTGATAGCCATTTTTTTTATATTGTAAATAGCATGAAACTCAGTCGCTTTCTACTAACAAATGTGTTGTTTTCAGGAATGTTATTTAAGATAATATCAATAAAGGGTTGTTAAAATTCCCTTAAAAATAAAATGAATCAATGTTGATCAATATCAATCAATTCCCATCCAACAAAAAGATCAATATGGCCACCATCAATCCTCAAAGGTTGTTTTGACCATGAAAAAAGATTGATATTGGAGTTCAAATGAATCATCCCAACGAACAACACTGCATGAAAGGCGTGAGGCCTGAAACAACGGTCGACCAGACCGAAGCATATTCATGTGTAACAGTGTTAAATTATTAGAACCTTTGTGATAAATGTGCAGAGCCAATTCGGTCGGGTGAGAAATCTTATTGACCGAAATATCCATTGTAGCAACCAACCAATCTGAATTATGAGGAAAAAAGTCTCTTCTGCTCTCAGAAGGACAAACACGTCAGCAATTACTCTTGGACTTTTCAAGGGCCAAAGATGGTTAAATGTTGGCCTAGTCGAGAAGGTGTTTAGAAAAGGTCAAGCCATCCAAAATTTTTAGTGATGCCTAAGGAGATGACTCATACTCAGAAGCAACGTTGGCGAAGACAATAGGCAGCAAAGAGGAGGCAATTAATCATTGCTTTAGATCAATCCCAGAAGTATCAGCCAACTCGACCAAAGTTGGTAATGCTAAAGTCAAAATGAAAACAACAAATACTGACCGATATGAAAGAATCAACCAAATTTCATGCGGATCATGACTCGGTCGAATATCCTAGTTACGATAAGACAATGATGAACATGGAAGGATCGACCGAATACCTCAACAATGAGGAATTCTCGGATGATCTTCTTATTGAAGAATTGTTTGCTAAAGAAAAAGAGCTAGAATCTTCTTTAAAACAGAAAGAGAAAGTGAACGAACCTGCATATGAATTTGATACTCAACCGAATTCGAAAACACCTAGGGGAAATGCTCAAATTTGGTCATACAATTTGGACCATTGTCATTGATTCCATTGGATTGTAATATGGTGCTGACTTTGCAAGTTTTTAGGCAAAACCATCTTAACCAAGCACAACGGAAGGAGATATGGAAAAATTGGGCCTACCGATAATTATACAACATGGATCTTTTGACTCTGGAGAGGAACCAAAAAGGGTCAACCATTACGGTCGAACCACGGTCCCCTTCTGGAAAAAATTATTATTGAAAGGTCGAATCTTACAATGACCCAACATTTAAAGTCATCGTATATTTCCGTTCACTTAGAAGGATGTCTAATCACTCGGATTTTGGTTGACAACGGAGCTGTTGTTAACATTCTACTAGCCAAATGATGACTAAACTTGAAAAGACTCAAGAAGACCTCATCTAGACCGAGGTCACGATGAGTAATTTCGCTGAAGGAATAATGCAAGCACATTGTATTTTACCAGTCGAATTAATGGTGGGAACTAAGAGCGTCCTGCCACTTTCTTTGTGGTTGATACTTCATCAAATTATAATGCTTTGCTTGGAAGAGATTGGATTCATTTGTTCTCATCCATCCCATCATCATTACACCAGTTCATGATTTTTTGGAATCAAAATAAAGTAGAACTGGTTTTGGCTGATAATAACCGTTTTTAGCTATGTCTAATGTAGCTAGAGCTTATTTCTATGGAGATGAGACAAGAATAGTAAACCAACTGGCATTAATGCTAGACTTCACCTTGATAATATCGTACATGATATTGTTACCATGATTCGATTGAATGAGGAGTTGTCGAAGGCTATAGTCCCTTCTGTGCAACTACAAGGTGCACGATTGAAAAAATCTCATGATGAAACAATCATCGGTCAAGGTCGAGTTCACAACCAGAGTGTTGTAGCTTAAGGAGAGCTTATGAAACTATGATGATGGGTGTTTTGTTGATATGGCCGACGTACTTGTATCGGCTGATTAGAAAACTAAAGATGGTATTAAAATGAAGAATTTGAAGTTGATCCTTTGATAGAACTAAATATGGGAATAAAACAACATCCCAAACCTATTTTTATAGTAGATTGATAGATTCCCAAACATATGTCAAACTCTTTAAGTAATACTTAAAGAGTTTGTCGATTGCTTTGCTTGAAATTATCATGAGTTGCCTGAACGGAACCAACATCTGGTCGAATACAGGTTACCCATGAATGAGGGATATCGATAACATAAGTATCCGCCTAAATGGATGATGACTAAGATAACGCAAAAGATTAAGGAGGAAATCGAGCGGCTTTTGAAAGTATGTTTCATTAAACCTATTAAAAATGCCAAATGAATTTTGAACATAATACCAATTATCAAGAATTACGGCAAGCTCAGAGTGTATATTGATTTTTGGAATTTAAAATGAGCCACACCAAAGGATGAGTATCACATGCCTATGGTCAATCAGTTGATCGATCGGGCAGCTGGGTATTAAATGGTATCCTTTATGGATGACCATTTATGATATAATGAAATAAATATTGCAATAGAAGATGTCCTAAAAACAACTTTTAGATGTCCTGGTACTTTAGGTATGTTGTGCTAGGTTACAATGCTTTTTGGTCTTAAGAATGCCGGATCTACCTATCAAAGAGTCATGAATGCCATTTTCCATGATATGATTGGATGGTTCATAGAATTTGATGTCTATGACGTAGTGGTCAAATTAGCTAGTGTGACCGAGCATATCGACCATTTACAAAAATCGTTCGAGAGAATGGGGATTCATAAATTGAAAATGAACCATTTTAAATGTGTTTTTGATGTATCATCCAAAATTTTTTTGGGCTTTATGGTATATCAGAGAGGAATTAAGATCAATTAACGCAAAGCACAAGCAATAGAAGAAGCTCAATCGCTAAAAACCAAAACTGAGTTGGAAAGATTTTTTTGCAAGGTTAACTTTATGCGGCGATTTATTTCCAATTACGTCAGAAAAATAATGTATTTTTTCTTTGTTGAAGCTAAAACAATGGGATGAGTTTAAATGGAAGACATAACATTAGTTAGCTTTCAACCGCATTAAAGAGTATTTGTCCAAGCCATTAGTATTAATGCCACTATTAAAGGGTCGACCACTGAAGTTGTATATCTCAACTTCAGCAGAGTCGATTGGAGCATTATTGGTGCAAGATGATGATAATAAAAAAGAGCGCGTGGTTTATTATCTTAGATGAATATTATTAGATATCAAGGGCAGTATTATACTATAGAAAAGTTATGTTTATCTTTATACTTTACGATTACGAAATTACAACATTATTTGTTGGCCAAGACAGTCAATGTAATAGCAATAAATGATCTAATAAAATGGTTGAATTGGTAAATAGATTCTTGCATTGTCCAGATTTAATTTGGTTTATGTGCCATAAAGGGCTGTAAAAGGACAAGTCATAACATATTTTCTAGTCGATCATCCTTCAGATATAGAAGGAAAACTTCCTTATGAGGCCTTACATGTATATATGGTTTGTCGGTCACCATGAAAACTAATATTTGACGATTCAAGGACCAACAAAGGATCAAGAGTAGTGATTATTTGGATCGATCTAGTTGGTAAAAAATAAGAATTGGTGTTCTAAATCGAGTTTGATTGTATTAAGAATCAAGCTAAATATGAGGCTTCAATAATCGGTATAGAATTATTGACTGATTTAGGAGCAAAATAAGTATTGATTATGGGCAATTTCTTCTTAGTAATAAGCCAACTTATTGGTTTGTTTAATTGTTCAAGTACCACTTTACAGTCATAATATTTGTTGGTAATAGAATTGTTAAGTAGATTTGACGAGGTTGAGGTAAAACATATATTTCGTGAAGACAATATTGATTCCAACGAAATGACACAATTAGCATCAAGACTTAAAATCACGCAAGGATTTGTAGAGAGAACGATAACGGTTCAAAGGTGATCCTTACCCTCAGTGTTTTAAAGGGAATAGACCAATGAAATTTACTTGGTCGAGACGAGTAATGATGATCAAAGAGCTCCAATTATAAAATATCTTCATTCTTCACAGACAAAGGTCGGTCGAGATATTAAGAGGTCAGTTGTAAACTATGTATTGATCGATAAGGAGTTGTATAAAAAAGGGATCAATAAAGTGTTATTGTAATGTTTGAGTAAGAAAGCATCTATGTTGGCCATAGGCGAAGTACATAAATGAATTTGTAGAGCACACTAGGTCAAAAGGAAGATGAGACTTATGCTTCGATGTTATGAGCATTTCTGGCCAAACATATCAGCCGATTGTGACTATGTTAAAGGATGTGAAACATGTTAGAAACACAGGCCAATACAACATATGCTTGCGATCTAATTATATCCTATTATCAAACCTTGACCATTTCGAGGATGGGCTATTGATTTGATAGGAAGATTTACCCTTTGTCGTCTAAGGGGCACAATTTTATTATTGTGGCAACCGATTATTTCACCAAGTAGGTAAAAGTAAAGCTAATGTTATGAATAGATCATTAGAAAATTATTGAGCTTATTCATACTCATATAGTTAATCAGTTTAGAATTCCTGAATCAATCACGATGAATCGAGGAGCGACATTTTTATCCAAGTAGGTGAAAGTAATGGCCAATGAGTACAATATTAAGTTGATGCATTCATCACATTATTATGCTCAGGCCAACGGCCAGGCCGAGGCTAATAATAAGGTTATTAAGAATATATTTTACAAAAAAATAATTGATGGAAATTCTAAACAGTAGCATGTTAAGTTATAAGATGCTTTTTGGGCGTATTATAATTCGTTATGAACAAGCATAGAGATGAGTCCATTTAGACTGGTAAATGGACACGATCGTGTGTTGCCATTAGAAGTAATTGTCCCATCATTGTGGGTAGTATATTAACCGAATTTGATCCCAGCCAAGTTCACATAAGCTATGCTAGTTGAACTTAATGACTAAAATGAAACTCGGCTGTAGGCTTTGGATTCTATTATGACAAACAATGCCAGAGTTGCTCGAGCATACGATAAAAATGTGAAAAAGAAAGCTTTTGATGAAGACATTATGGTTTAGAAAGTAATATTTCCTATCAGAACTAAATATGTTGCTTCTATAAATGGTCACCTACATGCGATGGAACATACATTATGGTAAAAATTCTTCATGAAGGAGCTTATGTTCTTCATGAATTGGATGATAATATGGTAAAAAAATCTGATCAATGGTCAATTCCTAAAAGTGTATCATATCATTTTATGGGAAATATAAAAAAAAACATGGAAAAAAGTGGTTAGAATAATCGTAAAGGGTTTTTTTATTTTTTAAAAAGACTAAAATCGATTGACAAACTAGAGTAAACAGAAATATAAAAATAGTATACTAATGGCTGAATATTAGCAAAAGATGACTGACTAGCCAATTAGATCTATATAAAAGAGAAAAAGAGAAAAGTGAAGGTTCGTCCAGAGAACGGATTAAGCATACGCAACTTTCATCTCCTTGAATTCCTTAATAACGCGTTCTCTTATGAGTTCGATTGTTTTTCTTTAAGCCTTACAAGATTCTCTACTTTCTAAACTCGGTTGAGAAAGCACAGAACTTGGTCAATCTAGCAACCGATGGCATCGGCCTTGTGCTCTGCTTCTCTCTTCCTTTCGCCGCTTTCAGGTGACTGAGTTTATTAAAAGATCGATCTGAGAGTTGATGAAGTTCAGGAAGGTTTGGAGGTATTCCGAACATCTTCCAGGATAGAGTTGTTCAGTCTCTTGGGGGTCATCACTGATCTCTCTACGTTGAACTTACAAAGTTCTCAACATCACCTTGTTAAAGTGATGTTGCCAAGTCTAATGCATGTGGTTACTAAGCCCAATTGTACTGGTTAGAAAGTATGTTGGTTTCCTTGTGAATGGCAACACGTTCATTCGTATGAGCATCAAGATCTTTCAGATCTTTCTTGACATCGAAATATGCATCCCTGATGCTCTAGAGTTTTGTCAAAGCATCCAAAAGTTCACTTTAGGGAGCATTATCCATGATAGTTGTTTCGACAAGAAAACCAATGTGTTCGATTTGGGGGAGTTATTCAATGATAACAAAGAAAAAATGAGAGAACAATGATCACAAGAAGTCTATTCTGAATTCATTTACATCCTCAGATTCCCTTGATTCTGAAAACAAAGTACAATCAATCAAAGCAATGAATGAAAGATAAGACAGTCCGATAGCAATTTCGGCAGCATTTCGACGCTTTTGATGTTCCTCGCCAAGGCGGAAAGGTTATGCGGGCTTGAAACCCTTGATCTAACCATTGAGATTAGTTCTAATCATCCTTCCGTTCATTCTTCCTTGATCTGACCGTAGAGATCAGTTCTGATCATCCTTTCATTCATTCTTCCTTGATCTGACCGTTGAGATCAGTTCTGATCATCCTTCCTTTCATTCTTCCTTGAAACCCTCGAAATGTGGAGCGAACATCCCTTGAAATGTGGAGCGGCGATCATCCCTTGAAATGTGGAGCGATGATCATCCCTTGAAATGTAGAGCGGCGATCATCCCTTGAAATGTGGAGCGATGATCCCTTGAAACGTGGAGCGATGATCATCCCTTGAAATGTGGAGCGATGATCATCCTTTGAAATGTGGAGCGATAATCCCTTGAAATGTGGAGTGATGATCCCTTGAAATGTGGAGCGATAATCATCCCTTGAAATGTGGAGCGATGATCATCCCTTGAAATGTGGAGTGATGATCATCCATTGAAATGTGGAGCGACCACCATCCCTTAAAATGTGGAGCGACCACCATCCTTTAAAATGTGAAGCGATCATCTATCTGAGGGTAGGAGTACACAGGCTTAGGCAGGGAATGTAGAGTGCATGGATCTTACTTTGGGGAATATGGAGTGCATTAAGCTTACTTTAGGACAAAAGCTATGCATTAAGATAAGTTTCCTCATAAGGTGGCGTATGGGCTATCTGTTAAGACAACATAAGCCTCTCCTTAAGAAAAAAGGAGAGAGAAGTGGCGCATGGGCTATCTATTAAGACAACATAAGCCTTCCCTTAAGACAAAGGGAGAGAGAAGTGGCGTAGAGGGTTTCCTTTGCACACATAGTTGTGGGGACTCAGGCAAAGAACTCCTTTTGCAAAAGTGGTTGCGCGGGCTCGCGCAACGGACTTCTCCAAGGCTCTTCTCCAAGGTGCTTTGCGCGGATAGGCACAAGGGGTCTTTTCTCTAAAGTGCTTTGTGCGGATAGGCGCCTCTCCACAAAAAGTGGCGCAAGGACTTCTCTTTAAGACAAGTAGTCCATGAAAAGTGGTGCACCCCCTTTAAAAGTGGTGCAAAAGGCAAAGCTCCCTTCTGTTGCACATAACTGCTCAAGACTTTTATCTCTCTTCTTCAGTTGCACGGAGCCGCGCAATGCGTGGATCCGTGTAAACCCTCTCTCTCTCTCTCTCTTGTCTTCCTTCCTTCTTTCTTGTCCCCCTTCCTTCTTGTCTTCCTTCCTTCTTGTCTTCCAACCAACAACTCAAATGTGGCATGGGGAGGGGTATTTATAGGCATCCCAGGCCCCTTCCTCATTAAATTGTGGTGATCACCACCACTTCTTCTTTCACACAATATCCAACCTCCTTTCTTAAATAATAGTGTCCACCAAGCTCTCCCTTAAATAGTGGTGTACAACCACTTCCTCCTCCATACAAGGCAATACCCATCAACTCCTTTTTATCAAAATACCCTCACTCACTCCCTTTTACCAAAATACTCCAACTCACTCATTTTTACCAAAATACCCCAACTTACTGATTTTTACCAAAATACCCCAACTTACTGATTTTTACCAAAATAAGGAGTGAGTGACCCTGAGAAAGATCTACACTATGGAATTCTCTGACCAATGCAATGGAATATATTTCGTGCCTCAACAGATTCCCCCTCGATCCTTCTTTAATTGATTCATGAAATCAAATGGAGGATCGGTCTTCTTCTGACCAAAGAACTAAATGAACTGCAACTGAAGGATAATTGGATTATCATGCTTGACTAGAAGATCGAATGATTGCACTCGAACGGAAGACTTAAATGATTGCGTTCGAACGGAAGATTTGTATGATCACGCTCGAAAGGAAGATTTGAATGATTGCGCTCGAATGGAAGATTTGAATGATCGCACTCGAACGAAAGATTTGAATGATCACGCTCAAATGGAAGACTTGAATGATCGTGTTCGAATAGAAGATTTGAATGATCACGCTCGAACAAAAGATTTGAATGATCACGCTCGAACGGAAGATTTGAATGATCGCGCTCGAATGGAAGACTTGAATGATTGCGCTCGATCGGAAGACTGGATTATCACGCTCGAACAGAAGATTTGAATGATCACGCTCGAATGGAAGATTTGAATGATCACGCTCGAACGGAAGATTTGAATGATCGCGCTCGAATGAAAGATTTGAATGATCGTGCTCGAATGGAAGATTTGAATGCTTGTGCTCGAACGGAATACTGGAATGCTTGCGCTCGAACGGAAGACTTAAATGCTTGCGCTTGAACAAAATACTTGAATGTTTGCGCTCGAACAGAAGACTTGACTAGAGAGATTAAGATTCTCTTTTCATCGAAACTTGCCACTGTAACAGTTGTGGTGACTTCATCTTTGAGTAACTTAGCCAGAGAACTATCTTTCATCACTGTTGCTACTGCAACGGTCTTTTTGATCAACTCTGTTGACTCTTTCCCTCAACTCTGTGTCTAGGGAGTTGTTCTTTAATGCTGCTCCTGTCGACAACTTTCTCGATTGTTTCCTTTATTCATGATCTGCATAACCCAAGTTTTGAATGATAGTCTTTTCTGTCAAATTAATCGGAATTAGTATCTCATGACACTATAATTTTCTTTTAATTTAGCTTCATGAAGCATTGATAATTTTTTAAATATATTGAAAGCTTCTTCTCTCTTTTTTTAGGTTGATTGAGATATTCGCAATATGATAATGACTTAATCATTTCATCTTTGCGCTTATCATCATGCTTCGCATTGCATTCTTTGCTCATTATATTGCGCTTTTGGAGATGTCATCTCCAACTCCAAAGGTTCAACCGCTGAGTCTTTTTGCTGAGTCTTTTCTAGCTTGTGCTTCTTAGCATAGACTTTTCCTTAGATCTTTGTTGATTTGCATTGGACCATATAATAGGGCCTTGATATAAAAAAAACTCTTGAATGTTCACGCTGGATCATGCCTCATAATTCTCAGCATATGAATTCCTCCACCGCGCATAAGAGATTATTAAAAGACCAAGGCATGGATTACTTTATAGACATATATCATGCTCCCTTTCCAGGTCAACTTCGTATAAAGATTTCTTCAGAAGATAATATTCATAAAATAAGATCTGCTCCTACTCTTAAAGGATGGATAATTTTTGCTGCCCCTTTAACGAATCCAAATAATATATTTGCATCTTTAAATTGTCCGGGAGAGAATGATGACTCTTCGCTAGTTTATTCTCTGCCGCCTTTGTGAATCTTGTGTGATAATATTTCTCTATCATCAAGAAGGCAAGAGACCTTGTGACTCTTGTTAGCAGAAAAAATATATTGTAATTGAAGACTAACAATTGATCTTGAAAATTTGAACTTTTGAGTAGATAATTGCCAATATTTTGAAGGCATTTGTTCTTGCTGTAATTTGAACCTGATTCAAGAGAAATGCATTTTTGTATGTTGTTTACTCAATATTTAAAATTTTCATCAGGCAATTGCATATTTGAGCATATCTAAAGTGAAATATGTATCTGTAGCATTTTGATGCTACGCATAGTTTATGTTTTTTGAGCAGTGGTGGCAGTGTACTTTTGACTGACCATACTTTGACTGGACAAGACTGAACTTGTCCTGACTTGATTGGACTTGACTCGACTAGTCTAGATTGAACTAGACTGGACTGGATTGGACTAAACTGGTCTATATTGAACTAGACTGACACTTACACACACAGTTTAGGCTCTTGAGTAGTGAAGCAATACACAGTTTAAGCTCTTGAGTAGTGGAGCCCACACAGTCTTTTAGACTCTTGAGTAGTGGAGTCGGGTCTCACATTATGGTCTCTGTAACTCTTATGAGTTCGCTTGACTTCTCACTACCTGGTGAGTTCACAAACAGTGATCTGTCAGAGGGGCCCAGTGAAGCTACCGGGGCCATGAACTCGGTTGGATTTACGCACAAGGTTGGTCGCAGTAACTCTCTAGAGTTCGCGGGGCGCACAAGGCGACCTTTGGGGTACCAAATCTAGGGCCACCAGTCCATCAATGAGTAGGTTTAGTCCATTCCTCATGAGTTACTATTGAAATCAAGTCAAGAATCTGGGGGGGTCTTATGCATGGTTGGCTTATCTATGGATAATGGCTAAAGAGGGCACACTACAGCCCGTGTTTTCTTCGTCTGTAAGGTCGGACCCATTCATGGGAGGGCAATTTCATCTATTCCCCATGACGCTTCTGGAAAGCTATACAGACGGCATGGGTGTTACGCGTGATTGGCCATTGAGGACTTTTTGGCATTTTTAGGGCTTTCAGTCATTGGCTTCATCCACTGCCCGCATGGGTATGCGTACGATGTTCTTCATGGGCTTTTTAGGGCCACTGGCTTCTCACCGCTGCCCAAATGGCGATAGTGATAGGCTTTACACGTAATTGGCCGTATAGGCTTGGCTAGACTGCCTTAAATGATAGACTATTGTCGCTGACGTGATAGTTGATCGTATAAGCTTTGCTGAAGATAACAAATCGATAACTGAAGATAACAGATCAATGATTGATATATCGCCCCTGCTGATGTTGATGATATTATAAAATTTGGCCCAAACAGAGCTTTAGCTTGGTAATAATATCAATTCCAATAAACTTCGATAATAGAATAATCTTCATGTCAGCGATTTGGCGATGACAATGGCAGTTTTTCTAATCTAATCCAGTAATTATCATCGGTACTCGACAATAATAATATACTTCAACTTGATACGCTTGGGAATCTGCCTCTAATTCATGTATGACATCAATATTCTGAGACTTGCATTTTGAGACTTTAGATTCTGAGACTTGCTTATCTTGCCCCCTTTTGATTTGGAAGTATTATGCTAATAATCTTCGAAATCAAAACTGTAGTTTATCTTCAAGGATAACGTATTTTGTATGCTTTTGTCTGCCCCCTGAATAATTATGCCATGAATCTTCTAAGTTAAAACGCCGTGAAACTTCTTAGTCAAAACGCTGTGAATCTTCTGAGTCAAAACGCTGTGATTCTTTTTGGTATTCAAAGATGATATATTTTGCTAAACTGGCAGGTATATTGATGAAAATTTACCCCATGAATGTTGTTCTTCTATCGAGTGACTATTTCCAATCGGGACCATATATAATTATTTTCTGTCTTATTTCGTGATAATTTCTACTATCATCAATCACTTTCTGTAGAATACCCTTTTCCTCTTTGCTTCATTTCCTTTGATTTTCTTTGTAACTAGCCATTGATTCCTCGTACGAAATATATCGCTTTCTTCCACTGTATATTTCCCGTAGTCCTTGAATTGTTCGAACCCTTTCTTTGCTTCTTAATTGTAAAATCAACCATGTTTTCTTTATCGGATGATTCGATTCTTTACTTTTGACGATCTTTCGTTTTGCTTTCTTTCTTTGGCAATATCTGTTGTTGTTCTCTTAAGACTTTGAAATGGCCGATTCATATGAGAGTTGAGCAGCTTCACTTTAACTCTTTTCAAATTGTAAATTGACTTGCTCTTCTATTCTGGCAAATTGTGATGATGCCCTCAGGGTTCTTTATTGATTGATGAATGCATTAATTGATTCGTCTTCTCATTGGTGAAACGTCTAATTCAATCAAACTAATTTCTTATCTGAAGGCTTTCCTTAGGAAAGTGAAAACTGCATTGTTGATGCCGTCGAGGAGGATGAACTGAGTGAGTGAGGTAAAACTGCGTCTTGTAACATTGCACATGATCGACCTATCATCCATACTCGGCAGATCGAACCCTTCGTCTTTTTTTTTATTATTTTATTTTATTATCATCATTCGTCCTTTATCATCTTATTGCGCTATTAGTGAAGCAAAAATTATTCTGAACATTTCCTGGCATTGTCTGTCCTTGATCGCAACTGATTTGATCTTCTTGATACTTTTGGTGAAAATCTGTTCGGTGTGAAGTAGGCAACTACGTTAGTCGGGAGAAAAGATATTGCGGTATATCTGTCATTCAGAACAGAGTGTTAGTTATTTTGATTGAATTAAAATTGTACTTTATTTTTAGAGATGAAGGGGAGGATGTTCCAACTGAGAGTCGCCATTTTGGCGTCTATACAGACGCCAAAAAGTGATAAATGTTCTCTGAATATTTTCTAAGTTATCATTGAAAAGATCCCCAGTAGAGTTGCCATTTTATTTCGACAAGAAAACAAATGCATTCGATTTGGGGGAATTATTCAATGATAACAAAGAAAGAATGAGAGAACAATGATCACAAGAAGTCTATTCTGAATTCATTTACATCATCAGATTCCCCCGATTCTAAAAACAGAGTACAATCAATCAAAGCAATGAATGAAAGATAAGACAGTCCGATGGCAATTTCGACAGCATTTCGACGCTTCTGATGTTTCTCGCCAAGGCGGAAAGGTTGTGCGGGCTTGAAACCCTTGGTCTGACCATTGAGATCAGTTCTAATCATCCTTCCATTCATTCTTCCTTGATCTGACCGTTGAGATCAGTTCTGATCATCCTTCCGTTCATTCTTCCTTGATCTGACCGTTGAGATCAGTTCTGATCATCATTCCTTTCATTCTTCCTTGAAACCTTCGAAATGTGGAGCAAACATCCCTTGAAATGTGGAGCGGCGATCATCCCTTGAAATGTGGAGCGATGATCCCTTGAAATGTGGATCGACAATCATCCCTTGAAATGTGGAGCGGCGATCATCCCTTGAAATGTGGAGCGATGATCATCCCTTGAAATGTGGAGCGATGATCATCCCTTGAAATGTGGAGTGATGATCATCCCTTGAAAATGTGGAGTGATGATCATCCCTTTAAATGTGGAGTGATGATCCCTTGAAATGTGGAGTGATGATCATCCCTTGAAATGTGGAGTGGCCACCATCCCTTGAAATGTGGAGCGATCATCTATCTGAGGGGTAGGAGTACACATGCCTAGGCAGAGAATGTAGAGTGCATGGATCTTACTTCGGGGAATATGGAGTGCATTAAGCTTACTTTAGGACAAAAGCTATGCATCAATACAAGTTCCCTCATAAGGTGGCACATGGACTATCTGTTAAGACAACATAAGCCTCTCCTTAAGACAAAAGGAGAGAGAAGTGACGCATGGGCTATCTATTAAGACAACATAAGCCTTCCTTAAGATAAAGGGAGAGAGAAGTGGCGCAGGGGGTTTCCTTTGCACACATAGTTGCTCGGACTCGCGCAAAGGACTCCTTTTGCAAAAGTGGTTGAACGGGCTCGTGCAACGGACTTCTCCAAGGCTTTTGTAACGCCCTAAAAATCGGGGGTCGAGTAGCAACTCAACTCCCGAGTTCCAAAACATCACTTATGCAATATATATGCTTATGATTAAAATGTTATCTGTGTTAGTGCATTAATCATGAGTGGGATTATACCAAAGCAGTAATTCATACTCCAGATTAATTTATACAACGCAAGCGGAAGACTGAAAGATGTATATAAACGTATATGAGCCCAAAAGGATCACTATCGGTCTCCAGAGTATGAACACATCACTGAGTCACCATATACATGTAATAGTTCAAGAGTCAAAATGTTAAAAATAGTTCAACTACAATGATAAGCCTTGTAGCTTCGTAGATCAGGACAGCCTAAGTGAAACCACCGAAGAACTGCATATATGAGAACGCATCCTGATCGCCATCGTAATCCGGCTCCGCCTCCAGATTCACTTCATCATCTGCATCTAAGACAGAGTCTGGTGGGTGTTCAGAACACCGTCCCAGAACGTGGGAGTGAGTGATCAACTCAGTGGAATCATAGTGCAAAGGTTAACATGTTATCAACTCAGTCAAGCAGTAATGATAAAGCAGACATATCAGACATTCCTAGATACTCTTATTAATGCAATGATGAAATGTATTCATGATGCATGCCCTCGCCTACACTCCCTCGTACGACACCATCTTACGGTAAAGGCATGCTTTCTTCCCTCTGTGCTCTTCAACCCGGGGCACATGCAGTGCGATGTTATGAGCGTGATTACTAAGTTCTTATTAGTCCTTTTCATACAGCAGGATTGAGAAACTAAGGTACTTCCCTTATATCATTTCCCAAACAATGATCTATTCTAGGGTTGTCAGTCCCAGCGAATCTCATACGATGTTACGGTTCTAGGTTACTACAAAGGGTTCGTCACCTCGATGCAGTGTAGTCCTAGTTTATACTTTAGTTGCTATAGAAAGGCTAGTCGCCTCAATGCAGACTCAGAGTATGCTCGAAGTCACTACAAAGGGCTCGTCACCTTATCAGTGTAGGCCGATAGCTCGAATATAGTGTCCCATACCACCATATTCGGCTCACGAGACGGTGTTGTTCACTGGTCACTACGGGTGGACTCGCCGCCCCGGCATAGGCCGACAGCTCGACCACAGTGTCCCATACCACCATGTCCGGCTTATGAGTCTTAGCAGATAGAGGTACCAAGGTTAACAGGGTTTTCACTGGTGAGTTTGGTACCTCAGGTTCAAGCAGTAGTGTCCATACATGGTGAACATACATCGGGTCAATCGGGTTACTTGGCGAGCTAAACTATTACGAGCGCACCTGAAGTTAATTGACATGATGTGCGTAAACACTCCGTGTGGCCTAACCACTGCCGACAACTCTAGTACGGCTTGGGTTCGTCAAACATGTCTTACGTGGCGAATGAATCTCAGCCATGAACTCAAAGCCTGTTACTGATTGTCTGGACCATAATATATCCCCATACACATTCAACCTTAACCAATAAGCATGTGAAGTAGTCATAACAGGAGTAACCAAGTAATCTAATCATACTATCGAGCATGTTATAAGGTGCAACATAAACAAGAATTCATACACATGCCTTTCACGAGTAAAGCGAAGAAACTAAACAACTTGCATGGAGGAAATCATAAACATCCAAAAGGTAGTTGAGAATCCTATCTCAACACCCACCCAAAGTACTATTTACTAAGTACTTACTTATACAAGCATTTTTACAAACACTTAGACTACACGTATTAACATACATAACGTATGTTGGCCAAAACATGTATTAGGGCGAATCCTTTCGCCGAGGAGTTGTTACACATATAACTAGCATATACACATAGTAGTTAATCATGGCAAACACACTTTCATATTTCGTACGTATACGGTATTTTCTATAAATACACAGAATACGCTAAACTCCATAAATTTCATATATAACTGAAACGCAAAACAAACATCGCATTTTGCATGTGAAATAACATCCACATCAGGAATCTATCATTATCCGACATTGAAAGCTTTGAAAACCATAACCTATATATCTATAGTCCGCACCTTACGCTGATAAACGCGTAACAGAGTCGTTTTAGACGTTAAGTCTTTGTTAATGGTGGATTTGCAACCTACAGCATGAGTTAGCTTAGCCATTTCATAACTAGCACTATCAGAAACCCTAAGCCAAATTAGGGTTTGGTTTCCTTACCCAACTGTAACGTCGAAATCGCCGGAATAGCGATGCAGGTAGGGTAGCTAAGTGCATGAAACGACGGGATCGAATCCCAGGAAGAATACCCACTTATCTCTCTCACTTTCTCTCTCTTTTCTTTCTTCTCTTTCTTAGGGTTTAGAAAATTCATGTGAAGTGAGAGGGAGAGGGTTTACAGTCCTTATATAGGTCCAGAACTGATGGGAATGACCCTAGGGCCAAGGTATACTTATGTTATGTCCAAAAAGCGTCTGTTTCAGCTCAACGGAGCACTTCCGGAGGCCCCTTTTCTACGTGCGGTCGGACTTAAGCTCTCCTGACCATGGATGTAACATCCCAGATTTTTTCCAACCTGGAATTAGACGTCTTAGGCAATGGGTCGATCCTAATACCTTATCAACTTGTCAGAACTCAATCCCACAGTCTAAAAATTACTTTTTAACCCTTTTCCTTCACAAATCTCACCTTTCACTACCTTATCCTTCAAAAGTAACTAAGTGCTAAACTAGATTAGCTGCGAAATCCACTTGATCCACTTTAAATACGATCTGTAAGACCTAAAACTTGTAGAATCATTGACGCTAGGTTACCCTAAAATCTAGGATAAATCTCATTACCCGGCTGCTCTCGGGAGCATCACGAAACTCCATATCAGATCTGGACCGCACATCGAAGGTCCGATTAACGTGAAGTAAAACGGTTAGGACCGCCTTACTGGGCTTGACAACCATCTCGGAAATCAAATCCAGATAGTGTCCCAGTGCTATTCGCTTGAGCCCGGAGTGAGGAGTGTGAGAACACTTGGTTTTCTTTATAAATTAAATCTCAAATAGTAATCTAAGACTTGCCGCTTGCGGGCTTGATATAAGCAATCAGACCGTCAGAATCTGACCCAAATACACCCTCAGATCAGGAGAAATTTCATGCACATATCCATGTACTTGAAATCCCCGATCGAGGTTCGTTGACCGTTGAACTGAAACTGGTCCACCACGTGCGATCTGGAAGCCCGACTGGAACGAAACCTCAGCTGAACCTAGATCCAGTGTTAGTGAGCTTAAGTCCGACCGTACATTGAAAAGGGGCCGCCAGAAGTGCTCCGTTGAGACGGAACAGACCCACTTTAGCTATAACCAAAGTATACCTTGACCTCGAGTCTATTTCCGTGAGTTCTGGACCTATATAAGGACCTTAAACCCTCTCTCATTCCTCCCATACGAATTTGAGAAAACCTTGGAGAGAGAAGAGAGAAAAGAGAGAGAAAGTGTGAGAGAAGTGGAAGATTCTTCCTGCCGTTCTACCCTGTCGATTTACAGGCTTAACCATAATTTTCTAATCACTTTCCCGGCGATTCCGGCTTCGTTTCTAGGTAAGAAAACCCTAACTCTAACCTGTTTTAGGGTTTAAATTGATTTAAGTAGCGAAGTAGCTAACGTATCCCGTGCTATAGGTTGATATACTGTCGTAGACGAAGACTTAGAGATTCTATCGACTCCGTTACGCTTCTACGGCATAAGGTGCGGACTTTAGGTGTATAGGTTATGGTTTTCAACGCTTTCAATGTCAGATAATGATAGATTCATGATCTGCATGCTATTGCACATGTACAAAGTGCTGTCCGTTTCATTTTTCAGTTATACGTTAGCTATGTTGAATATACTGTATACTTCGTATTTGTAGAAAATACCGTATATGTATGAAATTTGGATTTGTGCTTAACATGTTTAATTGTCGTGAATATATGCTTAATACATGTGTGACAACTCCTTAGCGAAAGGACTTGCCCTAAATCACGTCACGGCAAAAATACGTTATATGTGTTAAATGTGTAGCCCAAGTGTTTGTGAAAATGTTTCAACGGATATGGAACCTGTATTCATGCATGCCATGATCACCCGTCATGGATATATGCACGTGATATACGGGGCAACTCCCTAGTGACGGGATTTGGCCTAACACATGTGTGAACATCATTCACCATGTATGGTGATGTATGTGTTCTATGTGTTTGTGAAAATATCTGAATGTGCTAGTTGTTACTTAAGAGTACTTGTATGAGGGTTGAGATGTGAATCTCGGCTACCTTATTTATGTGTATGATTTCCTCCATGTATGTTTACAATAAGATGTCTGTATTATCTATGGAATGAATGTGCGTGAATTCATGATTGTGTTGTACCTCTCAATATGTTCATGTGATTGTAATTATGCAATTATTGCTCCATTACTGTTTGAGTATCTTATATGCTAGATGGATGAAATGGAATATTCATGTTTAAGTTGTATTCCATAAGAGCCATGAAGGGTGATGGGGGAGGGGTGTAACGATTCCGTGCAACAGCCCTGGTAGCCCTAAGCGGACAATATTGGATATTTGACTGTATGAGTGAAATCTTGATCCATTACTGCTTTGACTCTCTGTACTTGAATGTGATTGGGGCTATTGTATAGTCCAGGCAATCGGTAACGGGATTGAATTCATGGCTGAGATTCATTCGCCACGTGAGATGTGTTCGACGAACCAGAGTCGTACTTTGGTTGGCGATAGTGGTTGGCCACGCGAAGTGCTTATGCACTTCATGTCGTTCAACTTGTCGTGCGCTCGAGCTAGTCGAGCTCGTCAAGTAACCCGATCTGTCTAATGTATGTTCACCATGTTTGGATGCTACTGCTTGAACCTAAGGTACCGAACTTACCAGTGCAACCCCGTTAACCTTGGTACCTCGATCCACTATGACTCATGAGCCGGGCATGGTGGTGTGGGACACCGTGGTCGAGCTGTCGGCTTACGCTGGGGCCACGAGCCTCCCTATAGTGACCATTGAGCAACCAGACTCGTGAGCCGATTATGGTGGTATGGGACACTATATTCGAGCTGTCGGCCTACACTGCTTTGATTGTGATGGGGGAGTGGTGCAACGATTCCGTGTAACAGCCTGACAGCCCTGACCGTACCCGGTGTAGTGACCTCGAGCATACTCTGAATCTGCGAAGAGGCGACGAGCCTTCTCGTAGTAAACAGGGTATAAACTAGGCCTGTATTGATAAGTTGATGGGGGAGTGGTGCAACGATTCCATGTAACAGCCGTGGTAGCCCTTGCAGCGACCTAGAACCGCATCATCGTATGAGATTATCTAGGATTGACGACCCTAGAATAGATCATTGTTTGGGAATGATATAAGGAAGGTACCTTAGTTTCCCAATACTGCTGTATGAAAAGGACTAATAACAACTCGGTAATCATGCTCATCATCGCACTGCATGTGGCTGGAAGATGTGGAGCACTGAGGGATGAACGCATGCCGTGGACGTAAGATGGTGTCGCGTGAGGGAGTATGTTGGTGAGGGCATGCATCATGACTGCATTTTCATACTTGCATTAATAAGAGTATTTAGGAGTGTTTGACTTTACTGCTTTATCATTACTGCTTGACTGAATTGATAACATGTTAACCTATGCTTTATTGTTTCACTGAGTTGATCACTCACTCCCATGTTACGGGACGGTGCTTGCAAGACCAACCAGACTGTCTTAGCTGTAGGTGATGGCGATGCTTATGAAGCAGAGCCAGACTGCTACTATGATGTTGAGGAGGAGTTCTCCTACATGTAACTCTCTGACGGGTTTATGAAGACTTGGAATTGCATTGTCGGGGCTATGGTATTTGGGATAGAAGACATTACACTTCCTTGATTTGGTATATTTTGAAATTGTACTTGTAAATAGTTAACTTGGTAACATTATCACACTCTGGAGACTCACCACAGTTTACATAGTTTATATATCTATCACAGTCTTCTGCTTGCTATCTCACTTGTCTCTGTAGTATGATATGCTGTTTTGGCTTAATCTCACTCATGTTCAATGCACTAATACAGACAACATTCAATCATCATTCATTATGTTGCATAAGTGATGCGTTGGAACTCGGGAGTTGAGTTTATGCTCGACCCCCGATTTTCAGGGCGTTACAAGATGGTATCTGAGCATGATTTGGATTAAACCGGACCTGGGTTATGGTCACACGATGCACTCTGGCGCACTCTGACTTAGGAGGGAGCAACGGAACGTAGAAATAGTCATAGGTATCCCGATTTCGCCAATTGGCGAAGTTCACTGAAAATGGTCGTCGAGATCGGGTCCATACTCATCCACGATCGCATGAGTCGACCCCAAAACACTTCTAGACCGTCTATTGATGGGTTTAGATCACAACTCACCCTATTCCAGCCGTTGAAAATTGATAAACACCATTATGTATCAGAAAATACCCGAAATGACCCGAAACGACTCGAAACGGAGTTGGGGCCGAATTGATGCAATCCGGGGGGACCCACAGTGGACCCAAGGTACATTTGGCACCCTGGGAGGGGAGTGGCCACCGCCCTACCGCGGTGACACCGCACCCAGTCCAGAGGACGGCGCCGCCGCCGCACTCACCGCGGTCCCCTTGGGCCGGGCTGGTCGGGCCGGTGCGGGTCGGTGTCGGCCCGACCCCTGGACATGTGTGGGGCCCACGAAATTTCGTGGGGGCCCCTATTTCACGTCCTTTTGCCCCCTCTCTCTCAAACACTCCTCCAAGCTCTCCCTTTCCTTCAATATTGTATGTTTTCTCTCTCAAACTGTCCCTCCAATTGCCCATTCCGTCATTTTCTGTCACAACCTATACCCCTCCATCGTTCACAGCAATAGCTATCCCCCTATCCTCTCCATTCTCTCTCATTTGAGCTCTCATACTCCCCCACTTGAGGCTCAAATTCGTGTAGTACCCGTTAGCCATCCCATCCTTTCATATTTCCTTCTTCAACCCCTTTCATTTGATCCTACACATCCCCTTTTGTAGCTCAAGATTCCAAAACCCAACAATCCCTCTTCTAATCTTCTTCATTTCTTCAACTCTCTGCATTCCTCCTTGTTTTTGAACACACACATACCATAGTGTGCTTCAACGATCTTGTGTCCCATCCATAACCTTCACAACCTCCAAATGTTTGGAACATTTAGGGCCCATTCGGCCAACTGCATTAAGTGAGTTTAAATTGTAAAAGTAACAATAAATGCATGTGTAAGGTATTGTCCTTGGATTGGGTGTATCCCATGTTTTCCAATACCATGTTTGGAATATATACAATTAAAAGTAAATCCCGGGATTTTCTTTCAAATTACACTTAGAAATTCGTCATCATGGGATTTGGAAATCCCATCTCATACTTTCCGACACAAGGCTCAGTTTTCAAAGCCTATAAAATTAATTTTTATCCCACCCCACCCTCCTACCAAACATGTCATTCCCAATCCTGAGGAGGGATTAGCAAGGCAAGCCCATTTAATACAACTTAAGACCACTGGCCAAATAGGCCCTTGGAATTTTGGACCTAGAGTGGTGTTCCTAGATACGAACGACCTAACAGTAGGGGAAATCCAATTGATTGATAAGGTGAACCCTAGGACCTCCTTAGTTTGTGTGGTCATGTGTGAAGTGCTCGAGCGTAGTTACATTCTAGTTCGGGCAACTCAATTCCGATCAGACAACTTTGACCCTAAGCGATAAGACAATTTCTTATATTAGAAAGGGTATAAAATCATCTAGTGTATAAGCATAGACTTTGGATTACAACCGGTGGATTACCGCTACTCCTAAATTAAGACTAGACTACTGGTTAGGCTATGGAAGGTAAAGGACTAATTAATTATGCTAAGCCAATTGAATAATAGACTTAGTTATTCGGCTTAACCGACTCAGACCTACTACACAACTTTCCTTCCGTGTTGTCCCGACCACTTGCAATTAAAAGTTTATAACTTCGTCTTTGAGAAGTGTTAGGAGTATATAGCCGATAGAGACTTTGTCCTTTTAGGCCTAAGGAATTTCCCAAATGGGCAACCGACAGTTAGGAATTATATCCCAAATTACATGCCATGTCGGCATACATATTGTGCATATGAACATAGAAAGATAGCCTGCCTATTAAGCTAGACATGATTAAATAGGATAAGTCTGGACCATGACAAAACTCCTTAGTAGAATTAGGCATCTTGCCTCAAACTCACACCTGCCCATGAAATCAACCACAATACCCATCATCTTTAGCTCCTTTCTATAATCATAGGTACCAATGTCATAATACGCATAATCAATGAAAAGAAGATCAATGTATTGCTAGATCGCTTCCCATGTCATACCGAAGATAGGTTTCAAATTTCAACTCGTTCTGACATATAGATCGATGTACAAATTCTTGAACCCTGAGAATAGAAACAATTTTAAGGGGGGTAGACAAGTTATGAACCCAGTTGAATTAAGTAGGTATACACGTCTACCCACTCATAGGCGCAACGAAAACGTGGTTGGCCCTTGCCCCACTGGCCCAAGATCGAAAGAAATTACTCCCAGTTATACGCAAGGTTAGGTCATTAAATAAGATCTAAATCTTTCTTAGAATGCCAATAATGAAGTCATGGAAAGAAAGTCAATTAGGGTTCAAGTATTAAACAATTTCATATTACAGAATAGGCCTAACAATGGGTACGAATTGAGTTACAATGGCCAAGGTCAACGTATCTACAAATGTGCTCGTTGTATACGAACATAATAGCAGCCCTAGCAAGTTCTACTATGAGAAACCGTTTTAGGATGATTTAGTAAGATTTGACTCACCATTTCCTTGGACATAGACAATATCGAGGACTCTCTTAGATCAAGACCTAAAGGGCAACTTGAGAAATAGGACATTTGAGCCTTTCAATGATGGACATTCCCTAAGGTTTTAGAGTGATCGGACTACAGAGTTACTGAAATATACATCTGCGAAGCATTCGTGGCTTGACCCAATTCTCAATCTTGGGCAACTACCAATGGACTCACTGCTTGGCCAAGCAGAAGACCAGGATCTACCAGGACTAGGAAGGGATACGATGAGCTTTCTACCCTGGCCAGGTAGATGATCGATGTATCGAAATCAAGCCCACTATAACCATCTCTCCGTGTTGGTCAAACATTGAAAACAACAATCTTACTCTAAATAGATGGGAATCGCCGTCAAGACTCCAAATAGATAAAGAAATCCATTGTAGCAAACCATCAGGATATAAGTAAGAGATAAAGAAATAAATTTTTAAGGGGGGTAGTGCCTGAAATGTACTAGACTAGCATGCACAATATACACCCTACCGCACATAGAGACTTGAAATCAATAAGTCTTAGGCAAATGAAATAATAGAATTCTTACTTATTACCTTTAGCCAATTTCGGGGATGAAATTATTTTTAAGGGGGGTAGATTGTAACATCTCGGATTTTTGCCAAGCTGGAATTAGACGTCCTTAGGCAATGGGTCGATCCTAACACCTTATCAACTTGTCAGAACTTAATCCCACAGTCTAAAAATTGCTTTTTAACCCTTTTCCTTCACAAATCTCACCTTTCACTACCTTATCCTTCAAAAGTAACTAAGTTCTAAACTAGATTAGCTACGAAATTCGCTTGATCCACTTTAAATACGATTTGCAAGACCCAAAACTTGTAGAATCATTGACGTTAGGTTACCCCAAAATCTAGGATAAATCTCATTACCCGGCTGCTCTCGGGAGCATCACGAAACTCCATATCAGTTCTGGACCGCACATCGAAGGTCCGATTAACGCAAATTTAAACGGTTGGGACCGCCTTTCTGGGCTTGACAACCATCTCGAAAATCAAATTCAGATAGTGTCCCAGTGCTATTCGCTTGAGCTCGGAGCGAGGAGTGTGAGAACACTTGGTTTTCTTTATAAATTAAATCTCAAATAGTAATCTGAGACTTGTCACTTGCGGGCTTGATATAAGCAATCAGACCGTCAGAATCTGTCCCAAATACACCCTCGGATCAGGAGAAATTTCATGCACATGTCCATGTACTTGAAATCCCCGATCGAGGTTCGTTGACCGTTGAACTGAAACTGGTCCGCCATGTACGATCTGGAAGCCCGACTGGAACGAAACCTCAGCTGAACCTAGATCCAGTGTTAGTGAGCTTAAGTCCGACCGTACACTGAAAAGGGGCCGCTAAAAGTGCTTCGTTGAGACGGAACAGACCCACTTTGGCTATAACCTAAGTATACCTTGACCCCGAGTCTATTTCCGTGAGTTCTGGACCTATATAAGGACCTTAAACCCTCTCTCATTCCTCCCATACGAATTTGAGAAAACCTTGGAGAGAGAAGAGAGAAAAGAGAGAGAAAGTGTGAGAGAAGTGGGAGATTCTTCCTGCCGTTCTACCCTATCGATCTACAGGCTTAACCATTGTTTTCTAATCACTTTCCCGGCGATTCCGGCTTCGTTTCTAGGTAAGAAAACCCTAACTCTAACCTGTTTTAGGGTTTGAATTGATTCAAGTAGCGAAATAGCTAACGTATCCCGTGCTATAGGTTGATATATGATGAGGTTCGAATATTGCATATCAGTCCCCAGTTATTATCTGATTTTGCATACATGATAATGCTTAATGTCATATTTTAATCGTGTTTTTGTTGCAGGGAGTAATCAGGAGCGTTGACTGAAAAAGAGTACTAAAAGCATAGATTTGATGCTCCGAAGTCACTTAAGTAGGGAACGGACTTCAGAGGACCAACATTGAAGAATTTATACGTCAGGGATTTGAGGAAATCAAGCCATTCACGTTAAAGAGGCCCGAAATTGGTCCAGAATGCAAGATCACATGGTTCCAACCATCCATTCGGCCCGAAACTTCATACATGGCCTGGGGGCCATAAATTAACCGTACATATTAAATTTCATCCATTGGATCACTATGGAAGTGCCCAAACTGACAGATCAGCCCATAAACCGTTGATTCTGGGCCCACCTGGTCTCTGGATATGCCTCAACTTTGGACTCAACGCATTATATGAGGAGACAAGACGGATGGACGGAGCTGATTTCTCAGAACCATCATCGTGGAACCCACCTAAGTTGGGTGTGCATAGTGCACAAGTGCACTAGCCGTGTACCGCAACGAGCCTCCTTCCTAAAAATGGAAACTCCGTTTTCCTTCCAGCGTGCGTAATAGGGACTTACGCTGTGATCTTTATGGGCCAACACCGTGCATCAACGGTCCGATCTGGACCGTCCATGAGACTCATAAGGCCCCTCTCATTTAGTCCTAGGTGGCAGTATTCCAAATTACAACGGATATCGGATCCCAGCCTCAAACGGACAAAGGAAGGTGGCTTTACAGATTTCGTGGGCCACATGAAAGGATGGACAAAAATACCCTTTCCCAATCAAAATTTTGAGTAGAAGACAATGGACGGTGTAGATTTTCCAACGAATGTGGATCATGGGCCCCACCACTGTCACCGCGTAAAGCCTGTTACGCAGGCTCTATTTTAACGTTTGAAACCGAGAATCTTTGGCTAATTGTATGATCATGGTCGTTGATCAGATGGCAGATTTGATCCATTCATCATGAAGGTCTTCCAAAAACGTCCCAGGAAGTGTTGTTCTTTTAGAAAAAAAAAGTAAGGGAAGGAAGGGAATGTGGCACCGTTTTCTTGGTGCAAAAGTCTTTACGCACAGCAATCGCCTTCTGCTGCGTAGACTTATGCACGAATCCGAATTTCTCACCGCCTCCAGCAGCTATAAAAGAGAGTTTTGGACGTAGGAAAGAGGCATCTAGAGCTTGAGAGAGAGCCAGGGGAGCAGATCAAGAGGAAAGTTTGGAAAGAGGAGAGAAGAAAGAGGAAGGAAGAAGAGGAATAAGGGAGATGTTTTTAATGTTTTTATCTTATATTTCCTTTTTCTTAATTAACTTTATGAATAACTAATCTTCTCAGCTAGGGCTGAGATGAAGCCCCTAATTTGAATGATTCTTGTTTGTTGATTTCATCCGACTTTGATTGATTTGTTTCTTTCTCTTGTGTGCTTAAATTGGAATTTCCGTACTTCTCCATTCTATGAGCTCGACCAAAGTCTAGATATGGATGTTGTTTGGAATCTTAATCTAGGTGCTTGTGTCTGACCATGAACAGGTTCCTTATGGAGGAAGAAACAGGAATCTACATCTCTCCATGCCTGACCATGGATGGAAAGATGTGATCCACGTGCTTTAAGGAATTATACATTCTATGTGCTCGACCAAGGACATAGGGTGTGCTTTGTTTATTTTATTTATATCAATCTGAATTAGGGTAAATCAACAGGTAAAACAAGGGTTATGATAATTAGGGGTGGATTCGAAAGTCCTAGTCTTCTCCTTGATTGGATTTTACTCATTGCTCTCGATTATCCTTTTAGATTATTTTTCTTAAGTGCTTGCTACACTATTCGTTGGATTAGTTAAGAAGAGTCTTAAATTTTGAATTGTGACAACCAGTCCTCGTGGGAACGATCTCGTAATACATACCGTATCTACATCTGATTCGTATACTTGCGAGTTTAAAATCATTTAAATCAGATTGGTTTAAATAAAACATCTAGTTTTTGGCGCTGTTGCCGGGGACTGTTTCGGTCCAATTGGATTTAAGATTCTATCTTATCATAATTCATAATCTTAGGATTTTACTAACTTTAGGTTAATGTTTTTATTATTATTATTATTATTATTATTATTATTATTATTATTATTATTTTAGAAACTAACCTGTTTTCCTGTTTTGTAGGATCCTGACATACACTTCTAATTCGGAAGTGAAGGAGGAGCTCCCTATTCTTCAGACATTGATTGTCTCCTTTTTCTGGGTTCTTTCTTCCAATCCTTATTTACATAGTTTTATCTTGTTCATAATTTTTAGTTCTAGTTTATTCCTCTTAGGTTGCATCTTAGTTTAGTTTTCTTTCTTACATTGCAATAACATAGTTTATGCTAGGGCGTAGATCTCTGAACATAGAACTAGCATCTTTTGATCCTGAAATAGAAAGAACCTTTTGTAGAAGATTTAGAAATATTCTATTTGAAATGGCGGACGAGAATGAAATTAAAGCTCTTAGAGATTATTCAGCTCCTGTCCAATTTAATGCGCCTTCATGCATAGTGTTGCTAGCCACCATGGAAGCACACTTTGAATTTAAACCTGGGGTCATACAATTGTTGTCTTCCTTCTATGGTTTAGATAAAGAGAATCCGTATCATCATGTGAAAGAATTCCTAGACATTTGCTCTACCTTTAGATTCCAAAACTTTTCAGATGATTCGATCTGTTTGCGGCTTTTTCCTTTTTCTTTGAAGGATAAGGCGAAAGCATGGTTGAATTCTGTACAAGTTGGGTCTATCACTACATGGGACCAACTGTCTAAGAAGTTCTTAAACAAGTTCTTCCCTGTGCACAAAACTAATGCGCTCCGTAGAGAAATTACTAATTTCACACAAAAAGAGGGTGAACACTTTCATGAATGTTGGGAAAGATGGAAGGACTTGCTTCTTAAATGTCCACACCATGGTTTTGAGAAGTGGCAGCAGGTTTAATACTTCTATGACGGTTTGACACCCCAAAACCGTCGCATGGTTGATGCCACCAGTGGAGGGTCATTCATGACCAAAGGCGATGTCGAAGCTTGGAATTTCTTTGAAACCCTGTGTGAAAATTTCCAGCAATGGGACTATTTAAATAAAGATGAAATAAGTCCCCAACCACAGAAGAAAGGAGGTATATATGAGATAGGAGTCACGCCAAATCTTTATGCCAAGATTGATAGCCTGACAAATAAAGTGGATGCTTTAATGATAAATAATGGACCTCTACAAACAACTCAAATCAAGTCATGTGCTATATGTTCCAGTCCTGCCCATCCTACGCAGTCTTGTTTATCTGTGCAGCATTTCCAGAATTTCTCTATGAGCAAGTACATGCTATGAACACCTTCCGGAGACTTGGGAATGATCCTTACTCAGACACTTACAACTCAGGATGGGCTAGACATCCAAATTTTTCTTGGGCGAAAGGACCACAATATGGTGGACCATCTGGAAATCCTCCAATGCAACGTCACCCTCAAGTTGGCAGTCAACAATTTCAACAGTTTCCACAATACCAACATGTAACATCCCGAAAAATTGAGGGTCGAGTAGTAACTCAACTCTCGAGTTTTCAGAACATCACTAATGCAACATAGATAATGATGATTAAATGTTGTCTGCATTAATGTAGTGAACATGAGTGAGATTAAGCCAAAACAACATATCATACTCCAGAGACAGTGAATTAGCAAGCGAAAGACTGTGATAGATATATAAAATATTAAAAAAAAAAACTGTGGTGAGTCTCCAGAGTGTGATAACATTACTAGGTTAATAAATTTCAAGTACATTGCTAAAATATACCAAATGTGTAAGTGTAATGTCTTCTATCCCAAGTACCATAGCCCCGTCAATACAATACCAGGTTTTCATAGACCTGTTAGAGAGTTACATGTAGGAGAGCTCCTCCTCAACATCATAGTAGTCCGGCTCTGCTTCATAAGCATCGCCATCACCTGAAACTCAACAAATTTGGTTAGTGTGTACAACACCGTCCCGTAACGTGGGAGTGAGTAGCTAACTCAGTGGAACAGTAAAGCATAGGTTAACATGTTATCGACTCAGTCAAGCAGTAATGATAAAGCAATACAATCAAACACTCCTAACTACTCTTATTAATGCAAGTATGGATGCAGTCATGATGTATGCCCTCACCACACCCTCCCTCGTGCGACACCATCTCACGTTCACGACATGCTTTCATCCCTCAGTGCTCCACATCTTCCAGGCACATGCAATGCATGATGAGCATGATTACCGAGTATTTATTAGTCCATTTCAAACAGCAGGATTGGGAAACTAAGGTACCTCCCTTGTATCATTCCCAAACATGATCCATTCTAGGGTCGTCAGTCCTAGTTAATCTCAGACGATAGTGTGTTTTCTAGGTCACTGCAAAGACTGCCAGGGCTGTTACGCACAAAGGTTACACCGCTCCCCTATCACCTCTTTAACGATTCATCACTATACAGAAACAGGCCTAGTTCATACTCCATACACCGCGGCAAAACTCTAAGGCTCACCGCGATTCTAGAGTATGCTCGAGGTCACTACAAAGGGCTGCTAGGGCTGTTGCTTGCATTCGTTGTACCACTACCCTATCACCTTATCAATGTAGGCCGACAGCACGAATATAGTGTCTCATACCACCATAATCGGCTCACGAGTTTGGTTGCTCACTGGTCACTACGGGGAGGCATGTGGCCCCAGCGTAGGCCTACAGCTCGACCACGGTGTCCCATACCACCATGCCCGGCTCATGAGTCTTAGCGGATCGAGGTACCATGGTTAAAAGGGATTTCACTGGTAAGTTTGGTACCCTAGGTTTAAGTAGTAGCGTCCAAACATGGTGAACATACATTAGACAGATCGGGTTACTTGACGAGCTCGGCTAGCTCGAGCGCACAACAAGTTGAACGATATGAAGCGCATAAGCACTTCGTGTGGCCAACCACTATCGCCAACCGAAGTACGACTCGAGTTCGTCGAACACATCTCACGTGGCAAATGAATCACAGCCACGAATTCAATTATGGTACCGATTGTCTGGACTATAATCATAGCCCCAAACACAATCAATTGCAGATAGATAAAGCAGTAGTGGATCAAGATTCAACTCATATAATCAAGGTATGGTATTATCCGTTTAGGGCTGCCAGGGTTGTTGCATGGAATCGTTGCTCCACTCCCCCATCACCCATGACGGACCATACAATATAAACATGAATTTAAACATACACCTTACATAAATAAAATCATACAATCATTTAAGCATGTTAACAAGCATATCATAAAGCATATTATAAAGCATGTTATAAAGCACTATATAAATAGGAATACAAACACATATATTTCATAAGTAAGTGATTAAAGTAAACGACCTCATGGAGGAAATCATACATGTCTCTAAGGTAGTTGAGAATCCCATCTCAACACCCTTCTAAGGCATCAACATCTAAACACTTACTCACACAAGCATTTTCACAAACACTTAACATACACTATTTTCAACATACTTAGTGTATGTTAGCAAACATGTATTAGGGCGAGTCCTTTCGCCAAGTAAGTATTTTACGCATATATAATATATTTATACAACAAATAATCATGGCAACCACATCTCTAAAATATATATGTATACGGTACTTTGTACAATACAGTATTTTTACATACATAGTGTATATTAGTAAAACATGTATTTGGGCGAATCCTTTCGCCAAATAAGTATTTTATCCATATATCATATATTCATACAACAAATAATCATGTCAAACACATTTCCAAAATTTATACATATATGGTATTTTCTACGAATACCTAGAATATGTAAAATTCCATAATCTACATCTTTAATCGAAACAGAAAACAGAAAGCACTTTGTACATGTGCAATTGCATGCAGATCATGAATCTATCATTATCTGACATTGAAAACATTGAAAACCATAACCTATACACCTAAAGTCCGCACCTTTTGTCGTAGAATCCTAAGGAATCCAATAGGTTTGCTAAGCTTCCGTATTCGGCAGTTTGGTAACCTATAGAACGAAATAGGTTAGCTATTTCATAACCTACAACCACCCAAGCCCCAAATCAGATTAGGGTTAGAGTTTCTTACTTAAAAATGGGGCTGGAATCGCTGGAAAAGCGATAAGAACAGAGCGGTGGAGCTCGTGGAGCGGCAGGGAAGAGTGGCAGGAAGGATCTCTCACAACTCCCACACTTTCTCTCTCTTTTCTCTCTTCTCTCTCTAGGGTTTCTCTCAAATTCGTATGGCTGCAATGAGAGAGGGCTTATCCTTATATAGTCTAAAAACTCACCGAAATAGACTCCAGGCCAAAGTATACTTAGGTTATAACAAAAACGGGTCAGTTTCAGCTCAACGGAGGACTTCTAGCGGGCCTCCTTGAGCCAAAGGTCGGACTTAAGCTCACTGACACTGGATCTACATTCTATTAAGTTTTCGTTTCGGTCGGGATTCCAGATCACGCGTGGCGGACTAGTTTCAGTTCAACGGTCAGCGGATCTCGATCGGAGATTCCGAGTACATGTAAATGTGTATGAAATTTCTCCTCATCCGAGGGTGTAATTTGGTCTGATTCTGATGGTCTGGTTGCTTAAAACTGATTCGCAAGCGAGAGGTGCCAGATTACTATTCAAGATATTTTATTTTGAAATAATTTCACATTTCTCACACTCTTCACTCCGAGCTCAAGCGAATAGCGCTGGGACACTATCTGGATTTGATTTCCGAGATGGTTGTCAAGCCTAGCAAGGCGGTCCTAATTCCTTAACTTCGTGTTCATCGGACTTCCGACGTGCGGTCCAGATCTGATACAGAGTTTCGAGATTCTCCCGAGAGCAGCCGGGTAATGAGATTGGTCCTAGATTTTAGGGTAACCTAGCGTCAATGATTCTATAAGTTTTAGGTCTTGCAGATCGTATTTAAAGTGATTGGTGCTCATTTCATAGGCACTCTAGTTTAACACTAGCTAAATCTCGCCTAATTTCTAAAGGATTTAGTCCTGTAAGATTTCTGTCTGAGGTGGTACTTAGTCCTTTGTAGTTTGTATATAAAGTGATCCAAGTTATACTACTTAGCTAGTTTAAGATAGTGTCTAGGATGAAAGTACTTTGAAAAATTGAAAGATCAAGGTGGTGAAGGGTGGAATTTGTGAAGAAAATGGTTTGAAAAGGGATTTGAGGCTTTAATTGAGTGTTTGAGAAGTTAAACCTGTGTTAGGATTGACCCATCGCCTAAGGACGTCTAATTCCAGGTTGGGAAAAATCCGGGCTGTTACAATCTACCCCCCTTAAAACAAAATTTCATCCCCGAAATTGCCTAAGGGTAATAAGGAAAGATTTAATTATTTCTTTTGCCTAAGTTTTTATTTTACTTTAAATAGCCTGGTTCATTTTAGTCTACCCCCCTTAAAACTTATTTCTTTATCCATTTCTCATACCCTGATAGTTTGCTACAATTTATTTCTGTACCTATTTGGAGTCTTGACGACAAATCCCAACAATTTAGAGTAAGATAGCTGTTTTCAATGTTTGACCAACACGGAGAGACGTTTTTGGTGGGCTCGATCCCGATTCATCGATCATCTACCTGACCAGGGTAGAAGGCTCATCGTATCCCTTCCCAGTCCTGGTAGATCCTGGTCTTCTGCTCGGTCAAGCAGGGAGTCCGTTGGTAGTCACCCAGGATTGAGAATTGGGTCAAGCCGCGAATGCTTCGCAGTTGTATATTTCAGTAACTCCGTAGTCCGATCACTCTAAAAAAAAACTTAGGGAATGCCCATCATTGAAAGGCTCAAATTGTTTGTTTCTATTTCTTGGGTTGCCCTTTAGGTCTTAGTCGAAGAGAGTCCTTATTATTATCTGTCTAAGGAAATGGTGAATCAAATCTTACTAGATCATCCTAAAACGGTTTCTTAGAGTAGAACTTGCTAGAACTTCTATAATGTTCGTATTTAACGAGCACAGTTTCTATCCTGGGCCAGTGAGGTAGGGTCCACCACGCTTTCAAAGCGCTACCCAGATCAAAGAGGTGTATTAGCCGACCTATCTAGTTTGGGCTCATAATGTTCTACCCCCCTTAAAAATTTATTTTCTACCTCCAGGGTTCAAGATCTATGTCCTGTTCCGTATGTCGGAATAAGGTGTAATTTAGGACCTATCCTTGACACGAATGGGTCTCGCTCCAACCGACTTAAGCCGACTTACTAAGTCTATCATTCAATTGGCTTAGCATAATTAATTTGTCTTTCCTTAGCCTAACTAGTAGTCTAGTCTTAATTTAGGAGTAGCGGTATCCTCTAGGTGTAATCCAAAGTCTATGCTTATACATTAGATGATTTTATACCCTTTCTAATATAAAGAAGGGTGTTATCACTTACGGTCAAAGTTGTCTAATTGGAATTGAGTTGCCTAAAGTTGAATTTAACTACGCCCGAGCATGTCACACATGCTCAAACCAGCTAAGAGGGTCCTAAGGTTCACATTATTAATTTGTTGGATTTCCTATACGGTCAGGTCTGTCGAAGCATCGCTCTAGGTCCAAAACTCCAAGGGTCTATTTGTCAAACAACCATTTACTCTAAAAGCTTAAGCTATCAGAGTGTGGTGGGTTAATGTATATCAAGGGAATTTATCACTTCAACACTATTCGGCCAGTGGTCTTAAGCCGTACTAAATGGGACTGTATTACTAATCCTACCTCGGGATTGGGAGTGACATGGTTGGTAGGAGGGTGGGTGGGGATTAAAATTAATGGTATAGGCTTTGAAAAAAAATGAGCCTTATGTGGGAAAGTGTGAGATGGGATTTTCAAACCCCAAGATGATGAATTTCTAAGTGTAATTTGAAAGAAAATTCCAGGATTTACGTTTAACTGCATACATTCCAAATATGGTATTGGAAAACATGGGATACACCTAAACCCCATGAAATCGAAAAAGAAAAATGGCCATAACCAATTCGAATAGGGCCATGGAAAGTGAATGAAAAGTGAAGGGGAGAGGAAGTAAGGGCTGGAGGTTTGTTCCTCCACGAGTTTGAGCCTCAACAAAGATTGTAAAGGCCCTAACGGACAGGGATTGAAGGAGAAAAATGAATAGATGGGATGAGTTGAGAGCTTAACTGAATTTGAGCTCCAAATGAGGCATGTAAGTGCTCAAATGAGAAAGAATGGAGAGGGTAGGGGGTAGGTTATGTTGTAAACGTTGGAGGAGGATGAGTTGGGTAGGAAATGATGAAATGAGTGATTAGAGGGAAGGTTTGAGAGGGAAAACAACAAGTTGGAGGGCTTGGAAGGGTGAAATAAGAGAAAGAGGGGCAAAGCGATGTGAAATAGGGCCCCCCCAGCAATTCCGCACGCACCACACGTGCCAGGGGGTCAGGCCGACCATGTCCAGACCCGGCCTGACCCGTACGACCAAGCCTGACCGCGGTGACCACGGTTCCACCGTAGTCCGCATTGCCCGGCACCGCGCCGCCGCAGTGGGGCGGTGTTCACTATCCCCCCAAGGTGCCAAATGCACCCTGGGTCCACTTGTTTCACCCCCGGATTGACGCGTGTGGCCCCTTACTCCGTTTCGAGTCGTTTCGGGTCAAATCGGACGTATCTTGCAATCCGAAATGAGTTATCTGACGTAAAATATATGAATTTGGGGTAGAACGATCTAATGAAGCCAACCAACCCAGTTACGTCAGGTTACACAGCTCAGAATTGCAAAAAAACCCTCGGATTGACGGTCGTTTCCCTGTTTCAATTTCGTCTTACTAAAATAGTAGTTTTAGTTTGATTTCTCTTCATCCGTTGGGCTTTAAGAGTTGCGCCCAATGTGAAAAGGGCTTGGAATAATTAGGTGAACGGTTTGGTGAAGCCAAATAGGACACTTACTATTTCTGGCTGAAAGCCTTACGCACTAATAGACATCACGACCTTATAGTAAGTCGCGAATTTTAGGAGTTTTAGTTGTAGTTTGTTTCTGATTTCTTTCCCATTACTTGGTATCCCTATTTAAAGGGTTGTGAACTCGTTGTTAGTCATTCATTAATCAATTTTGAATTTATTAGAATTTATTTCATACTTTCTGCTTTCTTTTCTCGTAGACTCAAGAAGTCTCTGTGAGGAGTCCAGAGAAGCTCCGAGGATTTGGAGTAGTTATCATCATCACGCTTATCCCGTATTCTACCGATTTTCAACGGTTGGGGTGAGATGATTGTAATCTAGAATCAGCATAGACGGCCTAGGAATGTTTTAAGGTCGACCCGTGCGACCATGGTTGAATACAGACTCGATTTCGACGTTCGTTTTCAGTGAACTTCGCCAATTGGCGAAATCGGGATACCTATGACTGTTTCTACGTTCCGTCGCTCCCTCCTAAGTCAGAGTGCGTCAGTGTGCGTCGTGTGACCATAACCCAGGTCCGGTTTAATCCAAATCATGCTTTGATACCAACTGTAACATCCCGAAAAATCGAGGGTCGAGTAGTAACTCAACTCTCGAGTTTTCAGAACATCACTAATGCAACATATATAATGATGATTAAATGTTGTCTGCATTAAAGTAGTGAACATGAGTGAGATTAAGCCAAAACAACATATCATACTCCAGAGACAGTGAATTAGCAAACGGAAGACTGTGATAGATATATAAAATATAAAAAAAAAACTGTGGCGAGTCTCCAAAGTGTGATAACATTACTAGGTTAATAAATTTCAAGTACATTTCTAAAATATACCAAATGTGTAAGTGTAATGTCTTCTATCCCAAGTACCATAGCCCCGTCAATACAATACCAGGTCTTCATAGACCTGTCAGAGAGTTACATGTAGGAGATCTCCTCCTCAACATCATAGTAGTCCGGCTCTGCTTCATAAGCATCGCCATCACCTGAAACTCAACAAATCTGGTTGGTGTGTACAACACCGTCCCGTAACGTGGGAGTGAGTAGCTAACTCAGTGGAACAATAAAGCATAGGTTAACATGTTATCGACTCAGTCCAGTAGTAATGATAAAGCAGTACAATCAAACACTCCTAACTACTCTTATTAATGCAAGTATGGATGCAGTCATGATGTATGCCCTCACCACACCCTCCCTCGTGCGACACCATCTCACGTTCGCGGCATGCTTTCATCCCTCAGTGCTCCACATCTTCCAAACACATGCAATGCATGATGAGCATGATTACCGAGTATTTATTAGTCCATTTCAAACAGCAGGATTGGGAAACTAAGGTACCTCCCTTGTATCATTCCCAAACATGATCCATTCTAGGGTCGTCAGTCCTAGTTAATCTCGGACGATTGTGTGTTTTTTAGGTCACTACAAAGGCTGTTAGGGCTGTTACACACAAAGGTTACACCGCTTCCCCATCACCTCTTTAACGATTCATCACTATACAGAAACAGGCCTAGTTCATACTCCATACACGGCGGTAAAACTCTAAGGCTCACCGCGATTCCAGATATGCTCGAGGTCACTACAAAGGGCTGCCAGGGCTGTTGCTCGTATCCGTTGCACCACTCCCCCATCACCTTATCAATGTAGGCCGACAGCACGAGTATAGTGTCCCATACCACCATAATCGGTTCACGAGTTTGGTTGCTCACTGGTCACTACGGGGAGGCACGTGGCCCCAGTGTAGGCCGACAGCTCGACCACGGTGTCCCATACCACCATGCCTGGCTCATGAGTCTTAGCGGATCGAGGTACCATGGTTAAAAGGGATTTCACTGGTAAGTTTGGTACCCTAAGTTCAAGTAGTAGTGTCCAAACATGGTGAACATACATTAGACAGATCGGGTTACTTGACGAGCTCGGCTAGCTCGAGCGCACAACAAGTTGAACGATATGAAGCGCATAAGCACTTCGTGTGGCCAACCACTATCGCCAACCGAAGTACGACTCGAGTTCGTCGAACACATCTCACGTGGCAAATGAATCACAGCCACGAATTCGATTCTGGTACCGATTGTCTGGACTATAATCATAGCCCCAAACACAATCAATAGCAGATAGATAAAGCAGTAGTGGATCAAGATTCAACTCATATAATCAAGGTATGGTATTATCCGTTTAGGGCTGCCAAGGCTGTTGGACGGAATCGTTGCTCCACTCCCCCATCACCCATGACGGACCATACAATATAAACATGAATTTAAACATACACCTTACATAAATAAAATCATACAATCATTTGAGCATGTTAACAAGCATATCATAAAGCATATTATAAAGCATGTTATAAAGCACTATATAAATAGGAATACAAACACATATATTTCATAAGTGATTAAAGTAAACGACCTCATGGAGGAAATCATACATGTCTCTAAGGTAGTTGAGAATCCCATCTCAACACCCTTCTAAGGCATCAACATCCAAACACTTACTCACACAAGCATTTTCACAAACACTTAACATACACTATTTTCAACATACTTAGTGTATGTTAGCAAACATGTATTAGGGCGAGTCCTTTCGCCAAGCAAGTATTTTACGCATATATAATATATTTATACAACAAATAATCATGGCAACCACATCTCTAAAATATATATGTATACGGTACTTTGTACAATACAATATTTTTACATACATAGTGTATATTAGTAAAACATGTATTTGGGCGAATCCTTTCGCCAAATAAGTATTTTATCCATATATCGTATATTCATACAACAAATAATCATGTCAAACACATTTCCAAAATTTATACGTATACAGTATTTTCTACGAATATCTAGAATATGTAAAATTCCATAATCTACATCTTTAATCGAAACAGAAAACAGAAAGCACTTTGTACATGTGCAATTGCATGTAGATCATGAATCTATCATTATCTGACATTGAAAGCATTGAAAACCATAACCTATACACCTAAAGTCCGTACCTTTTGTCGTAGAATCGTAAGGAATCCAACAGGTTTGCTAAGCTTCCGTATTCGGCAGTTTGGCAACCTATAGAACGAAATAGGTTAGCTATTTCATAACCTACAACCACCCAAGCCCCAAATCAGATTAGGGTTAGGGTTTCTTACCTAAAAACGGTGCTGGAATCGCCGGGAAAGCGATAAGAACAGAGCGGTGGAGCTCGTGGAACGGCAGGGAAGAGTGGCAGGAAGGATCTCTCACAACTCCCACACTTTCTCTCTCTTTTCTCTCTTCTCTCTCTAGGGTTTCTCTCAAATTCGTATGGCTGCATTGAGAGAGGGCTTGAGGTCCTTATATAATCTAAAAACTCACCGAAATAGACTCCAGGTCAAAGTATACTTAGGTTATAACCAAAACGGGTCAGTTTCAGCTCAACGGAGGACTTCTGGCAGGCCTCCTTGTGCCAAAGGTCGGACTTAAGCTCACTGACACCGGATCTACGTTCTATTAAGTTTTCGTTTCAGTCGGGATTCCAGATCACGCGTGGCAGACCAGTTTCAGTTCAACGGTCAGTGGATCTCGATCGAAGATTTCGAGTACATGTAAATATGTATGAAATTTCTCCTGATCCGAGGGTGTAATTTGGTCTGATTTTGACTGTCTGGTTGCTTAAAACTGATCCGCAAGCGGGAGGTGCCAGATTACTATTCAAGATATTTTATTTTGAAATAATTTCACATTTTTCACACTCTTCACTCCGAGCTCAAGCGAATAGCGCTGGGACACTATCTGGATTTGATTTCCGAGATGGTTGTCAAGCCCAGCAAGGCGGTCCTAATTCCTTAACTTCGTGTTCATCGGACTTCCGACGTGCGGTCCAGATCTGATACGGAGTTTCGAGATTCTCCTGAGAGCAGCCGGGTAATGAGATTGATCCTAGATTTTAGGGTAACCTAGCGTCAATGATTCTACAAGTTTTAGGTCTTGCAGATCGTATTTAAAGTGATTGGTGCTAATTTCATAGGCACTCTAGTTCAACACTAGCTAAATCTCTCCTAATTTCTAAAGGATTTAGTCCTGTAAGATTTCTGTCTTAGGTGGTACTTAGTCCTTTGTAGTTTGTATATAAAGTGATCCAAGTTATACTACTTAGCTAGTTTAAGATAGTGTCTAGGGTGAAAGTACTTTGAAAAATTGAAAGATCAAGGTGGTGAAGGGTGGAATTTGTGAAGAAAATGGTTTGAAAATGGATTTGAGGCTTTAATTGAGTGTTTGAGAAGTTAAACCTGTGTTAGGATTGACCCATCGCCTAAGGACGTCTAATTCCAGGTTGGAAAAAATCCCGGCTGTTACACAACAAGTTCCTTCACAATCAACGAAACCATATCTTGAAAATACACTCAATCTTTTTATGCAGAGTTCTCTTCAATTTCAAAAAGACACCCAACAAACTTTACTAGCTAACTAGCAAAGCTTACATGCAAATGCACAATCCATTGCCAAGCTGGAAGTACAATTGGGTCAACTTGCTGCCACCTTGAGTGAGAGAGAGAAGGGCAAATTCCCTAGCCAACCTGTGGCAAATCCAAAGGGACAGTATGAGATTGGCTCTAACTCAAATCAAGAACAATATCATGAACAAGCCAAATCAATCATTACCCTTAGGTTCGGTAAACAAATCGAGAACAAAGTAGAGATGCCTAAGGAAGAATCAAATTCCAAAATGGAGAACCAAAATGAAGCGGAGAGACAGACTAATGCATCCAAAGCTCAAAAGCAGTCTGACTCTCTAGGAACCACTCATGTGCCATCTTATGTGCCTAAAGCACCTTTTCCTCAACGTCTGACACCAGTTAAGAAAGGAAACAATTTTAATGAGATATTGGACATGTTTAAGCAAGTGCAAATTAACATTCTGTTGCTTGATGCTATCAAACAAGTCCCCGCTTACGCTAAGTTTCTTAAAGATTTATGCACTCAAAAGCGTAAGATGCATGTTCATAAGAAGGTCTTCCTTGCAGAGCAACTCAGCTCCATGATTCAACACAACACTCCCCCTAAATTTAGGGATCCAGGATCTCCTACCATTTCTTGCGTCATTGGAGAGCATAAGATTGAGAAGGCATTGCTTGACTTAGGGGCGAGCGTTAATTTGTTACCATATTCTGTATATGAGCAGTTAGTGCTTGGTGAGCTGAAACCAACTAAAATAACACTACAACTAGCTGATAGATCTGTCAAGGTGCCCCGTGGTGTTATTGAGGATGTGTTAATTCAAGTTGATAAGTTTTATTTTCTAGTGGATTTCATCGTCCTAGATACTCAGCCTGTTCAGAATCCTACTAGTCAAATCCCGGTTATCTTAGGACGTCCATTCTTAGCCACTTCCAATGCTATCATAGATTGCAGGAATGGAGTTATGAAGTTGTCTTTCGGTATTATGAAGCTTAAACTCAATGTTTTTGTAACGCCTTGAAAATCAGGGGTCGAGCAAAGCTCAGCTCCCGAGTTCCAACGCATCACTTATGCAACACAGATAATGGTGATTATAATGAGAGCATTGAAACATGAATGAGATTCTACCAAAACAGCATATCATACTCCAGAGACAGTTAAATTTACAAGCGGAAGACTGTGATACATATGTAAAATATATAAACTGTAGTGAGTCTCCAGAGTATGATAACATTACCAGGTTAATAAATTACAAGTACATTTCTAAAATATACCAAATGTGTAAGGTCATCTAGTAGACATCCCTATAACCCCGTCAATCAAGACACGGCTCACATGAAGCCATCAGCATACAGCATGTACGAACAAGCATCATTGTCATCATAAAGGTCCGGCTCCACCTCAGGAGTAGTGTGGCCATTTGCAATCAGACAAAGTCTGGTGGGTGTTCGGAACACCTTCCCGTAACGTGGAAGTGAGTGATCAACTCAGTTGAACAATAAAGCATAGGTTAACATGTTATCAATTCAATTAAGCAGCAATGAAAAAGTACTACAATCAAACACTCCTAACTACTCTTATTAATGCAAGTATAAATGCAGTCATGATGCATGCCCTCACCACACACTCCCTCATGCGACACCATCTTACGTTCGCGACATGCTTGCATTCCTCAGTGCTCCACATCTTCAGGCACATGCAGTGCGATGATGAGCATGATTACCGAGTTGTTATTAGTCCATTTCAAACAGCAGGATTGGGAAACTAAGGTACCTCCCTTGTATCATTCCCAAACATGATCCATTCTAGGGTCGTCAAACTTAGATAATCTCATACGATAGTGTGGTTCTAGGGCACTGCAAAGGCTGTCAGGGCTGTTACACATAATCGTTATACCACTCCCCCATCACCTTTTTAACGGTTCATCACTAAATTGATATAGGCCTAGTTCATACTCTATACACCGCGGCAAAACTCGTCGCCTCACCGCAAATTCAGAGTATGCTCGAGGTCACTACAAAGGGCTCGTCACCAATCAGTGTAGGCCGACAGCTCAAATATAGTGTCCCATACCACCATAATCGGCTCACGAGTCTGGTTGCTCAATGGACACTACGGGGAGGCACGTGGCCCCAGCGTAGGCCGACAACTTGACCACGGTGTCCCATACCACCATGCCCGGCTCATGAGTCTTAGCGGATCGAGGTACCATGGTTAAAGTGATTTCACTGGTAAGTTTGGCACCCTAGGTTCAAGCAGAGGCGTCCAAACATGGTGAACATACATAAGACAGATCGGGTTGCTTGACGAGCTCGACTAGCTTGATCGCACCACAAGTTGAACGATATGAAGCGCATAAGCACTTCGTGTGGCCAACCACTATCGCCAACCGAAGTACGACTCAAGTTCATCGAACACATCTCACGTGGCAAATGAATCTCAGCCACGAATTAAATCCCGTTACCGATTGCCTAGACTATAATCATAGCCCCAAACACAATCAATCCATGACCAGAAGCATGTAGAGTAAAGCAGAATAAACAAAGTAATTCAAGCATGTTGACAAGCATGTCATAAAACATGTAATAAAGCACAATATAAATAGAAAATACAAACACCTATATTTCATAAGTAAACGGTTAATTTAAACAAGCAACATGGAGGAAAATCATATACATCTCTAAGGTAGCTGAGAATCCTATCTTAACACCCTTATACATTACAATTTACTAACTACTACTCATTCAGACATTTCAACAAACACTTGGGCTACACGTTTTAGCATATATAGTGTATATTGGCCGTGGCGTGATTTAGGGCAAATCCTTTCGTCAAAGGGGTGTCGCCTATACAACAATCATGTATCCATGACAATCAGTCATGGCGAGCACGAATGTGAATTCTATATTCATTCGGTCATTTTCACAAACACTTAGAATACACCGTTTTTACATACATAACGTATACTAGCAAAAACATGTATTAGGGCGAATCCTTTCGCCGAGTAAGTATTATACACATATATAATATGTTCATACAACAAATAACATGGCAAACACATTTCTAAAATTTATACGTATACGGTACTTTCTACAAATACCTATGTTGGGACATAAAAATGAGAGTAGTTGCGCGGGTCGCGGAATACGAATGAGAGTTGCGCGGATCGCGCAATCAAGAAGGCAGTTGCGCGGGTCGCGCAATCAACAAAGACAGCTGACACGTCTGGATGCAGAACAACGTTCCCTGTGGCGCGGTCATGGAATGAAGTTCTCCGTTGCTCGGGTTACAGAGTTAAGAAGTTCCGTTGCGCGGGACGCGCAACCAAGAAGTTAGTTGCGCGGATCGCGCAATCAAGACACAAGAATTGAGGATTGGCGCATGTGTGGGGCCTATAAATACCCCGCTTCCCCCTCTCATTTGGTGATGAAAAAAGAATTCAGAAACTGAAGCAGAGCAACTGAAGGTAGAAGAGAGAGAGGCAACGATCAGTTGCGCGGACCGCGCAAAGTGCGATATCGGTTGCGCGGACCGCGCAACCAGAATATCTCTTGCGCGAACCGCGCAACCACATTATTAGTTGTGCGGGTCGAGCAAAATTCAATCAACTTGCTTGGTGCAGGGGTTTTGCTGAGTCTTCAAATCTTCTTTAAAAGGAGAGATCAGTTAATTAATTCAACATTCCTCCTAAGTATTGGGAGATGACTGAAGAAGCTAACGGATTGCTGCCGAAATTTCTATCTCCAAGAAGATTAACTGATCAAATCAGTAATTCCTCCTAATTATTGGCAGATGACCGAAATAGCGCCGAAGTGCTATTGAAATTTATATTGAATCATAACAATCGCACTTAGAATAAATTTTCAATCTTGAGTGATCTATCTTAGAATCAAGGGATATAGAGAGGATGTAAATGAATTCAGAATCAATAAAGTGTGATGATTGTCCTTATAATGTTCCATTGTTATGTTTGAATAAGATAATTCTCCCAAAATCAAATACCTTTGTTTCCTTGTCGAAATAACCTAGAATACACAAAATTTCATATTTTTCGTATTTAATCGAAACGGAAAACAGACAGCACTTTGTACATGTGCAAATGCATGCAGATCATGAATCTATCATTATTTGACATTGAAAGCGTTGAAAACAATAACCTATACACCTAAAGTCTGCACCTTTTGCCGTAGAATCGTAACGAATCCGATAGGTTTACTAAGCTTTCGTATTCAGCAGTTTGGTAACTTATAAAATGAAATATGTTAGCTATTTCATAACCTACAACTATTAAAACCCCAAAACAGGTTAGGGTTAGGATTTCTTACATAGAAATGATGCCGAAATCGCCGGAAAAGTGATTAGAACGAAGTGGTTAAACACGTATAGCAGCAGGGAAGCATGGCAGGAGATGCTCCCACTTCTCTCACACTTTCTTTCTCTCACACCTAGGGTTTTTCTCAAATTCATATGGCTGAATGAGAGAGGGTTTAAAGGTCCTTATATAGCCTAAAACTACACCAAAATAGACTCCAGGTCAAGCTATACTTAGGTTATATCCAAAGTGAGCCTGTTCCAGCTCAACGGAGCACTTCTGGCGGCCCCTTTTCTGTGTGCGGTCGGACTTAAGCTCACTAACACTGGAACTAGGTACCATTAAGTTTTCGTTCCAGTAGGGTTCTCAGATCACGCGTGGCAGACCAGTTTCAGTTCAACGGTCAGCGGATCTCGATCGGAGATTCCGAGTACATGGATATGTGTGGGGAAATATCCCTGATCCGAGGGTGTAATTTGGTCTGATTCTGACGGTCAGGTTGCTTAATACTGACCCGCAAGCGTCACATGCCAGATTTCATAAATCCTTATTTATTTGGAATTATTTTCGTGTTTCTCACATTCCTCACTCCGGACTCAAGTGAATTGCACTGAGACACTATCTGGATTTGATTTCCGAGATGGTTGCCAAGCCCAGCAAGGCGGTCCTAATTCCTTAACTTCGTGTTAATCGGACTTCCGACGTGCGGTCGAGATCTGATACGGAGTTTCGAGATGCTCTCGAGAGCAGCCGGGTAATGAGATTGATCCTAGATTTTAGGGTAACCTAGCGTCAATGATTCTACAAGTTTTGGGTCTTGCAGATCGTATTTAAAGTGATTGGTACTAATTTCACAGGTACTCTAGTTTAGCACTAGATAATTCTTGCCTAATTTCTAAAGGATTTAGTCCTGAGTAATTCCTGTCTGAGGTGGTACCTGGGCCTTTGTAGTTTGTATATAAAGTGATCCAAGTTGTAATACTTATCTAGTTTAAGATAGTGCCTAGGGTGAAAGTACTTAGAAAAAATTGAAAGAACAAGATGGTGAAGGGTGGGATTTGAGAAGGAAAAGGGTTAACAAGCGATTTTAAACTGTGGGATTGAGTTCTGACAATTTAATAAGGTGTTAGGATCGACCCATTGCCTAAGGACGTCTAATTCCAGGTTGGCAAAAATCCAGGATGTTACAATCTACCCCCCTTAAAATAAAATTTCGTCCCCGAATTGCCTAAGGGTAATAAGGAAAGATTTAGTTATTTCTTTGCCTAAGTTTTATTGCGTAGGGTATATACTAGCCTGGTTCATTTTAGTCTACCCCCCTTAAAACTTATTTCTTTATCCATTTCCCATATCCTGATGGTTTTCTACAATTTATTTTTTTACCTATTTGGAGTCTTGACAACGATTCCCGACAATTTAAAGTAAGATAGCTGTTTTCATTGTTTGACCAACACGGAGAGACAGTTATAGTGGGCTTGATCCCGATACATCGATCATTTACCTGGCCAGGGTAGAAAGCTCATCGTATCCCTTCCTAGTCCTGGTAGATCCTGGTCTTCTGCTCGGCCAAGCAGTGAGTCCATTGGTAGTCGCCCAGGATTGAGAATTGGGTCAAGCCGCGAATGCTTCGCAGTTGTATATTTCAGTAACTCCATAGACCGATCACTCTAAAAACTTAGGGAATGCCCATCATAGAAAGGTTCAAATGTCCTATTTCTCGGGTTGCCCTTTAGGTCTTGGTCTAAGAAAATCCTCGTCTCATTGTATGTCCGAGATAGGGTAGCTCATCCTATTTAGTGACCTGTCTTTACGTACAGTCTAGATCAACTCCATTCAATCCTGGGCCAGTGAGGCAAGGGTCCACCACGCTTTCGCTGCGCCACCCAGATCAAAAAGGTGTATTGATTTGGCCTAGCTACATCTATCGGTCTCTAGCATTCTCTAATGTAACCGGTAGTTTAGTCTTAATTTAGGAGTAGTGGAAATCCATAGGTGTAGTCCAAAGTCTATGCTCATACGCTAGATGATTTCACATCATTTCTATTACAGGAAAGGTTTTATCACTTAGGGTCAAAGTTGTCTAATTGGAATTGAGTTGTCTGTACTTGACGCTCGAGCATTTCACATATGCTCATTCCAACTAAGAGAGTCCTACGGTTCACATTATAAATTTGTTGGATTTCCTACACGGCCAGGCCTGTCGAAATCTAGGAGCACCGCTCTAGGTCCAAAACTCTAGGGCCTATTATCTTAAATGGGACTGCATTGCTAATCCCATTTCGGGATTGGGAATGACATGTTTGGTAGGAGGGTGGGTGGGATAAGAATTAATTTTATAGGCTTTGAAAAATGAGCCTGGTGTTGGAAAAGTGTGAGACGAGATTTCCAAATTCCAGGATAATGAATTTCTAAGTGTAATTTAAAAGGAAAATACGGGATTTACGTTTAACTGCATACATTCCAAACATAGTATCAGAAACCATGGGATACACCCAATCTAGGGACCATACCTTACACATACATTTATTGTTACCTTTACAATTCTATCCACCTTAAACTCACCTAATGCAATTTGGCCGAACTGGCCCTAAACGTCCTCAAACATCTAAAACATTCTACCAACTACGACACCCATCAACATAAAAACAAAAACATCCAAAGACGGTAACCCATGCAAACTACAAGACAACAGTATGGATGAGCTCGGATAGAGCCATGGAAAATGAAGATAAGGGGAAACGGGGCTGGAGTTTTTGGTTCTCCACGGACTTGAGCCTTAACAGGGATTGTAAAGGCCCAAAAAGGAAGGATTTGAAGAATGAAAGGGAAGAAAATGGATGGGTTAGAGAGCTTACACGAATTTGAGCTTCAAATGGGGGGTGTAGGAGCTCAAATGAGAGAAAACGGAAAGGGTAGAGGGTAGGTGTTACTGTGAACGATGAATTGGGTGGGTTGTGGCCGAAAATGATAGATCGGATGATTGGGAGGCAGATTTGAGAGAGAGGACAACAAGTTTAAAGAGAAATGAGAGCTTGGAGGTGCTTTGAGAGGGAGGGAACAAAACGGAGCAAAAACAGGGGTCCCCATAAAATTTGGTGGGCACCACGCGTAACTAGGGGTCGAGCCGACCCTGACCAGCACCGGCCCGACCAGCCCGGCCCAACTTGACCGCAGTGACCGCGGTTTCGCCGCGGTCCACCGGACCAGCGCGGTGCCTCCGCAGTAGGGCGGTGTTCACCACCCTCCCCTGGTGCCAATGGTACCACGGGTCTGTCCCGGGTCTCCCCCGGATTTCATAGTGTGGCCCCCGACTCCATTTGAGGTGTTTTCGGGACCAATTTGCAAACCGGAATGAGTTATATGACATGTGGCATATGATTTTGGGGTAGGAGGAGCTAATTTATCCAACTAACCCATTTATTTGGTTATATTTCAAAAGGTTAAGGGTCAAAACCCATTTTATCCATTTATTTCCTATTTATGGTAAGTTTTAGTTTCGGTATTGTTCTTCTTCATTTATACCCTAGGATTGGTGTGTATTATGAATGTACTTAAAAAGAAATGAAGAATACAGTGGCGAAGGGTGAGATTTGAAGGAATTAGATAAAAAGGGGTTTTAGGCTTTGAGTTTAAGTGTACGGTGTTGTGGTTGACCCACAACCTAAGGGCATTCGTTTCTAGGGAATGACTCAAACCCGTCGACTGATGGCTGACTTAGGTCGTTTCACGCGACCAAAGATACGTTGTGGACTAAATTACCGTATAGTCTCACCTGTCGGTGAAACTTGGGATTCGAATATGGTTTCTAGGTTTTATCGCCCCCTTCCTAATTCAGAGTGCGTTAGAGTGCATCGTGTTACCATAACCCAGGCCCGGTTTACTCCAAATCATGCTCTGATACCATCTTGTAACGTCTTGAAAATCGGGGGTCGAGCAAAGCTTAGCTCCCGAGTTCCAACGCATCACTTATGTAACACAGATAATGATGATTATGATGAGAGCATTGAAACATGAATGGGATTATACCAAAACAGCATATTATACTCTAGAGACAGTTAAATTTACAAGCTGAAGACTGGGATAAATATGTAAAATATATAAATTGTGGTGAGTCTCTAGAGTGTGATAACATTACCAGGTTAATAAATTACAAGTACATTTCTAAAATATACCAAATGTGTAAGGTCATCTAGTCGACATCCCTGTAACCCCATCAATCAAGACACAGCTCACATGAAGCCATCAGCATACAGCTTGTACGAACAAGCATCATTGTCATCATAAAGGTCCGGCTCCGCCTCAGGAGTAGCGTCGTCATCTGCAATCAGACAAAGTCTGGTGGGTGTTCGGAACACCGTCCCGTAACGTGGGAGTGAGTAATCAACTCAGTGGAACAATAAAGCATAGGTTAACATGTTATCAATTCAGTCAAGCAGCAATGATAAAGCAGTACAATCAAACACTCCTAACTACTCTTATTAATGCAAGTATGAATGCAGTCATGATGCATGCCCTCACCACACACTCCCTCATGCGACACCATCTTACGTTCGCGGCATGCTTGTATTCCTTAGTGCTCCACATCTTCCAAGCACATGCAGTGCGATGAAGAGCATGATTACCGAGTTATTATTAGTACATTTTAAACAGCAAGATTGGAAAACTAAGGTACCTCCCTTGTATCATTCTCAAACACGATCCATTCTAGGGTCGTCAAACTTAGATAATCTCATACGATAGTGTGGTTCTAGGGCGCTGCAAAGGCTTCCAGGGCTGTTACACATAATCGTTACACCACTCCCCCATCACCTTTTTAATGGTTCATCACTAAATTAATACAGGCCTAGTTCATACTCTATACACCGCGGCAAAACTCGTCGCCTCACCGCAAATTCAGAGTATGCTCGAGGTCACTATAAAGGGCTCGTCACCAATCAGTGTAGGCCGACAGCTCGAATATAGTGTCCCATACCACCATAATCGACTCATGAGTCAGGTTGCTTAATGGACACTACGGGGAGGCACGTGGCCCCAACGTAGGCCGATAGCTCGACCACGGTGTCCCATACCACCATGCTTGGCTCATGAGTCTTAGCGGATCGAGGTACCATGGTTAAAGGGATTTCACTGGTAAGTTTGGTACCCTAGGTTCAAGCAGAGGCGTCCAAACATGGTGAACATACATAATACGGATCGGGTTGCATGACGAGCTCGGCTAGCTCGAGCGCACCACAAGTTGAACGATATGAATCACATAAGCACTTCGTGTGGCCAACCACTATCGCCAACCGAAGTACGACTCGGGTTCGTCGAACACATCTCACGTGGCAAATAAATCTCAGCCACGAATTCAATCCCGTTACCGATTGCTTGGACTATAATCATAGCCCCAAACACAATCAATCCATGACTAGAAGCATGTAGAGTAAAGCAGAATAAACAAAGTAATTCAAGCATGTTGACAAGCATGTCATAAAACATGTAATAAAGCACAATATAAATAGAAAATACAAACACCTATATTTCATAAGTAAACGGTTAATTTAAACAAGCAACATGGAGGAAAATCATATACATCTCTAAGGTAGCTGAGAATCCTATCTTAACACCCTTATACATTACAATTTACTAACTACTACTCATTCAGACATTTCAACAAACACTTGGGCTACACGTTTTAGCATATATAGTGTATATTGGCCGTGGCGTGATTTAGGGCAAATCCTTTCGTCAAAGGGGTGTCGCCTATACAACAATCATGTATCCATGACAATCAGTCATGGCGAGCACGAATGCGAATTCTATATTCATTCGGTCATTTTCACAAACACTTAGAATACACCGTTTTTACATACATAACGTATACTAGCAAAAACATGTATTAGGGCGAATCCTTTCGCCGAGTAAGTATTATACACATATATAATATGTTCATACAACAAATAATCATGGCAAATACATTTTCAAAATTTATACGTATACGGTACTTTCTACAAATACCTAGAATACACAAAATTCCATATTCTTCGTATTTAATCGAAACGGAAAACAGACAGCACTTTGTACATGTGCAAATGCATGCAGATCATGAATCTATCATTATCTGACATTGAAAGTATTGAAAACCATAACCTATACACCTAAAGTCCGCACCTTTTGCCGTAGAATCGTAACAAATCCGACAGGTTTGCTAAGCTTTCGTATTCGACAGTTTGGTAACCTATAGAATGAAATAGGTTAGCTATTTCATAACCTACAACTATCAAAACCCCAAAATAGGTTAGGGTTAGGGTTTCTTACCTAGAAATGATGCCGGAATCGCCGGAAAAGTGATTAAAACGAGGCGGTTAAACACGTATAGTAGCAGGGAAGCATGGCAGGGAGATGCTCCCACTTCTCTCACACTTTCTCTCTCTCACACTAGGGTTTTTCTCAAATTCGTATGGCTGAATAAGAGAGGGTTTAAAGTCCTTATATAGCCTAAAACTACACCAAAATAGACTCCAGGTCAAGCTATACTTAGGTTATATCCAAAGTGAGCCTGTTCCAGCTCAACGGAGCACTTCTGGCGGCCCCTTTTCTGTGTACGGTCGGACTTAAGCTCACTAACACTGGATATAGGTACCATTAAGTTTTCGTTCCAGTAGGGTTCTCAGATCACACGTGGCGGACCAGTTTCAGTTCAACGGTCAGCGGATCTCGATCGGAGATTCCGAGTACATGGATATGTGTGGGGAAATATCCCTGATCCGAGGGTGTAATTTGGTCTGATTCTAACGGTCAGGTTGCTTAATACTGACCCGCAAGCGTCGCATGCCAGATTTCATAAATCCTTATTTATTTTGGAATTATCTTCGTGTTTCTCACACTCCTCGCTCCGGACTCAAGCGAATTGCACTGGGACACTATCTGGATTTAATTTTCGAGATGGTTGCCAAGCCCAGCAAGGCGGTCCTAATTCCTTAACTTCGTGTTAATCGGACTTCCGACGTGCGGTCCAGATCTGATACGGAGTTTCAAGATGCTCTCGAGAGCAGCCGGGTAATGAGATTGATCCTAAATTTTTGGGTAACCTAGCGTCAATGATTCTACAAGTTTTGGGTCTTGCAGATCGTATTTAAAGTGATTGGTGCTAATTTCACAGGTACTCTAGTTTAACACTAGTTAATTCTTGCCTAATTTCTAAAGGATTTAGTCCTGAGTAATTTCTGTCTGAGGTGGTACCTGGGCCTTTGTAGTTTATATAGAAAGTGATCCAAGTTATAATACTTAGCTAGTTTAAGATAGTGCCTAGGGTGAAAGTACTTAGAAAAATTGAAAGAACAAGATGGTGAAGGGTGGGATTTGCGAAGGAAAAGGGTTAACAAGCGATTTTAGACTGTGGGATTGAGTTTTGACAATTTAATAAGGTGTTAGGATCGACCCATTGCCTAAGGACGTCTAATTTCAGGTTGGCAAAAATCCAGGATGTTACAGTTTTCAATGCTGGACAACAACCGTCGGACTCGGATGATATATTTGAAGTGAACATGATCGAGAGTCTAGTGCTTGACTCTTTCCTTAAATCTTCTAAAGATGCTCTTGAGACTTGCTTAACACAATTTGCAGATTCAAACGATCCCATGTTACAAGAAATAGTAAATGCCTTGCAAAACAATACCTCGGTAGTTGTCATGGATCGAGAGAACTCGTATTCTGAAGTACCTCCTTCCCCAGATCCTAAATATTTTCCATTAAATGAGGAGAAGTTAAAAATTGAACTACGAAGTGACACATCGGCGTGTGTTGAGACTACACCACCTACTACAATTTTTTCTGAATTCCATCTACTTGTAGTCTCGGATTCATCATGGTGTACTCATTTTGAAAATTTTTCTGTCACAAGTGACTCATATATACTGTGGACACTTCAAAAGATAAAAAGAACACTTTATGCTGAGGTCCCTCAATTTCCCTGGATATTCACGCTCCAGGACATCCAAGCCTACTGCAAAATGGGCTTTTGGATGATCTTGTTGAAAAACCTTCTGAGAAATTTACCAAGATACTGGCCGATGGTCCATGATTGCTTTCATTGCTTGTCTGGCTGAAGACATTAAACTTAGCGCTCCTGGGAGGCAACCCAGCTTTTTATTTCATTTCATTTCATTTTCCTAGTTAATTAGTTCAATGTTTGTGGGTAACATTGCTGCAAACCCTCACGAGACTACAACTCGTCCACTAGGGGCAACCTAGGGGTTTAAAGGCTTGTTGCATATGCTAAATGCAATCAAGAGCACCTGCGAAAGTGGTATAGGTAGGATCTTCTTTTTGTGTTTTTCTTTTTGTTACTTTTGCTTCTGTTAATTTCTCTCTTGTGCTAACTCGCTTTTACGTTGATAATTTTGGGAAAGCCTCTTGATTCTTCGTCCAGGTACCATCTTTCCCTCACTCCTTTATTTTCGTTGTCCCATGTGCATCGCATGCTTATTTCTGTTACATTGAGGCCAATGTAGATTTTGTAAGTGCTATGGTCTCATGCTCCTTTGGTTGTCAAATTTTGTTGTGTCAAAACATCTATCTGTGTCTTGTGTTTGTATGGTGATTTATATGTATTCAAGACACTGCATAAACACTTTATGACATTGGATGTCTTTAAGAAATACAAAGTGTACTTCATCATCCTATCAATGTTTAAAGCTACAATGTTGAAGTTCAAGTCTCAAGAAACAACTTCAAGACTCAAGAAATGACTTCAAGACTCAAAAGCAACCCATGAAGTAGTTTTCACGCTGATGAAGATCTCAAGATTAAAGCTACAACAAGTTCAAGATCTCAAGCTTGATATGGTTCAAATATCTACATTCGTTGAATGATTGAAGTTCAATGTCCATACGACATGTTTCAGGTTTGACTGACCTTAGGTTGACCTTATAAGTAGGTCACTTTGGATACATAAATCAAATGTTTATTTTACATAAGTTTGGTCTATTCTATGACCAGTCCTAGCTCCTGTTCGACCAGTCCTAGCATTGGTTCGACTAGTCCAAGAAATTTCACGACCAGTCCTAAGTTGTTGAAGATTTTCGGAATTTTTTGGTACACCTACAACCAGTCCTGGAGGTCCTTCGACCGGTCGTAGGAGTGTCTTCGACTCGTTCTCGACCAGTCGTAGGGCTACGACTCAAAGTCCAGCAAGCTAATCTATGGTCCTACGACCAGTCGTAGAGAGATACGACCAGTCGTAGGTGACCCACGACCAGTCGTGGAACGACTTTCAAAGATCGCGCTCAATATTTCAAATATCCGTTAGAGCTACGACTAGTCGAAGGTTTCTAAGACCAGTCGTAGACGCGATTTTGTTTCTATAAATTGAACACGAAATTCAGAGTTTTGATAATTCAACTCGATTCAATTCAAGAAACTTCAAGTGATCACTCTGAGATAAGTTTGTGTTTATTTTAAGCTACGTTGTGCTTATTTAATATTCCTTTTTGCTAGCTTATTTAATTTGATTTTGTTTCTGTATTCCAATCTTATTTGAAAAGAGGAATTACCTTATTCCTTCTTCTTGGAATCAAAATCAAATATAGCTAGGCCCAACTAGTTAAAATCTAAAATCTATTAGAATTTAGAACCATATTAAAGTGAGTATTGGAAATTGAACTTTGACATTCAATCATCTACTCCGATTGGTTCTACCGGGCTGCTACGAAAAGGAGAAATCCAGGTATTTTACAATTCTGTAAAATTTCATTCCTTTTGGTTTTGTTTGAGGTTAAGCCAGAAAAATCTCATTGTATTGGTTATCTGAGGAGAGCCAGAAAACTCAGAAAAGAGGGGTTTTTGAATTGTGTAAGCCCGAGTGAAAAAGACACAATTGTAAAGGTTTTGGGTGAACCTGTGAAAACCTATTTGATAGTGAACGCTAATATCCCCTGTGTGAGGATATTAGGAGTGGAGTAGCATTCTGTGTGGCTGTTGAAAGACAGTTGGTGTACACACAGGCGAACCACTATAACTCTTTGTCTTGTGGATTGAATGCTTGCTTAATTTTCATATCTTTTATCATTCAATTGTGTGGAATGTACAAGTGGATGTGAATGTTGTAACTATTTACATTTCAAGCAAGTGTGGGGATTGTTGTAATAATTTAGATCTATATTTCTGCATTTAATTTCAATTCCTTGCTATTCATTTATTTCTATTAAAATTGAGTCCTTGATCCAAAAGATGTTCTAGAAATAAGGTTGTCCTACCATAAGCCCTTGTTTATTATGGTGTAAGGTTGTCCTTAGAACTGAATTTGTATCAATCTCTCAATACTTATTTATCAAAGTGATTTGATTTCAGCATTGTGAATTGATTTATAATTGTAAGGCTATTGGTTTATTTTATTTCCGCTGATTTTATTTTAGTTTGGCATAGTCCTATTCACCCCCCCCCCCTCTAGGACATATAGCTTGGCCTTTTCAAGTGGTATCAGAGCCTAATAGCTCATTTTTGTTGCTTTTTATTTGGATTTATTTCCTGAGCTAACGATCTAAGCTATATAAAAAGATGTCAAATTTTGATAGCCTTCAGTTACTAGGCCTCCACCCTTTGATGGCTCCAACTATGCCTATTGGAAAGCCAGAATGAGGATCTTCCTCAAATCAATGGATGAAAGTGTGTGGCAAGCCACAGTGACTGAATGGAATCCTCCTATCAAGGAAGTAACTGGTGTTGATGGTTCAAAATCTATGAAAATTACACCGTATTTTCAATGGACCACACTTCAGAAAAATGAGAGTAGTGCAAATGCTAAAGCACTAAATGCAATCACTTGCGCACTATCACCGGATGAGTTCAAAAGAATCATATCCTGTGATACTGCAAAGCAAGCCTGGGATATATTAGAAATGACACACGAAGGTACATCAATTGTCAAGAAATCTAAAGTCCAACTCCTCACAACTAAATTTGAAGAAATTCATATGGAGGAAAATGAAATGTTTATGGACTTTTACACTAAATTGAATGACATTGTAAACTCAATGTGGGGTCTTGGCGATAAGATCCCAGAAAGTAAAGTGTGTGCAAAAATACTACGCTCTCTTCCTGAACGGTTCAATTCTAAGGTAACCGTAATCCAGGAACTTCGTGATACGGATAATATGAGGGTAGAAGAATTAGTTGGTTCTTTACAAACCTATGAATTAAGTTTTAAAGCTCCTAAAGGTAAATCTATTGGTTTGAAGTCGTCTAAAGGTATTACTCAAGAAAATTCAGATTCAGAAAATTCTGAAGATGATATGGCCCTTTTGACGAAAAAATTTTATAAGATTTTCAAAAGTAAGAAAAGAGTCGACTTTCAAAAGGCAAATGAAAAGAAACGTTCTAAACCTAAGTCTAAAACTTGGAAGTCTTTGAAAGATAGTCAATGTTACAACTGTCAAGAATATGGGCATTTAGCAAATAAATGTCCTAAAAAGGACAGATCCAAAAGGAAGGGTATGTTGGTTACTTGGGATGAATCGTCTGATTCTGAAGCCTCCTCTGAATCAGAAAATTCAGAAACCGAGTCGGGCAGTGAACTTAAGGCCCTTATGACTCTAGCCAAGTTTACTTTTTCAGATCACAATGATTCAACAAGTGAAGAAAATTTGGATAGTGATCATGAAAATGATGAAGATCTTCAAGATGCTTACAATGCCTTATATAAAGAAAGTTGTAAAATTGCTGTCAAACTTAAACTTCAAAAAGAAAAGTTTTTTAAACTCAAAGAATGTTTTGAAACCCTTGTTTTAGAAAAATCCCAAATTTCAGATTGTTTTGAAAAATCAAAGTGTGATCTGGATTTCAAAACCTCCCTGATTGAAAATTTGAAATCTGAAAATGAGAAACTTAAAAATGAAATATCTTCTCTTCTGAGTTTGAAGGACACATGGAGATATGCCCAAGGTGATCCAAAATTAGAAAAATTATTATCCGGATCAAGAAAATGTGGCGATCGATCCGGGTTGGGCTATGATAAAAACACCTCTCCTAAACAGAAGAATACTCCTTCCAATTTTATGAAAGGAGAGACTTCTAACTCAAAAGGAAAAGGTACTAGTCAAGTTTTTTCTAAAAATACAAAAACTTTTCAAAAACCCAAAAGCAGCTATATAAATTTCAAAAATCAGATTCGAAACCCACTAGCTGAAAAAATAGTTGATTTACTTAAGGAGCTATTAAAATCTAACTCAGTAGGTCACTCTTACAACTGTAAACAAAAGAAGACCAACTATTCTCCTAAACCCAAAACAGTTCTGAAATGGGTTCCTAAGGTTGCCTGTTTGGTTGCTCACACTGCTTTCAAAGCTACAAGCCATTCAAAATGGTACCTAGATAGTGGATGCTCCAGACATATGACAAGCGACAAGGCGCTATTCACCGATCTTAAAGATATGACTGATGGGTCAGTCACATTTGGTGATGGTAGCAATTGCAAGATAATTGGCAAAGGTACGGTCCAACTCTATAACCTTCCCTTATTTAAAAATGTTTTATATGTTGAGGGTTTAAAACACAACCTGTTGAGCATATCTCAAATATGCGATAACAACCATAGTGTTAAATTTTCTAATCAAGGTTGTGAAATTATAAACGAAAAGGGTTCTGTAATATTAACTGGTCGCAGAACTTCTGAAAACTGCTATATAGTAAGCGATGGTAGCTCATCTAAACAAACGTGCTACATGGTCCATACCGATGAGACAGAATTATGGCATAAACGCCTCGGACATGTACACTACCGAAATTTATACAGATTGAACAAAGGAGAACTAATTAAAGGTCTACCTAACATGCAAAAAGTAGACAAGATTTGTGGTGAATGCCAGTATGGTAAACAAAGTAGGAGCTCTCACAAAAAGGTGAACTCCAATACCACCACAAGACCACTCGAGCTTCTTAACATGGATCTTATAGGACCAACAAGAACGGAAAGTCGAGGTGGCAAAAAATACATCTTAGTTATCGTAGATGATTATACAAGATACACTTGGGTTTCATTCTTGAGGGACAAAACAGAAACCCTTGATGAAGTGAAAAAGATTATAAAATGGATTCAAACTGAAAAATGTTCTCAAGTCAACAAGATCCGTAGTGATCATGGATCCGAATTTGAAAATAGCGGTTTTGAGAAATTCTGTAGCGATCAGGGAATATCGCATGAATTCTCTGCACCTAAGACTCCTCAACAAAATGGAATTATCGAGAGGAAAAATAGAGTGCTTCAAGAAATGGGAAATGTTATGTTAAATAACATGAAGCTCCCTAGGAATCTCTGGGCTGAAGCAGTGAATACTGCCTGCTACATTATTAACCGTGTTTATATTTGCAAATCTAATAATAAAACGGCTTATAAAATGTGAAAGATTAAGTAAATTATCTTAGAGACAAAGGAGAGGATATTCTGGCATTATTTGTCTTTGATCAAAACTGACTTGATCATTATTTGACTTGATTATTTCTGTCATTCAGAACAGAACATTAGTTAATTTATTAAATAAATCGTATTTTATTTTCAGAGATGAAGGGGAGGATGTTCCCGCTGAGAGTCGCCATTTTGGCATCTTTACAAATGCTAAAAAGTGATAAATATTCTCTTGAATATTTTCTAAGTTGCCATTAAATAATAAGTCCCCAGCAGAGTCGCCATTTTGTTTCGACAAGAAAACAAATGTATTTGATTTGGGGGATTTATTCAATGATAACAAAGAAAGAATGAGAGAACATTGATCACATTTATTCTGAGTTCATTTACATCCTCGGATTCCCTTGATTCTGAAAGAAAAGTACAATCAATCAACTAATAGTCTTCCGTATAGAAATTTTGGCAGCATTCTGGCGCCATTTCATTCATCTCCTAGATACTTAGGAGGAATTGCTGAATTGATCAGCTAGTCTCTGAGGAGATAGGAATTTTGGCAGCATTCCGGCAGCTTCCTTGGTCATCTCCCAACACTTAGTAGGAATTGCTGAATTGATCAGCTAGTCTCCCTTTGCAAAGAAGAAGGCTTGAAGATCCAACACTATTGACTAGTCGTCCAACTCGTGCAACCAACAAACTGGTTGCGCGGTCCGCAGAACGGATATCTTGGTTGCGCGACCCGCGTAACCAATGTTCTTGTTGCGCAGTCCGCGTAACCAATGTTCTTGTTGCGCGGTCCGCGCAACTGATACTCTTATTGCGCGGTCCGCGCAACTGATCATCGCCTCTGCTCTCTACCTTCAGTTGCTCCGCTCCAGTTTTCTGAAATCTCTAACTAACTCCAACTGAGAGGGGGAGCGGGGTACTTATAGGCCCCACACACGTGCCAATCCTCGATTCTTGTGTCTTAATTGCACGATCCACATAACGGACTTCTTGGTTGCGCAACTCGCGCAACGGAGAACTTGCTTCCTCGCCCCGCACAACAGAGAACTTGCTTCCGCGCCCTGCGCAACGGAGGACTTGACTTTCGTGACCCGCGCAGCGGAGGACTTTGTTACGCGACCTGCACAATGGGGAACTTTGTTACGTGACCCGTGCAACGGGGAACTTTGTTGCGCGATCCGCGCAATTGCTCTTCTTTTGCTTCAATTCTTTCATCATTCTCCATACCTCAACAGGCACCCCTGGTGCTGGATTTTTACCAAAATACCCAGACTACCCCTTGAGTTGGAACTTTACCAAAACACCTAAACTACTTCTTGAGCTGGAACTTTACTAAAACTCCTAGACTACCCCTTGAGCTGGAACTTTACTAAAACACCTAGACTACCCCTTGAGCTGGAACTTTACTAAAACACCTAGACTACCCCTTGAGAAGACCAGCACCGGGATTCTCTGACCAATGTAATGAGATATTTTTAATCCCTCAATATGGTACTTTAGCGCACTTTCATTCTAGACTGCAATCGTCGTATTCCGAGACCATTTGGGCATCCATAAGTGGGATCGCAGTCGTCGCTACTGAATTTCGCCTTCATCTCCTTGTCTAACGGTAACCTTCATAACTCTCTCTTCAGTGGTCGAATTTAGACCATTTTAAGCACATTGGAATGGTAACTTGACAAGCTTCTAAATTAGTCCAGAATTGGGAAATTTCGAGACTGTTCGATATCCCAAAAGCACGTTGGAACTCTTCGATCGTCATTTTGCAATTTCGATTGTCAATCTTTCAAATCGCGCGATCCAAAAGAGACGCTCATAACTCCTTCGTTTGATGATGGATTGGGTCAATTTTTGGTCATCTGAAAGGTAGTTTAGAGCACTCACATTCCTGATTGCAATTGTCGTATTCCGAGACCATTTGGGCATCCGTAAGTTGGATCGCAGTAGTCACTATTGAGTTTCTCCTTCATCTGCTTGTCCAACAGTAACCTTCATAACTCTCTCTTCAGTGCTCAAATTTAGACTATTTTGAGCTCATGGGAACGGTAACTTGACAAGCTTCTAAATGAGTCCAGAATTGGGTAATTTTGAGACCGTTCCATATCTCAAAAGTACGTTAGAACTCTTCGATCATCATTTTCCAATTTCAATTGTTAATCTTTCCAAATTGCGCAATCCAACGAAGGCGCTCATAACTCCCACATTTGATGTCGGATTGGGTCGATTTTTAGTCATCTGAAAGGTACTTTAGCGTACTTTCATTCCTGACTGCAATTGTCGTATTCCGAGACCATTTGGGCATCCGTATGTGGGATCGCAGTCGTCGCTACTGAATTTCTCCTTCATCTCCTTGTCCAACAGTAACCTTCATAACTCTCTCTTCAGTGGTCGAATTTAGACGATTTTGAGCTCATTGGAATGATAACTTGAGAAGCTTCTAAATGAGACCAGAATTGGGTAATTTCGAGACCGTTCGATATCACAAAAGCACGTTGGAACTCTTCGATCGTCATTTTACAATTTCGATTGTTAATCTTTCTAAAATGCGCGATCCAATGGAGGCGCTCCTAACTCCCTCATTTGATGTCGGATTAGGTCGATTTTGGGTCATCTGAATCGTACTTTAGCGCACTTTCATTCTAGACGACAATCGTCGTATTTCGAGACCATTTGGGCATCCGTAAGTGGGATCGCAGTTGTCGCTACTGAATTTCTCCTTCATCTCCTTGTCCAACAGTAACCTTCATAACTTCAGTGGTCGAATTTAGACGATTTTGAGCTCATTGGAATGGTAAATTGACAAGCTTCTAAATGAGACCAAAATTGGGTAATTTCGACACTGTTCGATATCTCAAAAGTACGTTGGAACTCTTCGATCGTCATTTTGTAATTTTGATTGTTAATCTTTCTAAAATGTGCGATCTAATGGAGGCGCTCATAAATCCATCATTTGATGTCAGATTGGGTCAATTTTTGGTCATCTGAATGGTACTTTAGCGCACTTTCATTCCAGACTGCAATTGTCATATTTCGAGACCATTTGGGCATCCATAAGTGGGATCGCAGTCGCCGCTACTGAATTTTGCCTTCATCTCCTTGTCTAACGGTAACCTTCATAACTCTCTCTTCAGTGGTCGAACTTAGACCATTTTGAGGTCATTGGAATGGTAACTTGACAAGCTTCTAAATTAGTCCATAATTGGGTAATTTCGAGACCATTCGATATCCCAAAAGCATGTTGGAACTCTTCGATCGTCATTTCGCAATTTCGATTGTTAATCTTTCAAATCACGCGATCCAACAGAGACGCTCATAACTCCCTCGTTTGATGATGGATTGGGTCAATTTTTGGTCATCTGAAAGGTAGTTTAGAGCACTTACATTCCTGATTGCAATCGTCGTATTCCGAGACCATTTGGGCATCCATAAGTTGGATCACAGTAGCCACTTCTGAGTTTCTCCTTCATCTACTTGTCCAACAGTAACCTTCATAACTCTCTCTTCAGTGCTCGAATTTAGACTATTTTGAGCTCATGGGAACGGTAACTAGACAAGCTTCTAAATGAGTCCAGAATTGGGTAATTTTGAGACCATTCTATATCCCAAAAGTACGTTAGAACTCTTCGATCGTCATTTTCCAATTTCAATTGTTAATCTTTCCAAATCGCGCAATCCAACGAACGCGCTCATAACTCCCTCATTTGATGTCGGATTGGGTTGATTTTAGTCATCTGAAAGGTACTTTAGTGTACTTTCATTCCTGACTGCAATTGTTGTATTCCGAGACCATTTGGGCATCCGTATGTGGGATCGCAGTCGTCGCTACTGAATTTCTCCTTCATCTCCTTGTCCAACAGTAACCTTCATAACTCTCTCTTCAGTGGTCGAATTTAGACGATTTTGAGCTCATTGGAATGATAACTTGAGAAGCTTCTAAATGAGACCAGAATTGGGTAATTTCGAGACCGTTCGATATCACAAAAGCACGTTGGAACTCTTCGATCGTCATTTTACAATTTCGATTGTTAATCTTTCTAAAATGTGCGATCCAATGGAGGCGCTCCTAACTCCCTCATTTGATGTCGGATTAGGTCGATTTTGGGTCATCTGAATCGTACTTTAGCGCACTTTCATTCTAGACGACAGTCGTCGTATTTCGAGACCATTTGGGCATCCGTAAGTGGGATCGCAGTTGTCGCTACTGAATTTCTCCTTCATCTCCTTGTCCAACAGTAACCTTCATAACTTCAGTGGTCGAATTTAGACGATTTTGAGCTCATTGGAATGGTAAATTGACAAGCTTCTAAATGAGATCAAAATTGGGTAATTTCGACACTGTTCGATATCTCAAAAGTACGTTGGAACTCTTCGATCGTCATTTTGTAATTTTGATTGTTAATCTTTCTAAAATGCGCGATCTAATGGAGGCGCTCATAAATCCATCATTTGATGTCAGATTGGGTCAATTTTTGGTCATCCGAATGGTACTTTAGCGCACTTTCATTCCAGACTGCAATTGTCGTATTTCGAGACCATTTGGGCATCCATAAGTGGGATCGCAGTCGCCGCTACTGAATTTTGCCTTCATCTCCTTGTCTAACGGTAACCTTCATAACTCTCTCTTCAGTGGTCGAACTTAGACCATTTTGAGGTCATTGGAATGGTAACTTGACAAGCTTCTAAATTAGTCCATAATTGGGTAATTTCGAGACCGTTCGATATCCCAAAAGCATGTTGGAACTCTTCGATCGTCATTTCGCAATTTCGATTGTTAATCTTTCAAATCACGCGATCCAACAGAGACGCTCATAACTCCCTCGTTTGATGATGGATTGGGTCAATTTTTGGTCATCTGAAAGGTAGTTTAGAGCACTTACATTCCTGATTGCAATTGTCGTATTCCGAGACCATTTGGGCATCCGTAAGTTGGATCACAGTAGTCACTTCTGAGTTTCTCCTTCATCTACTTGTCCAACAGTAACCTTCATAACTCTCTCTTCAGTGCTCGAATTTAGACTATTTTGAGCTCATGGGAACGGTAACTAGACAAGCTTCTAAATGAGTCCAGAATTGGGTAAATTTGAGACCGTTCTATATCCCAAAAGTACGTTAGAACTCTTCGATCGTCATTTTCCAATTTCAATTGTTAATCTTTCCAAATCACGCAATCCAACGAACGCGCTCATAACTCCCTCATTTGATGTCGGATTGGGTTGATTTTAGTCATCTGAAAGGTACTTTAGCGTACTTTCATTCCTGACTGCAATTGTCGTATTCCGAGACCATTTGGGCATCCGTATGTGGGATCGCAGTCGTCGCTACTGAATTTCTCCTTCATCTCCTTGTCCAACAGTAACCTTCATAACTCTCTCTTCAGTGGTCGAATTTAGACGATTTTGAGCTCATTGGAATGATAACTTGAGAAGCTTCTAAATGAGACCAGAATTGGGTAATTTCGAGACCGTTCGATATCACAAAAGCACGTTGGAACTCTTCGATCGTCATTTTACAATTTCGATTGTTAATCTTTCTAAAATGCGCGATCCAATGGAGGCGCTCCTAACTCCCTCATTTGTTGTCGGATTAGGTCGATTTTGGGTCATCTGAATCGTACTTTAGCGCACTTTCGTTCTAGACGACAATCGTCATATTTCGAGACCATTTGGGCATCCGTAAGTGGGATCGCAGTTGTCGCTACTGAATTTCTCCTTCATCTCCTTGTCCAACAGTAACCTTCATAACTTCAGTGGTCGAATTTAGGCGATTTTGAGCTCATTGGAATGGTAAATTGACGAGCTTCTAAATGAGACCAAAATTGGGTAATTTCGACACTGTTCGATATCTCAAAAGTACGTTGGAACTCTTCGATCGTCATTTTGTAATTTTGATTGTTAATCTTTCTAAAATGCGCGATCTAATGGAGGCGCTCATAAATCCATCATTTGATGTCAGATTGGGTCAATTTTTGGTCATCTGAATGGTACTTTAGCGCACTTTCATTCCAGACTGCAATCGTCGTATTTCGAGACCATTTGGGCATCCATAAGTGGGATCGCAGTCGCCGCTACTGAATTTTGCCTTCATCTCCTTGTCTAACGGTAACCTTCATAACTCTCTCTTCAGTGGTCGAACTTAGACCATTTTGAGGTCATTGGAATGGTAACTTGACAAGCTTCTAAATTAGTCCATAATTGGGTAATTTCGAGACCGTTCGATATCCCAAAAGCATGTTGGAACTCTTCGATCGTCATTTCGCAATTTCGATTGTTAATCTTTCAAATCGCGCGATCCAACAGAGACGCTCATAACTCCCTCGTTTGATGATGGATTGGGTCAATTTTTGGTCATCTGAAAGGTATTTTAGAGCACTTACATTCCTGATTGCAATCGTCGTATTCCGAGACCATTTGGGCATCCGTAAGTTGGATCACAGTAGTCACTTCAGAGTTTCTCCTTTACCTACTTGTCTAACAGTAACCTTCATAACTCTCTCTTCAGTGCTCGAATTTAGACTATTTTGAGCTCATGGGAACGGTAACTAGACAAGCTTCTAAATGAGTCCAGAATTGGGTAATTTTGAGACCGTTCTATATCCCAAAAGTACGTTAGAACTCTTCGATCGTCATTTTCCAATTTCAATTGTTAATCTTTCCAAATCGCGCAATCCAACGAACGCGCTCATAACTCCCTCATTTGATGTCGGATTGGGTTGATTTTAGTCATCTGAAAGGTACTTTAGCGTACTTTCATTCCTGACTGCAATTGTCGTATTCCAAGACAATTTGGACATCCGTATGTGGGATTGCAGTCGTCGCTACTGAATTTCTCCTTCATCTCCTTTTCCAACAGTAACCTTCATAACTCTCTCTTCAGTGGTCGAATTTAGACGATTTTGAGCTCATTAGAATGGTAACTTGAGAAGCTTCTAAATGAGACCAGAATTGGGGAATTTCGAGACCATTCGAAATCACAAAAGCACGTTGGAACTCTTCGATCGTCATTTTAGAATTTCGATTGTTAATCTTTCTAAAATGCGCGATCCAATGGAGGCGCTCCTAACTCCTTCATTTGATGTCGGATTGGGTCGATTTTAGGTCATCTGAATCGTACTTTAGCGCACTTTCATTCTAGACGGCAATCGTCGTATTCCGAGACGATTTGGGCATCCATAAGTGGGATCGCAGTCGTCGCTACTGAATTTCTCCTTGATCTCCTTGTCCAACAGTAACCTTCATAACTTCAGTGGTCGAATTTAGATGATTTTGAGCTCATTGGAATGGTAACTTGGCAAGCTTCTAAATGAGACCAGAATTGGGTAATTTCGACACCGTTCGATATCTCAAAAGTACGTTGGAACTCTTCGATCATCATTTTGTAATTTTGATTGTTAATCTTTCTAAAATGCGCGATCCAATGGAGGCGCTCATAAATCCATCATTTGATGTCGGATTGGGTCAATTTTTCGTTATCTAAATGGTACTTTAGCACACTTTCATTCCAGACTGCAATCGTCGTATTCCGAGACCACTTGGGCAATGTAAGTGGTATCGCAGTCGTCGCTACTGAATTTCTCATTCATCTCCTTATCCAACAGTAACCTTCATACTCTCTTTTTTGTGGTCGAATTTAGGCGATTTTGAGCACATTGGAATGGTAACTTGACAAGCTTCTAAATGAGGCCAGAATTGGGTAATTTCGAGACCGTCCGATATCCCAAAAGAACGTTGGAACTCTTCGATCGTCATTTTACAATTTCAATTTTTAATCTTTCAAACTCGCGCGATACAACGGTAATCTTTCAAACTCGCGCGATACAACGGAGGCACTGATAACTCCCTCGTTTCATATCGAATTGGGTCAATTTTTGGACATCTGAAAGGTAAATTAGCGCACTTTCGTTGCTGACTACAATCATCGTATTCTGAGACCATTTGGGCATCCGTAAGTGGGATCGCAGTCGTCGCTACTTAATTTCTCCTTCATCTCCTTGTCCAACAGTAACTTCATAACTCTCTCTTCAGTGGTCGAATTTAGACTATTTTGTGCTCATTGGAATGGTAACTTGACAAGCTTCTAAATGAGTCCAAAATTGGGTAATTTCGAGACCGTTCGATATCCTAAAAGCGCTTTAGAGCTCTTCGATTGTCATTTTGCAATTTCGATTGTTAATCTTTACAAATCGCGCGATCTAACGGAGGCGGTCATAACTCCCTCGTTTGATGTCGGATTGGGTCGATTTTTGGTCAACTGAAAGGTACTTTAGCGCACTGTCGTTCCTGAATGCAATTGTCGTATTCCGAGACCATTTAGGCATCCGCAAGTGGGATCGCAATCGTCGCTACGGAATTTCTCCTTCATCTCCTTGTCCAACAGTAACCGTCATAACCCTCTCTTCTATGGTCGAATTTAGACGAGTTTGAGCTCATTGGAATGGTAACGTGAAAATCTTCTAAACGAGACCAGAATTGGGTAATTTCGAGACCGTTCGATACCCCAAAAGCACGTTGGAACTCTTTGATCGTCATTTTGCAATTTGGATTCTTAATCTTTCCAAATCGCATGTTCCAACGGAGACGCTCATAACTCCCTCTTTTGATGTTGGATTGGGTCGATTTTTGGTAATCTAAAAGGTAGTTTAGCGCACTTTCATTCCTGACTGCAATCGTCGTATTCCTAGACCATTTGGGCACCCTAAGTGAGATCGCAGTCGTCGCTACTTAATTTCTCCTTCATCTCCTTCTCCAATAATAACCCTCATAACTCTCTCTTTAGTGGTCGAATTTAGATGATTTTAAGCTCATTGGAATGATAAGTTGACAAGCTTCTTAATGAGACCAGAATTGGGTAATTTCAAGACCGTTCGATATCCCAAAAGCATGTTGGAACTCTTCGATCATCATTTTGTAATTTCGATTGTTAATCTTTCTAAAATGCGTGATCCAATGGAGGCACTCATAACTCCCTCATTTGATGTCAGATTGGGTCAGTTTTTGGTCATTTAAATGGTACTTTAGGGCACTTTCATTCCAGAATGCAATCGTCGTATTCCGTGACCATTTGGGCATCCGTAAGTGGGATCGCAGTCGTCAGTACTAAATTTCTGCTTCATCTCCTTATCCAATAGTAACCTTCATAACTCCGTCTTCAGTGTTCGAATTTAGACTATTTTGACCTCATTGGAATGGTAACTTGACAAGCTTCTAAATGAGTCTAGAATTGGGTAATTTTGAGACCGTTCGATATCCCAAAAGCACGTTAGAACTCTTCGATCGTCATTTTGCAATTTCGATTGTTAATCTTTCCAAATCGCGCAATCCAACGAAGGCGCTCATAACTCCCTCGTTTGATGTCGAATTGGGTCTATTTTTAGTCATCTGAAAGGTACTTTAGCGCGCTTTCATTCCTGACTGCAATTGTCGTATTCCGAGACCATTTGGGCATCCGTAAGTTGGCTCGCACTCGTCACTACTGAATTTCCCCTTCATCTCCTTGTCCAACAGTAACCTTCATAACTCTCTCTTCCATGGTCGAATTTAGGTGATTTTATGCTCATTGGAATAAGAAGTTGACAAGCTTCTAAATAAGACCAGAATTGGGTAATTTCAAGACCGTTCGATATCCCAAAAGCATGTTGGAACTCTTCGATCGTCATTTTGTAATTTTGATTGTTAATCTTTCTAAAATGCGTGATCCAATGGAGGCACTCATAACTCCCTCGTTTGATGACGGATTGGGTCAATTTTTGGTCATTTGAATGGTACTTTAACGCGCTTTCATTCTAGACTGCGATCGTCGTATTCCGTGACCATTTGGGCATCTGTAAGTGGGATCGCTGTCGTCACTACTGAATTTCTCGTTCCTCTCCTCGTCCAACGGTAACTTTCATAATTCTCTCTTCAGTGTTCGAATTTAGACTATTTTGAGCTCATTGGAATGGTAACTGGACAAGCTTCTAAATGAGTCCAAAATTGGGTAATTTCGAGACCGTTCGATATCCGAAAAACACGTTAGAACTCTTCGATCGTTATTTTGCAATTTCGATTGTTAATCTTTCCAAATCGCGCAATCCAATGAAGGCGCTCATAACTCCCTCGATTGATGTCGGATTGGGTCAATTTTTAGTCATCTGAAAGGTACTTTAGCGCACTTTCATTTCTAACTACAATTGTCGTATTCCGAGACCATTTGGGCATCCGTAAGTGCGATCGCAGTCGTTGTTACTGAATTTCTTCTTCATCTCCTTGTTCAACAGTAACCTTCATAACTCTCTCTTCAGTGGTCGAATTTAGACGATTTTGAGCTCATTGGAATGGTAACTTGAAATGCTTCTAAATGAGACCAGAATTGGGTAATTTTGAGACCGTTCGATATCCCAAAAGCACGTTGGAACTCTTCGATCGTCATTTTGCCATTTGGATTGTTAATCTTTCAAATTGCGCGATCCAACGGAGACGCTCATAACTCCCTCATTTGATGACGGATTGGGTCGATTTTTGGTCATCTGAAAGGTAGTTTAGCACACTCTCATTCCTGACCGCAATCGTCGTATTCCGAGACCATTTGGGCATCCGTAAGTTTGATCGCAGTTGTCACTACTGAATTTCTCCTTCATCTCCTTGTCTAACAGTAACCTTCATAACTCTCTCTTCAGTGGTCAAATTTAGACTATTTTGAGATCATTTGGAATGGTAACTCGGCAAGCTTTTAAATGAGACCATAATTGGGTAATTTCGAGACCGTTCGATATCCCAAAAGCATGTTGGACCTCTTCGATCGTCATTTAACAATTTGGATTGTTAATCTTTCCAAATCGCACAATCCAAAGGAGATGCTCATAACTCCCTCGTTTGAAGTCGGATTGGGTCAATTTTTGGTCATCTGAAAGGTAGTTTAGTGCACTTTCATTCCTGACTGCAATCGTCGTATTCCTAGACCATTTGGACATCCTTAAGTGGGATCGCAGTCGTCGCTACTTAATTTCTCCTTCATCTCCTTGTCCAACAATAACCCTCATAACTCTCTCTTCAGTGGTCGAATTTAGGTGATTTTAAGCTCATTGGAATGATAAGCTGACAAGCTTCTAAATGAGACCAGAATTGGATAATTTCGAGACCGTTCGATATCCCAAAAGCATGTTGGAACTCTTCGATCGTCATTTTGTAATTTCAATTGTTAATCTTTCTAAAATGCGCGATCCAATGGAGGCGTTCATAACTCCCTCATTTGATGTTGGATTGGGTCAATTTTTGGTCATCTGAATGGTAATTTAGCGCACTTTCATTCTAGACTGCAATCGTCGTATTCCGAGACCATTTGGGCATCGTAAGTGGGATCGCAGTCGTCGCTACTGAATTCCTCCTTCATCTCCTTGTCCAACAGTAACTTCATAACTCTCTCTTCAGTGGTCGAATTTAGACTATTTTGTGCCCATTGGAATGGTAACTTGACAAGCTTCTAACTGACTCTAGAATTGTTTAATTTTGAGACCGTTCGATATCCCAAAAGCACATTAGAACTCTTTGATCGTCATTTTGCAATTTTGATTGTTAATCTTTCCAAATCGCGCGATCCAATGTAGATGCTCATAACTCCCTCGTTTGATGTCGCATTGGGTCGATTTTTGGTCATATGAATGGTAGTTTAGCGCACTTTCATTTCTGACTGCAATTGTCGTATTCCGAGACCATTGGGCATCGTAAGTGGGATCGCAGTCGTCGCTACTTAATTTCTCATTCATCTCCTTGTCCAACAATAACCCTCATAACTCTCTCTTCAATGATCGAATTTAGGTGATTTTAAGCTCATTGGAATGAGAAGTTGACAAGCTCATTGGAACTCTTCGATCGTCATTTTGCAATTTCAATTGTTAATCTTTCCAAATCGCGTGATCCAACGGAGGCGCTCATAACTCCCTCGTTTGATGTCGGATAGGGTCGACTTTTGGTCATTTGGAACGTACTTTAGCGCACTTTCATTCCTGACCGCAATTGTCGTATTTTGAGACCATTTGGGAATCTGCAAGTGGGATCGCAGTCGTCGCTACTGAATTTCTCCTTCATCTCCTTGTCCAACAGTAACCATCATAACCCTCTCTTTAGTGGTCGACTTTAGACAATTTTATGCTCATTGGAATGGTAACGTGAAAAGCATCTAAATGAGACCAGAATTGGGTAATTTCGAGACCGTTCGATATCCCAAAAGTTCGTTGGAACTCATCGATCGTCATTTTGCAATTTGGATTGTTAATCTTTCAAATCGCGCGATCCAACGGAGTCGTTCGTACTCCCCTCGTTTGATGTCAGATTGGGTCAATTTTTGGTCATCTGAAAAGTAGTTTAGTGCACTTTCATTCCTGACTGCAATCGTTGTATTCCGAGACCATTTGGGCATCCGTAAGTGTGATCGCAGTCGTCGCTACTGAATTTCTCCTTCATCTCCAGGTCCAACAGTAACCCTCATAACTCTCTCTTCAGTGGTCGAATTTAGATGATTTTGAGCTCATTGGAATGATAAGTTGACAAGCTTATAAATGAGAGCAGAATTGGGTAATTTCGATACCGTTCGATATCCCAAAAGCACGTTGTAACTCTTTGATCATCATTTTGTAATTTCGATTGTTAATCTTTGTCAAATGCGTGATCCAATGGATGCGGTATAACACCCTCATTTGACGTCGGATTGGGTCGATTTTTGGTCATCTGAATGGTACTTTAGTGCACTTTCATTCCAGACAGCAATCGTTGTATTCCGAGACCATTTGGTCATTCGTAAGTGGGATCGCAGTCGTCGCTACTGTATTTCTCCTCCATCTCCTTGTCCAACAGTAACCTTCATAACTCTCTCTTCCGTGGTCGAATTTAGACTATTTTGAGCTCATTGGAATGGTAAGTTGACAAGCTTGTAAACGAGACCAGAATTGGGTAATTTCGAGACTGTTCGATATCCTAAAAGCACGTAACTCTTCGATCTTCATTTGCAATTTCGAATGTTAATCTTTCCAAAAAGTGCGATCCAACGGAGGCGTTCACAACTCCCTCGTTTGATGTCGGATTGGGTCGATTGTTGGTCATCTGAAAGGTACTTTACCATACTTTCATTCTTGACTATAATCGTCGTATTTCGAGACCATTTGGGCAACCGTAAGTGGGATCGCAGTTGTCGCCATTGAATTTCGCCTTCATCTTCTTGTACAATAGTAACCTTCATAACTCTCTGTTCAGTGGTCGAATTTAAACAATTTTGAGCTCATTGGAATGGTAACATGACAAGCTTCTAAATGCTACAGAATTGGGTAATTTCGACACCATTCGATATCCCAACAGTACGTTGGAACTCTTCGATCGTCATTTTGTAATTTTGATTGTTAATCTTTCTAAAATGCGGGATCCAATGGAGGCGCTCATAACTCCATCATTTGATGTCGGATTGGGTCAATTTTTGGTCATCTGAATGGTACTTTAGCGTACTTTCATTCCAAACAGCAATCGTCGTATTCCAAGACCATTTGGGCATCCGTAGTGGGATCGCAGTCATTGCTACTGAATTTCTCCTTCATCTCATTGTGCAACAGTAACCTTCCTAACTCTCTCTTCAGTGGTCGAATTTAGACTATTTTGAGATCATTGGAATGGTAACTTGACAAGCTTCTAAATTAGTCCAGAATTGGGTAATTTCGAGACCATTCGATATCCCAAAAGCACATTAGAACTCTTCGATCATCATTTTGCAATTTCGATTGTTAATCTTTCCAAATCGTGCAATCCAACGGAGATGCTCATAACTCCGTCATTTGATGTTGGATTGGGTCGATTTTTTGTCATCTGAAAGGTACTTTAGCGCACTCTCATTCCTATCTGTAATTGTCATATTCTGAGACCATTTGGGCATCCGTAACTGGGATCGCAGTAATCGCTACTGAATTTCTCCTTCATCTCCTTGTCCATCAGTAACCTTCATAATTCTCCCTTAAGTGGTCAAATTTAGACGATTTTGAGCTAATTGGAATGGTAACTTGAAAAGCTTCTAAATGAGACCAGAATTGGGTAATTTTGAGATGGTTCGATATCCCGAAAGCACGTTGGAACTCTTCGATCGTCATTTTGCAATTTAGATTGTTAATCTTTCCAAATCGCGCGACCCAACGGAGATGCTCATAACTCCCTCGTTTGATGTCGTATTGTTGTCGATTTTGGTCATCTGAAAGGTAGTTTAGCGCACTTTCATTCCAGACCACAATCGTCGTATCCCGAGACCATTTGGGCATCCGTAAGTGGGATCGCAGTCGTTGCTATAGAATTTCTTCTTCAACTCCGGTCCAACAGTTACCCTCATAACTCTCTCTACAGTGGTCGAATTTAAATGATTTTGAGCTCATTGGAATGATAAGTTGACAAGCTTCTAAATGAGACCAGAATTGGGTAATTTCGATACCGTTCGATATCCCAAAAGCACGTTGTAACTCTTTGATCATCATTTTGTAATTTCGATTGTTAATCTTTCTCAAATGCGTGATCCAATGGATGCGCTCATAACTCCCTCATTGGATGTCGGATTGGGTCGATTTTTGGTCATCTGAATGGAACTTTAGCGCACTTTCATTCCAGACAGCAATCGTCGTATTCCGAGACCATTTTGTCATCCGTAACTGGGATCGCAGTCGTCGCTACTGTATTTCTCCTCCTCTCCTTGTCCAACGTAAACCTCATAACTCCTCTCTCCGTGGTCGAATTTAGACTATTTTGAGCTCAATTAGAATGGTAAGTTGACAAGCTTGTAAACGAGACCAGAATTAGGCAATTTCGAGACTGTTCGATATCCTAAAAGCACGTTGGAACTCTTCGATCGTCATTTTGCAATTTCGAATGTTAATCTTTCCAAAAAGCGTGATCCAACGGAGGCGTTCATAACTCCCTCGTTTGATGTCGGATTGGGTCGATTGTTGGTCATCTGAAAGGTACTTTACCACACTTTCATTCTTGACTGCAATCGTCGTATTTCGAGACCATTTGGGCATCCGTAAGTGGGATCGCATTCATCGCCACTGAATTTTGCCTTCATCTCCTTATCCAACAGTAACCTTCATAACTCTCTGTTCAGTGGTCGAATTTAAACGATTTTGAGCTCATTGGAATGGTAACATGACAAGCTTCTAAATGCTACCAGAATTGTGTAATTTTGACACCATTCAATATCCCAAAAGTATGTTGGAACTCTTCGATTGTCATTTTGTAATTTTGATTGTTAATCTTTCTAAAATGCGGGATCCAATGGAGGTGCTCATAACTCCATCATTTGATGTCGGATTGGCTCAATTTTTGGTCATCTGAATGGTACTTTAGCGTACTTTCATTCCAAACTGCAATCGTCGTATTCTGAGTGGGATCGCAGTCATCGCTACTACTGAATTTCTCCTCCTTCATCTCCTTGTCCAACAGTAACCTTCCTAACTCTCTCTTCAGTGGTCGAATTAGACTATTTTGAGATCATTGGAATGGTAACTTGACAAGCTTCTAAAATAGTCCAGAATTGGGTAATTTCGAGACCATTCGATATCCCAAAAGCACGTTAGAACTCTTCGATCATCATTTTCCAATTTCGATTGTTAATCTTTCCAAATCGCCCGATCCAACGGAGATGCTCATAACTCCCTCGTTTGATGTAGGATTGGGTCGATTTTTGGTCATCTGAATGGTACTTTAGCGCACTCTCATTCCTAACTGCAATTGTTGTATTCCGAGATCATTTGGGCATCCGTAACTGGGATCGCAGTCGTCGCTACTGAATTTCTCCTTCATCTCCTTGTCCATAAGTACCTTCATAATTCTCCCTTAAGTGGTCGAATTAGACGATTTTGAGCTCATTGGAATGGTAACTTGAAAAGCTTCTAAATGAGACCAGAATTGGGTAATTTTGAGACGGTTCAATATCCCGAAAGCATGTTGGAACTCTTCGATCGACATTTTACAATTTGGATTGTTAATCTTTCCAAATCGCGCGACCTAACGGAGACGCTCATAACTCCCTCGTTTGATGTCGCATTGGGTCGATTTTTGGTCATCTGAAAGGTAGTTTAGCGCACTTTCATTCCAAACCGCAATCGTCGTATTCCGAGATCATTGGGCATCCGTAAGTGGGATCGTAGTCGTCGCTACTGAATTTCTCCTTCAACTCCCGATCCAACAGTAACCCTCATAACTCTCTCTACAGTGGTCGAATTTAGATGATTTTGAGCTCATTGGAATGATAAGTTGTCCAGCTTCTAAATGAGACTAGAATTGGGTAATTTCGATACCGTTCAATATTCCAAAATAACGTTGGAACTCATCATCGTCGGCATTTTGCAATTTCGATTGTTAACCTTTCTAAAATGCGCGATCCAATGGAGGTGCTCATAACTCCCTCATTTGAGTCGGATTGGGTCAATTTTTGGTCATCTGAACGGTACTTTTTTAGCGCGCTTTTCATTGTAGACTACAATCGTCGTATTCCAGCCCATTTGGGCATCCGTAAGTGGGATGCGCAGTCGTCACTACTGAATTTCTTCTTCATCTCCTTGTCCACAGTAACTTTCATAATTCTCTCTTCAGTGCTCGAATTTAGACTATTTTGAGCTCATTGGAATGATAACTTGACAAGCTTCTAAATGAGTCCAGAATTGGGTAATTTCGAGACCATCATATCCCAAAAGCACGTTAGAACTCTTCGATCGTCATTTTGCAATTTCGATTGTTAATCTTTCTAAATCGCGCGATCCAACGAAGGCGCTCATAACTCCCTCGTATGATGTCGGATTGGGTCGATTTTTAGTCATCTGAAAGGTACTTTAGCGCAGTGTCATTTCTGACTGCAATTGTAGTATTCCGAGACCATTTGGGCATCCGTAAGTGGGATCGCAGTCGTCGCTACTGAATTTCTTTTTGATCCCCTTGTCCAACAGTAACCTTCATAGCTCTCTCTTCAGTGGTCGAATTTAGACGATTTTGAGCTCATTGGAATGATAACTTGAAATGCTTCTAAACGAGACCAAATTGGGTAATGTCGAGACCGTTCGATATCCTAAAAGCACGTTGGAACTCTTCGATCGTCATTTTGCCATTTAGATTGTTAATCTTTCAAATTGCATGATCCAACGGAGACGCTCATAACTCCCTCGTTTGATGACAAATTGGGTCGATTTTTGGTCATCTGAATGGTAGTTTAGTGCACTCTAATTCCTGACTGCAATCGTCGTATTACGAGACCATTTGGGCATCCGTAAGTTGGATCACAGTTGTCACTACTGAATTTCTCCTTCATCTCCTTATCCAACTGTAACCTTCATAACTCTCTCTTCATAACTTAGTAAGCTTCTAAATGAGATCATAATTGGGTAATTTTGAGACCGTTCGATATGCCAAAAGCATGTTGGAACTCTTCGATCGTCATTTTGCAATTTGGATTTTTAATCTTTCCAAATCGCGCGATCAAACGGAGATGCTCATAACTCCCTCGTTTGATGTCGGATTGGGTCAATTTTTGGTCATCTGAAAAGTAGTTTAGTGGACTATCATTCTTAATGCAATCGTCGTATTCCTAGACCATTTGGGCATCCCTAAGTGGGATCGCAGTCGTCGCTACTGAATTTCTCCTTCATCTCCTTTTCCAACAATAACCCTCATAACTCTCTCTTCAGTGGTCGAATTTAGGTGATTTTAAGCTCATTGGAATGAGAAGTTGACAAGCTTCTAAATAAGACCAGAATTGGTAATTTGAGACCGTTCGGTATCCCAAAGCATGTTGGAAACTCTTCGATCGTCATTTTGTAATTTGATTGTTAATCTTCTAAAATGCGCGATCCAATGGCGCGCTCATAACTACCCCACCTCATTTGATGTCAGATTGGGTCAATTTTTGGTCATCTGAATGGTACTTTAGCGCACTTTCATTCTAGACTGCAATCGTCGTATTCCGAGACCATTTTGTAATTTTGATTGTTAATCTTTCTAAAATGCGTGATCCAATGGCGGCGCTCATAACTCCCTCATTTGATGTCAGATTGGGTCAATTTTTGGTCATCTGAATGGTACTTTAGCGCACTTTCATTCTAGACTGCAATCGTCGTATTCCGAGACCATTTGAGCATCCGTAAGTGGGATCACAGTCGTCGCTACTGAATTCCTCCTTCATCTCCTTGACCAACAGTAACTTCATAACTCTCTCTTCAGTGGTCGAATTTAGACTATTTTGTGCTCGTTGGAATGGTAACTTGACAAGCTTCTAAATGAGACCAGAATCGGGTAATTGCGAGACTGTTTGATATCCCAAAAGCACATTGGAACTCTTCGATCGTCATTTTGCAATTTCGATTGTTAATCTTTCCAAATCGCGCGATCCAACGGAGGCGCTCATAACTCCCTTATTTGATGTCGGATTGGGTCGACTTTTGGTCATTTGGAAGGTACTTTAGCGCACTTTCATTCCTGACTGCAGTTGTCATATTCTGAGACCATTTGGGCATCCGCAAGTGGGATGGCAGTCATCGCTACTGAATTTCTCTTTCATCTCCTTGTCCAACAGTAACCGTCATAACCCTCTCTTTAGTGGTCGAATTTAGACAATTTTATGCTCATTGGAATGGTAACGTGAAAAGCATCAAAATGAGACAATGAGACCAGAATTGGGTAATTTCGAGACCGTTCGATATCCCAAAACTACGTTGGAACTCATCGATCGTCATTTTGCAATTTGGATTGTTAATCTTTCCAAATCGGATCCAACGGAGACGCTCATAACTCCCCGTTTGATGTCGGATTGGGTCAATTTTTGGTCATCTGAAAAGTAGTTTAGCGCACTTCCATTCCTGACTGCAATCGTTGTATTCCGAGACCATTTGGACATCTGTAAGTGGGATCGTAGTCGTCGCTACTGAATTTCTCCTTCATCTCCTGGTCCAACAGTAACCCTCATCACTCTCTCTACAGTGGTCGAATTTAGATGATTTTGAGCTCATTGGAATGATAAGTTGACAAGCTTCTAAATGAGACTAGAATTGGGTAATTTCGAGACCGTTCGATATCCCAAAAGCACGTTGGAACTCTTCGATCGTCATTTTGTAATTTCGAATGTTAATCTTTCTAAAATGCACGATCCAATGGATGCTTTCATAACTCCCTCATGTGATGTCAGATTGGGTCGATTTTTGGTAATCTGAATGGTATTTTAGCGCACTTTCATTCCTGACTGCAATCCTCATATTCCGAGACCATTTGGTCATCCGTAACTGGGATCGCAGTCGTCGCTACTATATTTCTCCTTCAACTCCCTGTCCAACAGTAACCTTCATAACTCTCTCTTAAGTGGTCTAATTTAGACTATTTTGAGCTCATTTGAATGGTAACTTGACAAGCTTCTAAATGAGACCAGAATTGGGTAATTTCGAGACCGGTTGATATCCCAAAAGCATGTTGGAACTCTTCGATCGTCATTTTGCAATTTCGATTGTTAACCTTTCGAAAATGCGCGATCCAATGGAGGCGCTCATAACTCCCTGATTTGATGTCGGATTGGGACAATTTTTGGTCATCTAAATGGTACTTTTAGCGCACTTTCATTCTAGACTGCAATCGTCATATTCTGAGACCTTTTGGGCATCCGTAAGGGTGATCACGGTCGTCACTACTAAATTTCTCCTTCATCTCCTTGTCCAACAGTAACTTTCATAATTCTCTCTTCAATGTTTGAATTTAGACTATTTTGAGCTCATTGGAATGGTAACTTCACAAGCTTCTAAATGAGTCCAGAATTGGGTAATTTCGAGACTGTTCGATATCCCAAAAGAACGTTAGAACTCTTCGATCGTCATTTTACAATTTCGATTGTTAATCTTTCCAAATCACGCAATCCAATGAAGGAGCTCATAACTCCCTCGTTCGATGTCGGATTAGGTCGATTTTTAGTCATCTGAAAGGTACTTTAGCGCACTTCCATTCCTGACTGCAATTGTCGTATTCCGAGACCATTTGGGCATCCGTAAGTGGGATCGCAATCGTCGCTACTGAATTTCTCCTTCAACTCCTTGTCAAATAGTAACCTTCATAACTCTCTCTTCAGTGGTTGAATTTAGACGATTTTGAGCTCATTCGACTGGTAACTTGAAATGCTTCTAAATAAGACCAGAATTGGGTAATTTCGAGACCGTTCGATATCCCAAAATCATGTTGGAACTCTTCGATCGTCATTTTGCCATTTGGATTGTTAATCTTTCAAATCGCACGATCCAACGGAGACGCTCATAACTCCCTCGTTTGACGTCGGATTGGGTCGATTTTTGGTCATCTGAAAGGTAGTTGAGCGCACTTTCATTCCTGACTGTAATCGTCATTTTCCTAGACCATTTGGGCATCCGTAAGTGGGATCGTAGTCGTTGCTACTTAATTTCTCCTTCATCTCCTTGTCCAACAATAACCCTCATAACTCTCTCTTCAGTGGTCGAATTTAGATGATTTTAAGATCATTGGAATGATAAGTTGACAAGCTTCTAAATAAGACCGAAATTGGGTAATTTCGAGACCGTTCGATATCCTAAAAGCACATTGAAACTCTTCGATCGTCATTTTGCAATTTCGATTGTTAATCTTTCCAAATCGCGTGATCCAACGGAGGCGCTTATAACTCCCTCGTTTGATGTTGGATTGGGTCAACTTTTGGTCATCTGAAAGGTACTTTAGCGCACTTTCATTCCTGACTGCAATTGTCGTATTCCGAGACCATTTGGGCATCCGCAAGTGGGATCGCAGTCGTCACTACTAAATTTCTCCATCATCACCTTGTCCAACAATAACTGTCATAACCTTCTCTTTAGTGGTTGAATTTAGATGATTTTGAGCTCATTGGAATGGTAATGTGAAAAGCTTCTAAATGAGACCAGAATTGGGTAATTTCGAGACCGTTCGATATCCCAAAAGCACGTTGGAACTCTTCGATCGTCATTTTGCAATTTGGATTGTTAATCTTACCAAATCGCGTGATCCAATGAAGACGCTCATAACTCCCTCGTTCGATGTTGGATTGGGTCAATTTTTGGTCATCTGAAAGGTAGTTTAACGCACTTTCATTCTTGAATGCAATTGTCGTATTCCAAGACCATTTGGGCATCCGTAAGTGGGATTGCAGCTGTCGCTACTGAATTTCTCCTTCATCTCCTTGTCCAACAGTAACCTTCATAATTCTCTCTTCAGTGGTCGAATTTAGATGATTTTGAACTCATTGGAATGGTAACTTGCAAAGCTTCTAAATGAGACCAGAATTGGGTAATTTCAAGACCGTTCGATATCCCAAAAGCACTTTGGAAGTCATCGATTGTCATTTTGTAATTTGGATTGTTAATCTTTCCAAATCGCGCGATCTAACGGAGACGCTCATAACTCCCTCGTTTGATGTCGAATTGGGTCAATTTTTGGTCATCTGAAAAGTAGTTTAGCGCACTTTCATTCATGACTACAATCGTTATATTCTGAGACCATTTGGGCATCCGTAAGTGCGATCGCAGTCGTCGCTACTGAATTTCTCCTTCATCTCATGGTCATCAGTAACCCTCATAACTCTCTCTTTAGTGGTCGAATTTAGATGATTTTGAGCTCATTGGAATGATAAGTTGACAAGCTTCCAAATGAGACCAGAATTGGGTAATTTCGTGACCGTTCGATATCCTAAAAGCACGTTGTAACTCTTCGATCATCATTTTGTAATTTCGATTGTTAATCTTTCTAAAATACGCGATCCAATGGATGCTTTCATAACTCCCTCATTTGATGTCGGATTGGCTCAATTTTTGGTCATCTGAATGGTAATTTAGCGCACTTTCATTCCAGACTACAATCCTCATATTCCGAGACCATTTGGTCATCCTTAAGTGGGATCGCAGTCGTCGCTACTGTATTTCTCCTCCATCTCCTTGTCCAACAGTAACCTTCATAACTCTCTCTTCCGTGGCGAATTTAGACTATTTTGAGCTCGTTGGAATGGTAAGTTGACAAGCTTCTAAATGAGACCAGAATTAGGTAACTTCGAGACTGTTCGATATCCTAAAAGCACGTTGGAACTCTTTGTTCGTCATTTTGCAATTTCGAATGTTAATCTTTCCAAAAAGCACGATCCAACGGAGGCGTTCATAACTCCCTTGTTTGATGTCGGATTGTGTCGATTTTTGGTCATCTGAAAGGTACTTTAAGTACACACTTTCATTCCTGACTGCAATCGTCGTATTCCGAGACCATTTGGGCATTCGTAAGTGGGATCACAGTCGTCGTCATTGAATTTCTCCTTCATCTCCTTGCCCTACAATAACCTTCATACCTCTCTCTTCATGGTTGAATTTGAACGACTTTGAGCTCATTGGAATGGTTACTTGACAAGCTTCTAACTGAGACCAGAATTAGGTAATTTCGAGACCGTTCGATATCCGAAAAGCACGTTGGAACTCTTTGATCATCATTTTGCAATTTCGATTGTTAATCTTTCTAAAATGCGCGATAAGGTTGATTTGATGTCGGATAAGGTTGATTTTTGGTCATCTGAATTGTACTTTAGCGTACTTTCATTCTACACTGCAATTGTCGTATTCCGAGACCATTTGGGCATCCGTAGTGGGATCGCAGTCATCCCTACTGAATTACTCCTTCATCTCCTTGTCCAACAGTAACCTTCATAACTCTCTCTTCAGTGGTCGAATTTAGACTATTTTGAGCTCATTGGAATGGTAACTTGACAAGCTTCTAAATTAGTCCAGAATTGGGTAATTTCGAGACCGTTCGATATCCCAAAAGCACATTAGAACTCTTCGATCGTCATTTTGCAATTTCGATTGTTAATCTTTCCAAATCACGTGATCCAACAGAGACGCTCATAACACCCCTGTTTGATGTCGGATAGGGTTGATTTTTGGACATCTGAAAGGTACTTCAGCGCACTCTCATTCCTAACTGCAATTGTCGTATTCCGAGACCATTTGGGCATCCGTAACTGGGATCGCAGTCACCGCTACTGAATTTCTCCTTCATCACCTTGTCCATTAGTAACGTTCATAATTCTCTCTTAAGTTGTTGATTTAGACGATTTTGAGCTCATTGGAATGGTAACTTGAAAAGCTTTTAAAATGAGACCAGAATTGGGTATTTCGAGACCGTTTCGATATCCCCAAAAGCACGTTGGAACTCTTCGATCGTCATTTTGTAATTTTCGAATCTTAATCTGTCTAAAATGCGCGATCCAATGGATACGTTCATAACTCCCTCCTGGAATGTCGATTGGGTCGATTTTTCGTAATCTGAATGGTATTTTAGCGCACTTTCATCCTGACTGCAATCATCGTATTCCGAGATCATTGGTCATCCGTAAGTGGGATCGTATCATCGCTACTGTATTTCTCCTTCATCTCCCTGTCCAACAGTAACCTTCATACTCTCCCTTCATTGGTCTAATTTAGACTATTTTTAGCTCATTGGAATGGTAACTTGACAAGCTTCTAAAGTAGTCCAGAATTGGGTAATTTCGAGACTGTTCGATATCCCAAAAGCACGTTAGAACTCTTCGATCGTCATTTTCCAATTTCGATTGTTAATCTTTCTAAATCGCGCAATCCAACGGAGGCGCTCATAACTCTCTCATTTGATGTCGGATTGGGTCAATTTTTGGTCATCTGAAAGGTACTTTAGCGCACTCTCATTCCGGACTGTAATTGTCGTATTCCGAGACCATGTGGGCATCCGTAACTGGGATCGCAATCGTCGCTTCTGAATTTCTCCTTCATCTCCTTGTCCAACAGTAACCTTCATAATTCTCTCTTCAGTGGTCGAATTTAGACGATTTTGTGCTCATTGGAATGGTAACTTGAAAAGCTTCTAAATGAGACTAGAATTGCATAATTTCGAGACGGTTCGATATCTCAAAAGCACATTGGAACTCTTCGATCCTCAATTTGCAATTCGGATTGTTAATCTTTCCAAATTGTGCGATCCAATGGAGATGCCCTTAACTCCCTCGTTTGATGTCGCATTGGGTCGATTTTTGTTCATTTAAAGGTAGTTTAATGCACTTTCATTCCTGACTACAACTGTCGTATCCAAAAGCATGTTAGAACTCTTCGATCTTCATTTTGCAATTTCGATTGTTAAATCTTTCTAAAATGCGCGATCCAATGGAAGAGCTGATAACTCCCTCATTTGATGTCAGATTGGGATGATTTTTGGTCATTTGAATGGTACTTTAGCACACTTTCATTCTACACTGCAATCGTCGTATTCTGAGACCATTTGGGCATCCGTAAGTGGGATCGCAGTCGTCGCTACTGAATTTCTCCTTCATCTCCTTGTCCAACAGTAACCTTCATAACTTCAGTGGTCAAATTTAGACAATTTTGAGGTCATTGGAATGGTAACCTGACAAGCTTCTAAATGAGACCAGAATAGGGTAATTTCGACACCGTTCGATATGCCAAAAGTACATTGGAACTCTTCGATCGTCATTTTATAATTTCAATTGTTAATCATTTTAAAATGCACAATCCAATGGAGGTGCTTATAACTCCCTCATTTGATGTCAAATTGGGTCAATTTTTGGTCATCTAATGGTACTTTAGCGCACTTTCATTCTAGACTGCAATCGTCGTATTCCGAGACCATTTGGGCATGCGTAAGTGGGATCACAGTCGTCGCTACTGAATTCTCCTCATCTCCTTATCCAACAGTAACCTTCATAACTCTCTCTTCAGTGGTCGAATTGAGACATTTTGAGCTCATTGGAATGTAACTTAACAAGCTTCTAAATTATCCAGAATTGGTTAATTTTCGAGAACGTTCCATGTCCCAAAAGCACGCTAGTACTCTTCGATCGTCATTTACCAATTTCGATTGTTAATCTTTCCAAATTGTGCGATCCAATGAGGGACTCATAACTCCCTCATTTGATGTCAGATTGGGTCTATTTTTTGTCATTTAAATGGTACTTTAGCGTACTTTCATTCGTGACTGCAATCGTCATATTTCGAGACCATTTGGGCATCCCTAAGTGGGATCACAGTCGTCGGTATTGAATTTCTCCTTCATCTCCTCGTCCAACAGTAACCCACATAACTCTCTCTTCAGTGGTTGAATTTAGATGATTTTGAGCTCATTGGAATGATAAGTTGACAAGCTTCTTAATGAGACCAGAATTGGGTAATTTCGAGACCGTTCGATATCCCAAAAGCACGTTGGAACTCTTCGATCATCATTTTGCAATTTCGATTGTTAATCTTTCTAAAATGCGTGATCCAATGGAGGAGCTCGTAACTCCCTCATTTGATGTCGGATTGGGTCGATTTTTGGTCATCTGAATGGTACTTAGCACACTTTCATTCTACACACCGCAATCGTCGTATTCCGATCCATTTGGGCATCTGTAAGTGGGATCGCAGTCGTCGCTACTACTTCATTTCTCCTTCATCTCCTTGTCCACAGTAACCTTCATAACTTCAGTGGTCGAATTGAGACGATTTTGAGCTCATTGGAATGTAACTTTACAAGCTTCTAAATGAGACCAAAATTGGGTAATTTCGACACCGTTCGATATACCAAAAGTACGTTGGAACTCTTCGATTGTCATTTTTAATTTCGATTGTTAATCATTTTAAAATGTGCGATCCAATGGTGGTGCTCATAACTCCCTCATTTGATGTCAGATTGGGTCAATTTTTGGTCATCTGAATGGTACTTTAGGGCACTTTCATTCCTGACTGCAATTGTCGTATTCCGACACCATCTGGGCATCCGCAAGTGGGATCGCAATCGTCGCTACTGAATTTCTCCAACAGTAACTGTCATAAACCCTCTTTAGTGGTCGAATTTAGACGATTTTGAGCTCATTGGAATGGTAACGTGAAAAGCTTCTAAATGAGACCAGAGTTGGGTAATTTTGACCGTTCGATACCGTTCGATATCCCAAAAGCACGTTAGAACTTTCGATCATCATTTTGCAATTTCGATTGTTAATCTTTCTCAAATCGTGCAATCCAACGAAGGCGCTCATAACTCCCTCCTTTGATGTTGGATTGGGTCGATATTTAGTCATCTGAAAGGTACTTTTGCACACTTTCATTCCTGACTGCAATTGTCATATTCCGAGACCATTTGGGCATCCGTAAGTGGGATCGCAGTCGTCGTTAGTAAATTTCTCCTTCATCTCATGGTCCAACAATAACACTCATAACTCTCTCTTCAGTGGTCGAATTTAGATGATTTTGAGCTCATTGGAATGAAAAGTTGACAAGCTTCTAAATGAGACCAGAATTGGGAAATTTCGAGACCGTTCGATATCCCAAAAGCACGTTGTAACTCTTCGATCATCATTTTGTAATTTTGATTGTTAATCTTTCTAAAATGCGCGATCCAATGGATGCGCTCATAATTCCCTTATTTGATGTCGGATTGGGTCGATTTTTGGTCATCTGCATGGTAATTTAGCGCACTTTCATTCCAGATTGCAATCGTCGTATTCCAAGACCATTTGGTCATCTGTAAGAGGGATCGCAGTCGTCACTACTGTATTTCCCCTCCATCTCCTTGTCCAACAGTAACCTTCATAACTCTCTTCCATGGTCGAATTTAGACTATTTTGAGCCCATTAGAATGGTAAGTTGACAAGCTTCTAAATGAGACCAGAATTGGGTAATTTCGAGACTGTTCGATATCTTAAAAGCACGTTGGAACTCTTCGATCGTCATTTTCTAATTTCGAATGTTAATCTTTCCAAAAATTGCGATCCAACGGAGGCGTTCATAAGTCCCTCGTTTGATGTCGGATTGTGTCAATTTTTGGTCATCTGAAAGGTACTTTAGCACACTTTCATTTCTGACTGCAATCGTCGTATTCCGAGACCATTTGGGCATCCGTAAGTGGGATCGCAGTCGTCGCCACTAAATTTCTCCTTCATCTCCTTGTCCAACAGTAACCTTCATAACTCTCTCTTCAGTGGTCGAATTTAAACGATTTTGAGCTCGTTGGAATGGTAACTTGACAAGCTTCTAACTGAGACCAGAATTGCGTAATTTTGAGACCGTTCGATATCCCAAAAGCACGTTGGAACTCTTCGATCTTCATTTTGCAATTTCGATTGTTAATCTTTCTAAAATGCGCGATCCAATGGAGGTGCTCATAACTCCCTCATTTGATGTCGGATAAGGTCGATTTTTGGTCATCTGAATCGTACTTTAGCGCACTTTCAATCTAGACTGCAATCGTCATATTCTGAGACCATTTGGGCATCCGCAGTGGGATCACAGTCGTCGCTATTGAATTACTCCTTCATTTCCTTGTCCAACAGTAACCTTCATAACTCTCTCTTCAGTGGTCGAATTTACACTATTTTGAGCTCATTGGAATGGTAACTTGACAAGCTTCTAAATTAGTACAGAATTGGGTAATTTCGAGACCGTTCGATATCCCAAAAGCACGTTAGAACTCTTCGATCATCATTTTCCAATTTCGATTGTTAATCTTTCCAAATCGCGCGATCCAACGGAGACGCTAATAACTCCCTCGTTTGATGTCGGATTCGGTTGATTTTTGGTCATCTGAAAAGTACTTAGGTGCACTCTCATTCCTAACTGCAATTGTCGTATTCCGAGACCATTTGGTTATCCGTAACTGGGATCGCAGTCGTCGCTACTGAATTTCTCCTTCATCTCCTTGTCCATCAGTAACGTTCATAATTCTCTCTTAAGTTGTCGAATTTAGACGATTTTGAGCTCATTGGAATAGTAACTTGAAAAGCTTCTAAATGAGACCAGAATTGGGTAATTTCGAGACGGTTCGATATCCCGAAAGCACGTTGGAACTCTTCTCTTCGTCGTCATTTTGCAATTGGGATTGTTAATCTTTCCAAATCGCGCGATCCAACGGAGACGCTCATAACTCCCTCGTTTGATGTCGCATTGGGTCGATTTTTGGTCATCTGAAAGGTTTTTTAGCGCACTTTCATTCCTGACTGCAATCGTCATATTCCGAGACCCATTGGGCATCCGTAAGTGGGATCGCCGTCGTCGCTACTGAATTTCTCCTTCAACTCCTAATCCAACAGTAACCCTCATAACTCTCTCTATAGTGGTCGAATTTAGATGATTTTGAGCTCATTGGAATGAAAAGTTGACAAGCTTCTAAATGAGACCAGAATTGGGTAATTTCGAGACCGTTCGATATCCCAAAAGCAAGTTGGAACTCTTCGATCGTCATTTTGTAAATTCAAATCTTAATCTTTCTAAAATGCGCGATCCAATGGATGCGTTCATAACTCCCTCATTTGATGTCGGATTGGGTCGATTTTTGGTAATCTGAATGGTATTTTAGCGCACTTTCATTCCTGACTGCAATCATCGTATTCCGAGACCATTGGTCATCCGTAAGTGGGATCGCAGTCGTACTCTATTCTAGCCCTTCATACCTTCATCCTTCACTACATCTCTCTCATCGTAACCTTCATAACTCTCCTTCATGGTCTAATTTAGACTATTTCGCGCTCATTGGAATGGTAACTTGACAAGCTTCTAATGAGACCAGAATTGGGTAATTTCGAGACCATTCGATATCCCAAAAGCAAGTTGGAACTCTTCGATCGTCATTTTGCAATTTCGATTGTTAACCTTTCTAAAATGCGTGATCCAATGGAGGCGCTCTAACTCCCTCATTTGATGTCGGATTGGGTCAATTTTTGTTCATCTGAATGGTATTATACTGTACTTTCCTTCTAGACTGCAATCATCGTATTCCAAGACCATTTGGGCATCCGTAAGTGGGATCGCAGTCGTCGCTACTCAAATTCTGCTTCATCTCCTTGTCCAACAGTAACCTTCAGAATCACACTTCAGTGGTCGAATTTAGACTTTTTTGAGCTCATTGGAATGGTTACTTGACAAGCTTCTAAATTAGTCCAAATTGGGTAATTTCGAGACCGTTCGATATCCCAAAAGCACGTTAGAACTCTTCGATCGTCATTTTCCAATTTTGATTGTTAATCTTTCCAAATCGCGCGATCCAATGGAGGCGCTCATAACTCCCTCGTTTGATCTCAGATTGGTCGATTTTTGGTCATCTGAAAGGTACTTACATTAGCGCACTCTCATTCCTGACTGCAATTGTCGTATTCCGAGACCATTTGGGCATCCGTAACTGGGATCGCAGTCGTCGCTTCTGAATTTCTCCTTCATCTCCTTGTCTAACAGTAACCTTCATAATTCTCTCATTAGTGGTCGAATTTAGACAATTTTGTGCTCATTGGAATAGTAACTTGAAAAGCTTCTAAATGAGACCAGAATTGGGTAATTTTGAGACGGTTCGATATCTCGAAAGCACATTGGAACTCTTCGATCGTCATTTTGCAATTTGGATTGTTAATCTTTCCAAATTGCTCGATCCAACGGAGACGTTCATAACTCCCTCGTTTTGATGTCACATTGGGTCGATTTTTGGTCATCTGAATGGTAGTATAGCGCACTTTCATTCCTGACTGTAATCGTCGTATTCCGAGACCATTTGGGCAACCGTAAGTGGGATCGCAGTCGTTGCTATTGAATTTCTCCTTCAACTCCTGGTCCAACAGTAACCCTCCTAACTCTCTCTTCAGTGGTCGAATTTTGATGATTTTGAGCTCATTGGAATGATAAGTTGATAAGCTTCTAAATGAGACCATAATTGGGTAATTTCGAGACCGTTCGATATCCCAAAAGCACGTTGGAACTCTTCGATCGTCATTTTGTAATTTCGATTGTTAATCTTTCTAAAATGCACGATCCAATGGATGCGCTAATAGCTCCCTCATTTGATGTCGGGTTGGGTCGATTTTAGTCATCTGAATGGTACTTTAGCGAGCTTTCATTCCATACTGCAATCATCGTATTCCGAGACCTTTTGGTCATCCGTAAGGGGGATCGCAGTCGTCGCTACCGTATTTCTCCTTCATCTTCTTGTCCAACAGTAACCTTCATAACTCTCTCTTCCGTGGTCGAATTTAGACTATTTTGAGCTCATTGGAATGGTAACTTGACAAGCTTCTAAATGAGACCAGAATTGGGTAATTTCTAGACTGTTCGATATCCCAAAAGCACGTTAGAACTCTTCGATCGTCATTTTGCAATTTCGATTGTTAATCTTTCTAAAATGCGTGATCCAATGGAGGAGCTCATAACTCCCTCATTTGATGTCGGATTGGGTCAATTTTTTGGTCATCTGAATGGTACTTTAGCACACTTTCATTCTACACTGCAATCGTCGTATTCCGAGACCATTTGGGCATCCGTAAGTGGGATCGTAGTCGTCGCTACTGAATTTCTCCTTCATCTCCTTGTCCAACAGTAACCTTCATAACTTCAGTGGTCAAATTTGGATGATTTTGAGATCATTGGAATGGTAACCTGACAAGCTTCTAAATGAGACCAGAATTGGGTAATTTCGACACCATTCGATATCCCAAAAGTACGTTGGAACTCTTCGTTCGTCATTTTATAATTTCGATTGTTAATCATTTAAAAATGCGCGATCCAATGGAGGTCCTCATAACTCCCTCATTTGATGTCAGATTGGGTCAATTTTTGGTCATTTGAATGGTACTTTAGCGCACTTTCATTCCAGACTACAATCGTCGTCTTCCGAGACCATTTGGGCATCCGTAAGTGGGATCGCAGTCGTCACAACTGAATTTCTCCTTCATGTCCTTGTCCAACAGTAACCTTCATAACTCTCTCTTCAGTTGTCGAATTGAGACATTTTGAGCTCATTGGAATGGTAACTTGACAAGCTTCTAAATTATTTCTGAATTGGGTAATTTCGAGACTGTTCGATATCCATAAGCACGTTAGAACTCTTCTATGGTCATTTTCCAATTTCAATTGTTAATCTTTCCAAATTGCGCGATCCAATGGAGGCGCTCATATCTCCCTCTGTTGATGTCAGATTGGGTCTATTTTTGGTCATCTAAATGGTACTTTAGCACACTTTCATTCCAGACTGCAATCGTCATATTCCGAGACCATTTGGGCATCGGTAAGTCGGATCGCAGTCGTCGCTACTGAATTTCTCCTTCATCTCCTCATCCAACAATAACCTTCATAACTCTCTCTTCAGTGGTCAAATTTAGACGATTTTGAGCTCATTGGAATGGTAACTTGAAAAGCTTTTAAATGAGACCAGAATTGGGTAATTTCGAGACTGTTCGATATCCTGAAAGCATGTTGGAACTCTTCGATCGTCATTTTGCAATTTGGATTGTTAATCTTTCCAAATCGTGCGATCCAATGGAGAGGCTCTTAACTCCCTTGTTTGATGTCGCATTGGGTCGATTTTTGGTCAACTGAAAGGTAGTTTAGCGCACTTTCATTCCTGACTGCAATCGTCGTATTCCGAGACCATTTGGGCATCCGTAACTGGGATCGCAGTCGTCGCTTCTGAATTTCTCCTTCATCTCCTTGTCTAACAGTAACCTTCATAATTCTCTCTTCAGTGGTCGAATTTAGACAATTTTGTGCTCATTGGAATGGTAACTTGAAAAGCTTCTAAATGAGAACAGAATTTGGTAATTTCGAGACGGTTCGATATCTCGAAAGCACATTGGAACTCTTTGATCGTCATTTTGCAATTTGGATTGTTAATCTTTCCAAATTGCTCTATCCAACGGAGACGCTCATAACTCCCTCGTTTGATGTCACATTGGGTCAATTTTTGGTCATCGGAATGGTAGTATAGCGCACTTTCATTCCTGACTGTAATCGTCGTATTCCGAGACCATTTGGGCAACCGTAAGTGGGATCGCAGTCGTTGCTATTGAATTTCTCCTTCATCTCCTGGTCCAACAGTAACCCTCCTAACTCTCTCTTCAGTGGTCAAATTTTGATGATTTTGAGCTCATTGGAATGATAAGTTGATAAGCTTCTAAATGAGACCAGAATTGGGTAATTTCGAGACCGTTCGATATCCCAAAAGCACGTTGGATCTCTTCGATCGTCATTTTGTAATTTCGATTGTTAATCTTTCTAAAATGCACGATCCAATGGATGCGCTCATAACTCCCTCATTTGATGTCGGGTTGGGTCGATTTTTAGTCATCTGAATGGTACTTTAGCGAGCTTTCATTCCATACTGCAATCATCGTATTCCGAGACCTTTTGGTCATCCGTAAGGGGGATCGCAGTCGTCGCTACCGTATTTCTCCTTCATCTTCTTGTCCAACAGTAACCTTCATAACTCTCTCTTCCGTGGTCGAATTTAGACTATTTTGAGCTCATTGGAATGGTAACTTGACAAGCTTCTAAATGAGACTAGAATTGGGTAATTTCTAGACCGTTCGATATCCCAAAAGCACGTTAGAACTCTTCGATCGTCATTTTGCAATTTCGATTGTTAATCTTTCTAAAATGCGTGATCCAATGAAGGAGCTCATAACTCCCTCATTTGATGTCAGATTGGGTCGATTTTTGGTCATCTGAATGGTACTTTAGGACACTTTCATTCTACACTGCAATCGTCGTATTCTGAGACCATTTGGGCATCCGTAAGTGGGATCGCAGTCGTCGTTACTGAATTTCTCCTTCATCTCCTTGTCCAACAGTAACCTTCATAACTTCTGTGGTCAAATTTGGATGATTTTGAGATCATTGGAATGGTAACCTGACAAGCTTCTAAATGAGACCAGAATTGGGTAATTTCGGCACCGTTCGATATCCCAAAAGTACGTTGGAACTTTCGTCATTTTATAATTTTGATTGTTAATCCTTTTAAAATGCGTAATCCAATGGAGGTCCTCATAACTCCCTCATTTGATGTCAGATTGGGTCAATTTTTGGTCATTTGAATGGTACTTTAGAGCACTTTCATTCCAGACAGCAATCGTCGTATTCCGAGACCATTTGGGCATCCGTAAGTGGGATCGCAGTTGTCGCAACTGAATTTCTCCTTCATCTCCTTGTCCAACAGTAACCTTCATAACTCTCTCTTCAGTTGTCGAATTGAGACAATTGATCTCATTGGAATGGTAACTTGACAAGCTTCTAAATTATTTCAGAATTGGGTAATTTCGAGACCGTTCGATATCCATAAAGCACGTTAGAACTCTTCTATGGTCATTTTCCAATTTCGATTGTTAATCTTTCCAAATTGCGCGATCCAATGGAGGCGCTCATATCTCCCTCAGTTGATGTTAGATTGGTTCTATTTTTGGTCATCTAAATGGTACTTTAGTACACTTTCATTCCAGACTGCAATCGTATATTCAGAGACCATTTGGGCATCTGTAAGTGGGATTGCAGTCATCACTACTGAATTTCTCCTTCATCTCCTCGTCCAACAATAACCTTCATAACTCTCTCTTCAGTGGTCAAATTTAGACGATTTTGAGCTCATTGGAATGGTAACTTGAAAAGCTTCTAAATGAGACCAAAATTGGGTAATTTTGAGACGGTTCGATATCTCGAAAGCACATTGGAACTCTTCGATCGTCATTTTGCAATTTGGATTGTTAATCTTTCCAAATTGCTCGATCCAACGGAGACGCTCATAACTCCCTCGTTTGATGTCACATTGGGTCGATTTTTGGTCATCTGAATGGTAGTATAGCGCACTTTCATTCCTGACTGTAATCGTCGTATTCCGAGACCATTTGGGCATCCGTAAGTGGGATCGCAGTCGTTGCTATTGAATTTCTCCTTCATCTCCTGGTCCAATAGTAACCCTCCTAACTCTCTCTTCAGTGGTCGAATTTTGATGATTTTGAGCTCATTGGAATGATAAGTTGATAAGCTTCTAAATGAGAATAGAATTGGGTAATTTCGAGACCGTTCGATATCCCAAAAGCACGTTGGATCTCTTCGATCGTCATTTTGTAATTTCGATTGTTAATCTTTCTAAAATGCACGATCCAATGGATGCGCTCATAACTCTCTCATTTGATGTCGGGTTGGGACGATTTTTAGTCATCTGAATGGTACTTTAGCGAGCTTTCATTCCATACTGCAATCATCGTATTCTGCGACCTTTTGGTCATCCGTAAGGGGGATCGCAGTCGTCGCTACCGTATTTCTCCTTCATCTTCTTGTCCAACAGTAACCTTCATAACTCTCTCTTCCATGGTCGAATTTAGACTATTTTGAGCTCATTTGAATGGTAACTTGACAAGCTTCTAAATGAGAGTAGAATTGGGTAATTTCTAGACCGTTCGATATCCCAAAAGCACGTTAGAACTCTTTGATCGTCATTTTACAATTTCGATTGTTAATCTTTCTAAAATGCGTGATCCAATGGAGGAACTCATAACTCCCTCATTTGATGTCGGACTGGGTCAATTTTTTGGTCATTTGAATGGTACTTTAGCGCACTTTCATTCTACACTACAATCTTCGTATTCCGAGACCATTTGGGCATCCGTAAGTGGGATCGCAGTCGTCGCTACTGAATTTCTCCATCATCTCCTCGTCCAACAATAACCTTCATAACTCTCTCTTCAGTGGTCAAATTTAGACGATTTTGAGCACATTGGAATGGTAACTTGAAAAGCTTCTAAATGAGACCAAAATTGGGTAATTTCGAGACTGTTCGATTTCCTGAAAGCATGTTGGAACTCTTCGATCGTCATTTTGCAATTTGAATTGTTAATCTTTCCAAATCGTGCGATCCAATGGAGTGGTTCTTAACTCCCTTGTTTGATGTCGCATTGGGTCGATTTTTGGTCAACTGAAAGGTAGTTTAGCGCACTTTCATTCTTGACTGCAATCGTCGTATTCCGAGACCATTTGGGCATCCGTAACTGGGATCGCAGTCGTCGCTTCTGAATTTCTCCTTCATCTCCTTGTCTAACAGTAACCTTCATAATTCTCTCTTCAGTGGTCGAATTTAGACAATTTTGTGCTCATTGGAATGGTAACTTGAAAAGCTTCTAAATGAGAACAGAATTTGGTAATTTCGAGACGGTTCGATATCTCGAAAGCACATTGGAACTCTTTGATCGTCATTTTGCAATTTGGATTGTTAATCTTTCCAAATTGCTCGATCCAACGGAGACGCTCATAACTCCCTCGTTTGATGTCACATTGGGTCAATTTTTGGTCATCGGAATGGTAGTATAGCGCACTTTCATTCCTGACTGTAATCGTCATATTCCGAGACCATTTGGGCAACCGTAAGTGGGATCGCAGTCGTTGCAATTGAATTTCTCCTTCATCTCCTGGTCCAACAGTAACCCTCCAACTCTCTCTTCAGTGGCCAAATTTTGATGATTTTGAGCTCATTGGAATGATAAGTTGATAAGCTTCTAAATGAGACCAGAATTGGGTAATTTTGAGACCGTTCGATATCCCAAAAGCACGTTGGAACTCTTCGATCGTCATTTTGTAATTTCGATTGTTAATCTTTCTAAAATGCACGATCCAATGGATGCGCTCATAACTCCCTCATTTGATGTCGGGTTGGGTCGATTTTTAGTCATCTGAATGGTACTTTAGCGAGCTTTCATTCCATACTGCAATCATCGTATTCCGAGACCTTTTGGTCATCTGTAAGGGGGATCGCAGTCGTCGCTACCGTATTTCTCCTTCATCTTCTTGTCCAACAGTAACCTTCATAACTCTCTCTTCCGTGGTCGAATTTAGACTATTTTGAGCTCATTGGAATGGTAACTTGACAAGCTTCTAAATGAGACCAGAATTGGGTAATTTCTAGACCGTTCGATATCCCAAAAGCACGTTAGAACTCTTCGATCGTCATTTTGCAATTTCGATTGTTAATCTTTCTAAAATGCGTGATCCAATGGAGGAGCTCATAACTCCCTCATTTGATGTCGGATTGGGTCGATTTTTGGTCATCTGAATGGTACTTTAGCACACTTTCATTCTACACTGCAATCGTCGTATTCCGAGACCATTTGGGCATCCGTAAGTGGGATCGCAGTCGTCGCTACTGAATTTCTCCTTCATCTACTTGTCCAACAGTAACCTTCATAACTTCAGTGGTCGAATTTGGATGATTTTGAGGTCATTGGAATGGTAACCTGACAAGCTTCTAAATGAGACCAGAATTGGGTAATTTCGACACCGTTCGATATCCCAAAAGTATGTTGGAACTCTTCGATCGTCATTTTATAATTTTGATTGTTAATCATTTTAAAATGCGCGATCCAATGGAGGTCCTCATAACTCCCTCATTTGATGTCAGATTGGGTCAATTTTTGGTCATTTGAATGGTACTTTAGCGCACTTTCATTCCAGACTGCAATCGTCGTATTCCGAGACCATTTGGGCATCCGTAAGTGGGATCGCAGTCGTCGCTACTGAATTTATCCTTCATCTCCTTGTCCAACAGTAACCTTCATAACTACAGTGGTCGAATTTGGTTGATTTTGAGGTCATTGGATTGGTAACCTGACAAGCTTCTAAATGAGACCAGAATTGGGTAATTTCGACACCGTTCGATATCCCAAAAGTACGTTGGAACTCTTCTATCGTCATTTTATAATTTTGATTGTTAATCATTTTAAAATGCGCGATCCAATGGAGGTCCTCATAACTACATCATTTGATGTCGGATTGGGTCAATTTTTGGTCATTTGAATGGTACTTTAGCGCACTTTCATTCCAGACTGCAATCGTCGTATTCCGAGACCATTTGGGCATCCGTAAGTGGGATCGCAGTCGTCGCAACTGAATTTCTCCTTCATCTCCTTGTCCAACAGTAAACTTCATAACTCTCTCTTCAGTTGTTGAATTGAGACATTTTGAGCTCATTGGAATGGTACTTGACAAGCTTCTAAATTATTTCCGAATTGGGTAATTTCGAGACCGTTCGATATCCATAAAGCACGTTAGAACTCTTCTATGGTCATTTTCCAATTTCGATTGTTAATCTTTCCAAATTGCGCGATCTAATGGAGGCGCTCATATCTCCCTCAGTTGATGTCAGATTGGGTCTATTTTTGGTCATCTAAATGGTACTTTAGCACACTTTCATTCCAGATTGCAATCGTCACATTCCAAGACCATTTGGGCATCGGTAAGTCGGATCGTAGTCGTCGCTACTGAATTTCTCCTTCATCTCCTCGTCCAACAATAACCTTCATAACTCTCTCTTCAGTGGCCAAATTTAAACGATTTTGAGCTCATTGGAATGGTAACTTGAAAAGCTTCTAAATGAGACCAGAATTGGGTAATTTTGAGACTGTTCGATATCCTGAAAGCATGTTGGAACTCTTCGATCGTCATTTTGCAATTTGGATTGTTAATCTTTCCAAATCGTGCGATCCAATGGAGACGCTCTTAACTCCCTCGTTTGATGTCGCATTGGGTCAATTTTTGGTCAACTGAAAGGTAGTTTAGCGCACTTTCATTCCTGACTGCAATCGTCGTATTCCGAGACCATTTGGGCATCCGTAAGTGGGATCGCAGTCGTCGCTTCTGAATTTCTCCTTCATCTCCTTGTCCAACAGTAACCTTCATAATTCTCTCTTCAGTGGTCGAATTTAGACAATTTTGTGCTCATTGGAATGGTAACTTGAAAAGCCTCTAAATGAGACCAGAATTAGGTAATTTCGTGACGGTTCGATATCTCGAAAGCACATTGGAACTCTTCGATCGTCATTTTGCAATTTGGATTGTTAATCTTTCCAAATTGCTCGATCCAACGGAGACGCTCATAACTCCCTCGTTTGATGTCACATTGGATCGATTTTTGGTCATCTGAATGGTAGTTTAGCGCACTTTCATTCCTGACTGTAATCGTCGTATTCCGAGAACATTTGGGCATCCGTAAGTGGGATCGCAGTCGTTGCTATTGAATTTCTCCTTCATCTCCTGGTCCAACAGTAACCCTCCTAACTCTCTCTTCAGTGGTCGAATTTTGATGATTTTGAGCTAATTGGAATGATAAGTTGATAAGCTTCTAAATGAGACCAGAATTGGGTAATTTCGAGACCGTTCGATATCACAAAAGCACGTTGGAACTCTTCGATCGTCATTTTGTAATTTCGATTGTTAATCTTTCTAAAATGCACGATCCAATGGATGCGCTCATAACTCCCTCATTTGATGTCGGGTTGGGTCAATTTTTAGTCATCTGAATGGTACTTTAGCGAGCTTTCATTCCATACTACAATCATCGTATTCCGAGACCTTTTGGTCATCCATAAGGGGGATCGCAGTCGTCGCTACCGTATTTCTCCTTCATCTTCTTGTCCAACAGTAACCTTCATAACTCTCTCTTCCGTGGTCGAATTTAGACTATTTTGAGCTCATTGGAATGGTAACTTGACAAGCTTCTAAATGAGACCAGAATTGGGTAATTTCTAGACCGTTCGATATCCCAAAAGCACGTTAGAACTCTTCGATCGTCATTTTGCAATTTCGATTGTTTAATGAGTGATCCAATGGAGGAGCTCATAACTCCCTCATTTGATGTCGGATTGGGTCGATTTTTGGTCATCTGAATGGTACTTTAGCACACTTTCATTCTACACCGCAATCGTCGTATTCCGAGGCCATTTGGGCATTCGTAAGTGGGATCGCATTCGTCGCTACTGAATTTCTCCTTCCTCTCCTTTTCCAACAGTAACCTTCATAACTACAGTGGTCGAATTTGGATGATTTTGAGATCATTGGAATGGTAACCTGACAAGCTTCTAAATGAGACCAGAATTGGGTAATTTCGACACCGTTCGATATCCCAAAAGTACGTTGGAACTCTTCGATCGTCATTTTATAATTTCGATTGTTAATCATTTTAAAATGCGCGATCCAATGGAGGTCCTCATAACTCTCTCATTTGATGTCAGATTGGGTCAATTTTTCGTCATTTGAATGGTAATTTAGCGCACTTTCATTCCAGACTACAATCGTCGTATTCCGACACCATTTGGGCATCCGTAAGTGGGATCGCAGTCGTCGCAACTGAATTTCTCCTTCTTCTCCTTGTCCAACAGTAACCTTCATAACTACAGTGGTCAAATTTGGATGATTTTGAGGTCATTGGAATGGTAACCTGACAAGCTTCTAAATGAGACCAGAATTGAGTAATTTCAACACCGTTCGATATCCCAAAAGTACGTTGGAACTCTTCTATCGTCATTTTATAATTTCGATTGTTAATCATTTTAAAATGCGCGATCCAATGGAGGTCCTCATAACTCTCTCATTTGATGTCAGATTGGGTCAATTTTTCGTCATTTGAATGGTAATTTAGCGCACTTTCATTCCAGACTACAATCGTCGTATTCCGACACCATTTGGGCATCCGTAAGTGGGATCGCAGTCGTCGCAACTGAATTTCTCCTTCTTCTCCTTGTCCAACAGTAACCTTCATAACTACAGTGGTCAAATTTGGATGATTTTGAGGTCATTGGAATGGTAACCTGACAAGCTTCTAAATGAGACCAGAATTGGGTAATTTCGACACCGTTCGATATCCCAAAAGTACGTTGGAACTCTTCTATCGTCATTTTATAATTTCGATTGTTAATCATTTTAAAATGCGCGATCCAATGGAGGTCCTCATAACTCCCTCATTTGATGTCAGATTGGGTCAATTTTTGGTCATTTGAATGGTACTTTAGCGCACTTTCATTCCAGACTGCAATCGTCGTCTTCCGAGACCATTTGGGCATCCGTAAGTGGGATTGCAGTCGTCGCAACTGAATTTCTCCTTCATCTCCTTGTCCAACAGTAACCTTCATAACTCTCTCTTCAGTTGTCGAATTGAGACATTTTGAGGTCATTGGAATGGTAACTTGACCAGCTTCTAAATTATTTCCGAATTGGGTAATTTCGAGACCGTTCGATATCCATAAAGCATGTTAGAACTCTTCTATGGTCATTTTCCAATTTCGATTGTTAATCTTTCCAAATTGAGCGATCCAATGGAGGCGCTCATATCTCCCTCAGTTGATGTCAGATTGGGTCTATTTTTGGTCATCTAAATGGTACTTTAGCACACTTTCATTCCAGACTACAATCGTAAATTCCGAGACCATTTGGGCATCCGTAAGTGGGATTGCAGTCATCACTACTGAATTTCTCCTTCATCTCCTCGTCCAACAATAACCGTCATAACTCTCTCTTCAGTGGTCAAATTTAGACGATTTTGTGCTCATTGGAATGGTAACTTGAAAAGCATCTAAATGAGACCAGAATTGGTTAATTTCGAGACAGTTCGATATCCCAAAAGCACGTTGGAACTCTTCGATCGTCATTTTGCAATTTGGATTGTTAATCTTTCCAAATCGTGCGATCCAACGGAGAGGCTCTTAACTCCCTCGTTTGATGTCGCATTGGGTCGATTTTTGGTCAACTGAAAGGTAGTTTAGCGCACTTTCATTCCTGACTGCAATTGTCGTATTCCGAGAGCATTTGGGCATCCGTACCTGGGATCGCAGTCGTCGCTTCTGAATTTCTCCTTCATCTCCTTATCTAAGAGTAACCTTCATAATTCTCTCTTCAGTGGTCGAATTTAGACAATTTTGTGCTCATTGGAATGGTAACTTGAAAAGCTTCTAAATGAGACCAGAATTGGGTAATTTCGAGATGGTTTGATATCTCGAAAGCACATTGGAACTCTTCGATCGTCATTTTGCAATTTGGATTGTTAATCTTTCCAAATTGCTCGATCCAACGGAGACACTCATAACTCCCTCGTTTGATGTCACATTGGGTCGATTTTTGGTCATCTGAACGGTAGTTTAGCGCACTTTCATTCCTGACTGTAATCGTCGTATTCCGAGACCATTTGGGCATCCGTAAGTGGGATCGCAGTCGTTGCTATTGAATTTCTCCTTCATCTCCTGGTCCAACAGTAACCCTCCTAACTCTCTCTTCAGTGGTCGAATTTTGATGATTTTGAGCTCATTGGAATGATAAGTTGATAAGCTTCTAAATGAGACCAGAATTGGGTAATTTCGAGACCGTTCGATATCCCAAAAGCACGTTGGAACTCTTCGATCGTCATTTTGTAATTTCGATTGTTAATCTTTCTAAAATGCACGATCCAATGGATGCGCTCATAACTCCCTCATTTGATGTCGGGTTGGGTCGATTTTTAGTCATCTGAATGGTACTTTAGCGAGCTTTCATTCCATACTGCAATCATCGTATTCCGAGACCTTTTGGTCATCCGTAAGGGGGATCGCAGTCGTCGCTACCGTATTTCTCCTTCATCTTCTTGTCCAACAGTAACCTTCATAACTCCCTCTTGCATGGTCGAATTTAGACTATTTTGAAATCATTGGAATGGTAACTTGACAAGCTTCTAAATAAGAACAGAATTGGGTAATTTCTAGACCGTTCGATATCCCAAAAGCACGTTAGAACTCTTCGATCGTCATTTTGCAATTTCGATTGTTAATCTTTCTAAAATGCGTGATCCAATGGAGGAGCTCATAACTCCCTCATTTGATGTCGGATTGGGTCGATTTTTGGTCATCTGAATGGTACTTTAGCACACTTTCATTCTACACTGCAATCGTCGTATTCCGAGACCATTTGGGCATCCGTAAGTGGGATCGCAGTCGTCGCTACTGAATTTCTCCTTCATCTCCTTGTCCTACAGTAACCTTCATAACTTCAGTGGTCAAATTTGGATGATTTTGAGATCATTGGAATGGTAACCTGACAAGCTTCTAAATGAGACCAGAATTGGGTAATTTCGACACCGTTCGATATCCCAAAAGTACGTTAGAACTCTTCGTTCGTCATTTTATAATTTCGATTGTTAATCCTTTTAAAATGCGCAATCCAATGGAGGTCCTCATAACTCCCTCATTTGATGTCAGATTGGGTCAATTTTTGGTCATTTGAATGGTACTTTAGCGCACTTTCATTCCAGACTGTAATCGTCGTATTCCGAGACCATTTGGGCATCTGTAAGTGGGACCGCAGTCGTCGTAACTGAATTTCTCCTTCATCTCCTTGTCCAACAGTAACCTTCATAACTCTCTCTTCAGTTGTCGAATTGAGACATTTTGAGCACATTGGAATGGTAACTTGACAAGCTTCTAAATTATTTCAGAATTGGGTAATTTTGAGACCGTTCGATATCCATAAAGCACGTTAGAACTCTTCTATGGTCATTTTCCAATTTCGATTGTTAATCTTTCCAAATTACGCAATCCAATGGAGGCGCTCATATCTCCCTCAGTTGATGTCAGATTGGGTCTATTTTTGGTCATCTAAATGGTACTTTAGCACACTTTCATTCCAGACTCCAATCGTATATTCCGAGACCATTTGGGCATCCGTAAGTGGGATTGCAGTCATCACTACTGAATTTCTCCTTCATCTCCTCGTCCAACAATAACCTTCACAACTCTCTCTTCGTGGTCAAATTTAGACCATTTTGAGGTCATTGGAATGGTAACTTGAAAAGCTTCTAAATGAGACCAGAATTGGGTAATTTCGAGACTGTTCGATATCCCAAAAGCACGTTGGAACTCTTCGATCATCATTTTGCAATTTGGATTGTTAATCTTTCCAAATCGTGCGATCCAATGGAGAGGCTCTTAACTCCCTCGTTTGATGTCACATTGGGTCGATTTTTGGTCAACTGAAAGGTAGTTTAGCGCACTTTCATTCCTGACTGCAATTGTCGTATTCCGAGACCATTTGGGCATCCGTACCTGGGATCGCAGTCGTCGCTTCTGAATTTCTCCTTCATCTCCTTATCTAAGAGTAACCTTCATAATTCTCTCTTCAGTGGTCGAATTTAGACAATTTTGTGCTCATTGGAATGGTAACTTGAAAAGCTTCTAAATGAGACCAGAATTGGGTAATTTCGAGATGGTTCAATATCTCGAAAGCACATTGGAACTCTTCGATCGTCATTTTGCAATTTGGATTGTTAATCTTTCCAAATTGCTCGATCCAACGGAGACACTCATAACTCCCTCGTTTGATGTCACATTGGGTCAATTTTTGGTCATCTGAACGGTAGTTTAGAACACTTTCATTCCTAACTGTAATCGTCGTATTCCGAGACCATTTGGGCATCCGTAAGTGGGATCGCAGTCGTTGCTATTGAATTTCTCCTTCATCTCCTGGTCCAACAGTAACCCTCCTAACTCTCTCTTCAGTGGTCGAATTTTGATGATTTTGAGCTAATTGGAATGATAAGTTGATAAGCTTCTAAATGAGACCAGAATTGGGTAATTTCGAGACCGTTCGATATCACAAAAGCACGTTGGAACTCTTCGATCGTCATTTTGTAATTTCGATTGTTAATCTTTCTAAAATGTACGATCCAATGGATGCGCTCATAACTCCCTCATTTGATGTCGGGTTGGGTCAATTTTTAGTCATCTGAATGGTACTTTGGCGAGCTTTCATTCCATACTGCAATCATCGTATTCCGAGACCTTTTGGTCATCCGTAAGGGGGATCGCAGCCGTCGCTACCGTATTTCTCCTTCATCTTCTTGTCCAACAGTAACCTTCATAACTCTCTCTTCCGTGGTTGAATTTAGACTATTTTGTAATTTCGATTGTTAATCTTTTTAAAATGCGCGATCCAATGGAGGCACTCATAACTCCCTCATTTGATGTCAGATTGGGTCAATTTTTGGTCATCTGAATGGTACTTTAGCGCACTTTCATTCCAGACTGCAATCGTCGTATTCCGAGACCATTTGGGCATCCGTAAGTGGGATCGCAGTCGTCCCTACTGAATTTCTCCTTCATCTCATTGTCCAACAGTAACCTTCATAACTCTCTCTTCAGTTGTCGAATTGAGACATTTTGAGCTCATTGGAATGGTAACTTGACAAGCTTCTAAATTATTTCAGAATTGGGTAATTTCGAGACCGTTCGATATCCATAAAGCACGTTAGAACTCTTCTATGGTCATTTTCCAATTTCGATTGTTAATCTTTCCAAATTGCGTGATCCAATTTAGGCGCTCATATCTCCCTCAGTAGATGTCAGATTGGGTCTATTTTTGGTCATCTAAATGGTACTTTAGCACCCTTTCATTCCAGACTGCAATTGTCATATTCCGAGACCATTTGGGCATCCGTAAGTGGGATTGCAGTCATCGCTATTGAATTTCTCCTTCATCTCCTCGTCCAACAATAACCTTCATAACTCTCTCTTCAGTGGTCAAATTTAGACGATTTTGAGCTCATTGGAATGGTAATTTGAAAAGCTTCTAAATGAGACCAGAATTGGGTAATTTCGAGACTGTTCGATATCTCGAAAGCACGTTGGAACTCTTCGATCATCATTTTGCAATTTGGATTGTTAATCTTTCCAAATCGTGCGATCCAACGGAGAGGCTCTTAACTCCCTCGTTTGATGTCGCATTGGGTCGATTTCGGGTCAACTGAAAGGTAGTTTAGCGCACTTTCATTCCTGACTGCAATCGTCGTATTCCGAGACCATTTGGGCATTCGTAAGTGGGATCGTAGTCGTCGTTATTTAATTTCTCTTTCATCTCCTGGTCCAACAGTAACCCTCATAACTCTCTCTTCAGTGGTCGAATTTAGATGATTTTGAGATCATTGGAATGATAAGTTGACAAGCTTTTAAATTAGACCAGAATTGGGTAATTTCAAGACCGTTCGATATCCCAAAAGCACGTTGAAACTCTTTGATCGTCATTTTGTAATTTCGATTGTTAATCTTTCTGAAATTCGCGATCCATTGGATGCGCTCATAACTCCTTCATTTGATATCGGATTGGGTCGATCTTTGGTCATCTGAATGGTACTTTAGTGCACTTTCATTCCTGACTGCAATCATCGTATTCCGAGACCATTTGGTCATCCGTAAGTGGGATAACAGTCATCGCTACTGTATTTCACCTTCATCTCCCTGTCAAACAGTAACCTTCATAACTCTCTCTTAAGTGGTCTAATTTAGTCTATTTTGAGCTCATAGGAATGGTAACTTGACAAGCTTTTAAATGAGACCAGAATCGGGTAATTTCAACACCGTTCGATATCCCAAAAGTACGTTGGAACTCTTCGATGGTCATTTTGTAATTTTGATTGTTAATTTTTAAAAAATGCGCGATCCAATGGAGGCGCTCATAACTCCCTCATTTGATGTCAGATTGGGTCAATTTTTGGTCATCTGAATGGTACTTTTGTGCACTTTCATTCTAGACTGCAATCGTTGTATTCCGAGACCATTTGGGCATCCGTAAGTGGGATCGTAGTCATCGCTACTGAATTTCTCCTTCATAAGTCTCTCTTCAGTGGTCAAATTTAGACTATTTTGAGCTCATTGGAATGGTAACTTGACAAGCTTCTAAATGAGTCTAGAATTGGGTAATTTCAAGACCGTTCGATATCCCAAATGCACGTTGGAACTCTTTGATGGTCATTTTGCAATTTTGATTGTTAATCTTTTTAAAATGCGCGATCCAATGGAGGTGCTCATAACTCCATTTGATGTCAGATTGGGTTTATTTTTGGTCATCTGAATGGTACTTTAGCGCACTTTCATTCTAGACTGCAATCGTCGTATTCTGAGACCATTTGGGCATCTGTAAGTGGGATCGCAGTCATCGCTACTGAATTTCTCCTTCATCTCCTTGTCCAACAGTAACCTTCATAACTCTCTCTTCAGTGCTCAAATTTAGACTATTTTGAGCTCATTGGAATGGTAACTTGACAAGCTTCTAAATGAGTCCAGAATTGGGTAATTTCGAGATTGTTCGATATCCCAAAAGCACGTTGGAACTCTTCGATGGTCATTTTGCAATTTCTATTATTAACCTTTTTAAAATGCGTGATCCAATGGAGGCGCTCATAACTCCCTCATTTGATGTCGGATTGGGTCGATTTGTGGTCAGCTGATTGGTATTTAGTGCACTTTCATTCTAGACTGCAATCGTCGTATTCCGAGAGCATTTGGGCTTCCGTAAGTGGGATCACAGTCATCGCTACTGAATTTCTCCTTCATCTCCTTGTCCAACAGTAACCTTCATAACTTACTCTTCAGTGGTCGAATTTAGACGATTTTGAGCTCATTGGAATGGTAACTTGAAAAGCTTCTAAATGAGACCAGAATTGGGAAATTTCGAGACTGTTCGATATCCCGAAAGCACGTTGGAACTCTTCAATCGTCATTTTGCAATTTGGATTGTTAATCTTTCCAAATCGTGTGATCCAACGGAGAGGCTCTTAACTCCCTCGTTTGATGTCGCATTGGGTCGATTTCTGGTCAACTGAAAGGTACTTTAGTGCACTTTCATTCCTGACTGCAATCGTCGTATTTCGAGACCATTTGGGCATCCGTAAGTGGGATCGCAGTCGTCGCTATTTAATTTCTCTTTCATCTCCTGGTCCAACAGTAACCCTCATAACTCTCTCTTCAGTGGTCGAATTTAGATGATTTTGAGCTCATTGGAATGATAAGTTGACAATCTTTTAAATTAGACCAGAATTGGGTAATTTCGAGACCGTTCGATATCCCAAAAGCACGTTGAAACTCTTCGATCGTCATTTTGTAATTTCGATTGTTAATCTTTCTGAAATGCGCGATCCAATGGATGCGCTCATAACTCCCTCATTTGATATCGGATTGGGTCGATTTTTGGTCATCTGAATGGTACTTTGGTGCACTTTCATTCTTGACTGCAATCATCGTATTCCGAGACCATTTGGTCATCCGTAAGTGGGATCACAGTCGTCGCTACTGTATTTTACCTTCATCTCCCTGTCAAACAGTAACCTTCATAACTCTCTCTTAAGTGGTCTAATTTAGTCTATTTTGAGCTCATAGGAATGGTAACTTGACAAGCTTTTAAATGAGATCAGAATCGGGTAATTTCAACACCGTTCGATATCCCAAAAGTACGTTGGAACTCTTCGATGGTCATTTTGTAATTTTGATTGTTAATTTTTAAAAAATGCGCGATCCAATGGAGGCGCTCATAACTCCCTCATTTGATGTCAGATTGGGTCAATTTTTGGTCATCTGAATGGTACTTTTGTGCACTTTCATTCTAGACTGCAATCGTTGTATTCCGAGACCATTTGGGCATCTGTAAGTGGGATCGCAGTCATCGCTACTGAATTTCTCCTTCATCTCCTCATCCAACAGTAACCTTCATAACTCTCTCTTCAGTGGTCAAATTTAGACTATTTTGAGCTCATTGGAATGGTAACTAGACAAGCTTCTAAATGAGTCTAGAATTGGGTAATTTCGAGACCGTTCGATATCCCAAATGCACGTTGGAACTCTTTGATGGTCATTTTGCAATTTCGATTGTTAATCTTTTTAAAATGCGCGATCCAATGGAGGTGCTCATAACTCCCTCATTTGATGTCAGATTAGGTCTATTTTTGGTCATCTGAATGGTACTTTAGCGCACTTTCATTCTAGACTGCCATCGTCGTATTCTGAGACCATTTGGGCATCTGTAAGTGGGATCGCAGTCATCGTTAATGAATTTCTCCTTCATCTCCTCGTCCAACAGTAACCTTCATAACTCTCTCTTCAATGGTCAAATTTAGACTATTTTGAGCTCATTGGAATGGTAACTTGACAAGCTTCTAAATTAGTCCAGAATTGGGTAATTTCGAGACCGTTCAATATCCCAAAAGCACGTTAGAACTCTTCGATCGTCATTTTCCAATTTCGATTGTTAATCTTTCCAAATCGCGCGATCCAACGGAGGCGCTCATAACCCCCTCGTTTGATGTCGAATTGGGTCAATTTTTGGTCATCTGAAAGGTACTTTTAGCATACTCTCATTCCAAACTGCAATTGTCGTATTCCGAGACCATTTGGGCATCCGCAATTGGGATTCCAGTCATCGCTACTGAATTTCTCCTTCATCTCCTTGTCCAACAATAACCTTCATAACTTTAGTGGTCGAATTTAGATGATTTTGAGCTCATTGGGAAGTTAACTTGACAACCTTTTAAATGAGACCAGAAGTGGGTAATTTCGACACCGTTCGATATCCCAAAAGTACGTTAGAACTCTTCGATCGTCATTTTGTAATTTCGATTGTTAATCTTTTTAAAATGCGTGATCCAATGGAGACGCTCATAACTCCCTCATTTGATGTTGGATTGGGTCAATTTTTGGTCATCTGAATGGTACTTTAGAGCACTTTCATTCCAGACTGCAATCGTCATATTCCAAGTCCATTTGGGCATCCGTAACTGGGATCACAGTCATCGCTACTGAATTTCTCCTTCATCTCCTTGTCCAACAGTAACCTTCATAACTCTCTCTTCAGTGGTCAAATTTAGATGATTTTGAGCTCATTGGTATGGTAACTTGGCAAGCTTCTCAAATAGACCAGAATTGGGTAATTTCGAGACGGTTCGATATCCCGAAAGCACGTTGGAACTCTTCGATCATCATTTTGCAATTTAGATTGTTAATCTTTCCAAATCGTACGAACCAACGGAGACGCTCATAACTCCCTCTTTTAATGTCGCATTGGGTCAATTTTTGGTCAACTGAAAGGTAGTTTAGCGCACTTTCATTCCTGACTGCAATCGTCATATTTCGAGACCATTTGGGCATCCGTAACTAGGATCGCAGTCGTCGCTATTGAATTTCTCCTTCATCTCCTGGTCCAACAGTAAACCTCATAACTCTCTCTTCAGTGGTCGAATTTAGATGATTTTGAGCTCATTGGAATGATAAGTTGACAAGCTTCTAAATGAGACCATAATTGGGTAATTTCGACACCGTTCGATATCCCAAAAGTACGTTGGAACTCTTCGATCGTCATTTTGTAATTTTGATTGTTAATCTTTCTAAAATGCGCGATCCAATCGATGCACTCATAACTCCCTCATTTGATATCGGATTGGGTCAATTTTTGGTCATCTGAATGGTTCTTTAGCGCACTTTCATTCCTGATTGCAATCATTGTATTCTGAGACCATTTGGTCATCCATAAGTGGGAAAGCAGTCGTCGCTATTGTATTTCTCCTTCATCTCCCTGTCAAACAGTAACCTTCATAACTCTCTCTTAAGTGGTCTAATTTAGACTATTTTGAGCTCATTGGAATGGTAACTTGACAAGCTTTTAAATGAGAGTAGAATTGGGTAATTTCGACACCGTTCGATATCCCAAAAGTACGTTGGAACTCTTCGATCGTCATTTTGTAATTTCGATTGTTAATCTTTTTAAAATGCGCGATCCAATGGAGGCACTCATAACTCCCTCATTTGATGTCAGATTGGGTCAATTTTGGTCATCTGAATGGTACTTTAGCGCACTTTCATTCCAGACTGCAATCGTCGTATTTCGAGACCATTTGGGCATCCGTAAGTGGGATCGCAGTGATCCCTACTGAATTTCTCCTTTATCTGCTCGTCCAACTGTAACCTTCATAACTGTTTCTTCAGTGGTCAAATTTAGACTATTTTGAGCTCATTGCAATGGTAACTTGACAAGCTTCGAAATTAGTCTAGAATTGGAAAATTTCGAGACCGTTCGATATCCCAAAAGCACGTTGGAACTCTTCGATCGTCATTTTGTAATTTCGATTGTTAATCTTTCTAAAATCCGCGATCCAATGGATGTGCTCATAACTCCCTCATTTGATATCGGATTGGGTCGATTTTTGGTCATCTGAAAGGTAGTTTAGCGCCCTTTCATTCCTAGATGCAATCATCGTATTCCGAGACCTTTTGGTCATCTGTAAGTGGGATCGCAGTCGTCGCTACTATATTTCTCCTTCATCTCCTTGTCCAACAGTAACCTTCATATATCGAACGATCTCGAAATTACCCAATTCTGGTCTCATTTAGAAGCTTGTCAAGTTACCCTTCCAATGACCTCAAAATAATCTAAATTCGTCCACCGAAGAGAGAGTTATGAAGGTTACTGTTGGACAAGGAGATGAAGGAGAAATTCAGTAGCGACGACTACGATCCCACTTACGGATGCCGAAATGGTCTCGGAATAAGACGATTACAATCAGGAATGAAAGTGCGCTAAAGTACCATTTAGATGAACGCCTACATTGGATCACGCGATTTGGAAAGATTAACAATTGAAATTACAAAATGACGATCGAAGAGTTCCAACGTGCTTTTGGGATATCGAACGGTCTCGAAATTACCCAATTCTGGTCTCATCTAGAAGCTTGTCAACTTATCATTCCAATGAGCTCAAAATTGTCTTAATTCGTACACTGAAGAGGGAGTTATGAAGGTTAACATTGCACAAGGAGATGAAGGAGAAATTCAGTAGTGACGACTGCGATCTCACTTACGGATGCCGAAATGGGATCAGAATACAGTGATTGCTGTCAGGAATGAAAGTTCGCTAAAGTACCTTTCAGCTGAAAAAAAATTGACCCAATCCGACATCAAACGAGGGAGTTGTGAGCGCCTCCATTGGATCACGTGATTTGGAAAGATTAACAATCGAAATTGCAAAATAATGATCGAGGAGTTCCAACGTGCTTTTGGGATATCGAACGGTCTCGAAATTACCCAATTCTGGTCTCATTTAGAAGCTTGCAAAGTTACCATTCCAATGTGCTCAAAATCGTCTTAATTCGTCCACTGAAGAGAGATTTATGAAGGTTAACGTTGGATAAGGAGATGAAGGAGAAATTTAGTAGTGACGACTGCGATCTCACTTACGGATGCTGAAATGGGCTCGAAATACGGCGATTGCGTCAGGAATGAAAGTTCGCTAAAGTACCTTTCAGATGACCAAAAATAGACCCAATCCGACATCAAACGAGGGAGTTATGAGTGCCTCCGTTGGATCACGCGATTTGGAGAGATTAATAATCGAAATAGCAAAATGATGATAGAAGAGTTCCAACGTGCTTTTGGGATATCGAACGGTCTCGAAATTACCCAATTCTGATCACATTTAGAAGATTGTCAAGTTACCATTCCAATGAGATCAAAATAGTCTAAATTCGACCACTGAAGAGAGTTATGAAGGTTACTGTTGGACAAGGAGATGAAGGAGAAATTCACTAGCGACGACTGCGATCCCACTGACGGATGCCCAATTGGTCTCGGAATACGATGATTGTAGTCAGGAATGAAAGGTCGCTAAAGTACCTTTCAGATGACAAAAAATTGACCCAATCAGACATCAAATGAGGGAGTTGTGTGCCCCTCTGTTGGATCGTGCGATTTGGAAAGGGTAACAATCGAAATTGCAAAATGACGATCGAAGAGTTCCAACGAGCTTTTGGGATATCGAACGATCTCAAAATAACCCAATTCTGGTCTCATTTATAAGCTTGTCAAGTTACCATTCCAATGAGCTCAAACTAATCTAAATTCATCCACTGAGGAGAGAGTTATGAAGGTTACTGTTGGACAAGGAGATGTTGGAGAAATTCAGTAGCGACGACAGCGATCCCACCTACTGTTCACTCCCCAAGTATAGGGTTGTGATGTAGTAATAAACTCGGTAAGACCGAGGTCGAATCCACAGGGACTGGTCGTCACAATTCAAATTCACGATTCTCCTTAACTAATTCAATCAAATAAAGGATCAAATTGCTAACACAAATCTATGGAAAATAACTATTGAGAATAAGGAAGAAAATTCAATCAGAGAGAGCACTAGGACTTTCGAATCCACCCCTAATCATCCTAACCTTTGTTTTGTCTGTTAATTCACCTTAAATTAGATTGATCCACTTATCTAGAAAAAGCACAATCTGTGTCCTTAATCGAGCATACAGATTGTCTAATTCCTTTAAGCAATGCCATGAATAACATATCCCATGTCCAAATCGGGCATATGGAATATGCAGTTCAGTAAAGCACCCTGTTTCTTCCTCTACAGGAACCTGTTCATGATCAGATACAAGCACCTAGAATAAGCATCCAAACCACGTCCATCCATAGACTCAAAAGTTCATAGATGGAGAAGTATAGAATTTAAGACAATTAAGCACACTAAGGAAAGAAACAAATCAATTTAATTAAAGTAAAATTAACATAAAACAATGGGTGTTCAAATTAGGGGTTTCATCTCAGCCCTAGCTGAGAGATTAGTTACCCATAATATCCATTAAACAGATGGATAAATAAAGATAAAAAATCATAATAGAAAAATCAAACCAATTTCTCTCTCTTCTCTTTCTTCTCTCTCTTCTCTTTCTTCTCTCCCTTGTAGATCTGAAGCTCCTCCCTGTTGCTGAATTTCTGAATGTTTTTCCATTGTCCAAAACTCCTCTTTTATAGCTGTTGGAAGGCTGGAGTAAGTGGCAGAGTTGTAGGATGACATGGAGTGGGAATTTTCGCAACCATGATCGGTGGGCCCCACCGAAGTGTTTTCTGAAAAATCCACCCCGTCCATTGGATTCAAGACGAAATTTCAGTCAAGAATGGGTGGTTTTGAACGTCCATTAACGCGGCCCAGAGAAGAAAACATGAAGAGATCAGTTTTGAACGTTGCAGGGCACCCCTTTTGTGGCCTCTGTATCATGCACATGTGTACGCATGGGAGTGGAATCTCAGCATGGGTTTGTAGTGCTCGCGGCCCTCTTCAAGATGAACGGATCGGATCGGCCGGACAGACTGCGTGTGGGGCCCACAACCGTTCGCAAAACTGGCTAGCGGCCGGTCTCGCTGACGCAGCAACCGCGGAAACGGCTTCCGCTGCGAAGATGGTGGGGTCCACTGTGATGTGATTTTGAGGAATCCACTCCGTCCACCGAATTTGGCTCAAAAAACCGTCCAGGTTTGCACGGTTTTGAATGATCTTGAGTGTGGCCCATTGAGTTTTAAACGCGCCGTCCATTGGACATTTGAACGGTTAGATTTCACTACGGATGACCGTTTACAATTCGGCCACCTACACGTTGATGATTGGGCCCCTTAAAACATGATGGACGGTCCAGATTTGCTGTTTGATGGATGGTGTGGACACGCAACCGGAATACCCGATCGGCCCTGTTAACGCTGTCCGTTATTCGAATTTGAGAGTGAGAGGGAGTAGGTCAGCGCGTGCGCTGACCGACTCGGCCGTCCGGTGCACGGCTGCTACTTTTAGTGTATGGTACACATGCACCATACATGGGGCCCACTATAATGTTTTGGACGAAATCTGCACCGTCCATCCTTTTCCTCATAGTATTTCCACCGCCAGAACCCATTTGAGACAGTCCCAAATATCAGGTGAGCCTGAAGTGATGATTTTAGGGGCTGATCTGACCGTTGGGCACTTCCATCGTGATCCAAGAGCTGAAACTTGATATGTACGGTTAATTTATTGCCCCCATCACATGTATGAAGTTTCGAATTGATCGGATGGTGGGAACCATGTGATCTTCCATTCTGGACCCCTTTCGGGCCTCTTCAACGTGTTTTCCTCAGATCCCAGGCGTGTAAAATCTTTATCATTGGTTCTCTGGGTCTATCCCGTGCTCAGGTGGCTTTAGAACGTCAAATCTATGCCTTTAACATCAATTTCCAATTAACGCTCCTGATTTCATCCTGTAATAAAAATATAATTAAAATCCGATGTTAGGCCTTATCATGTACATTAAATAGGGCAATAATCGGGGTCTGAGATGCAATATTTGACCCTGATCACAACCCCCAACCAGCATTTTGCTAGTCCCGAGCAAAACATGCGAAAAATAATTTCAGAAATAAAAGACAATTCCTGTAAATTCAAGTGACTTGTGAGCTGATAGTCGAGATGTGATCATTCTACGATTCATGCATGGTGAGTGGAATTTTCTCCTGGAATGAAGTTCACTGTAAATTTCATAATCAAGTTCAAAATATTAAGCCATGAATTAGAACATCCTAAACATTGAGTTCCATTAGTGTATAGTGTATTCTCGGCTTACGATCATTAAGAGATCCGATTGTTAATTTCATGATATCATTGGTAATTATCAACGGAGTGCATGACGACTAAACCTGGAACCAATACTTGCCTTACAGATTAACCTTTCATTCTACCATTTCTTTGATTTTCTTTATGAATAGTATGCCATGGAGGAGAATCAAATCTTGCACCTATAGGGAGCAAACCTATGGTGAAAATTTTTCGCCTAAATCTTTTCGTATGTCAATTATGAGGAATCGAATCTTCACCTATAGGGAGCAAACCTATGATGATGATTATGCGACTTATTCTTTCACAATTTTTCTTTATCGACTGATGGTAAAAATTTTGTTTTTCAGGCTGGTTCTCTTCATGCTTAGTGATTACCATGTTATCAATTAATATTGAACTGAAAACTTAATGGGTAAACGAGATTTGATATGTGAAATCTTGGCTCAATCAATGTTTACAACTTCTAATCATGGATTAACCATTCAAACTTCACTGTGAAATCTGCCAGACAACCGAATCCAAGAGTCATAAATTTCTCACATTCTGGATCGTGTAATTTCAAAATCCCAACTATCCTGCAAAATTACTTTAAATTCAATAGAAATTCCAGAAAAATTTTAAAAATTTTCACAATTTTTGCTCAAGACCAAGAAAATACTGATTAGGTAACCTAATCTCCCACCCCAACCTAAAATCTACATTGTCCTCAATGTAAAAGAAATAAGCATGCGATGTAGATGAGACAACGAAGATAGAAGAGGAGTGATGGAAAGATAGTACCTGGATGAGAATCAAGAGGCTTTCCCAAAATATCAGCGTAAAAGTAAGTCAGCACAAGAGAGAAATCAGTAAAATAAAAGATCCTACCTATACCACTTTCGCAGGTGCTCTCGATTGCATTTAGCATATGCAACAAGCCTTTAAACCCCTAGGTTACCCCTAGTGGACGAGTTGTAGTCTCGTGAGGGTTTGCAGTAATGTTACCCACAAACATTGAACTAACTAACAAAAACGAAATAGAATGAAATGCTGGGTTGCCTCCCAGGAGCGCTAAGTTTAACGTCTTCAGCCAGACAAAACGGACCATGAATTCATTAATCTTTAAGACCAGACCAGGGTCCGCCAAAGAACTTACCTCAACACGTGGTTAACCAATCCCAGACAAGTGATGTGAGTTCCCTTGAGCTGTGCTATCTGAAATGAGGTAACTGACACTATCATCAAAAAATTTAAGGACTTCTGCTCGAACGACTTCTTCCATGTTAGGATCATGCTTCCATTGCATTTTATGTGACATTTCCGCAACATGATCCTTACATACAGTGGGGCACACTCCTTGTATTTCTGCTATCTTTCGTTCAATTGCTGCCTTATATGTTCGAAGAACATTAAGCAACCTGTTCTCTTTTGCCTTCTCAGAGTTAGAAACTGTGCTGTCAGGAAGAGTCTCAGAGGGATGAAGAGGTTCCACTTTCGCTCTCCATTTTTCAGTCTCCAATATCGGAGTAGAGTCGAGCAGTGCATTGATTTCGTGGATGGGACTATCTGTGTCAAACTCCGTGCCATGTTGTGCTAAGCAGGTCTCAAGTGGATCTTCAAAAGATTTACGGAAGGAGTCCTGCACTAGACTCTCGATCATGTCCACTTCAAATATGTCGTCCGAATCCGCGGGTTGTTGTCCTGCATTAAAAACATTGAGTTTAATATTCATGTTACCAAATGACAACTTCATAACTCCATTCCTGCAATTTATAATAGCATTAGATGTGGCCAAAAATGGACGACCCAAAATGACTGGGATCTGACTATGAGGATTCTGAACAGGCTGAGTATCTATAACTATGAAATCCACTGGAAAATAAAATTTGTCAACCTGGATTAGCACATCTTCAATAATACCCCGGGGCACCTTGACAGATCTATCAGCTAGTTGTAATGTTATTTTAGTCGGTTTCAACTCACCAAGTCCTAGCTGCTCATAAACCGAATATGGTAACAAATTGACGCTCGCCCCTAAATGAAGTAATGCCTTCCCGATTTTATGATCTCCTATACCACAAGAGATGGTGGGAGCTCCTGGATCCCTAAATTTAGGAGGGGTGTTATGTTGAATCATGGAGCTGAGCTGCTCTGCAAGGAAGACTTTCTTATGAACATTCTGCTTACGCTTTTGAGTGCATAAATCTTTAAGAAACTTAGCGTAAGCAGGGACTTGCTTGATAGCGTCAAGCAACGGGATGTTGACTTGCACTTTTTTAAACACGTCCAGGATTTCATCAAAGTTGTTTCTTTTCTTCATTGGTGCCAGACGTTGAGGAAAGGTGCTTTGGGCACGTAAGGTGGCACGTCAGCGGCTCTAGGAGAGTCAGAGAGTTTTTGGACTTTGGATGCATTGGTGTGTCTCTCTGCTTCACCTTGATTTGATTCATCCCTAGGTATCTCTATTTTGTTGTCAATCTGTTTGCCTGACCTAAGGGTAATGATCGATTTGGCTTGCTCATGGTATTGCCCTTGGTTGGAATTAGAGCCAATCTCATATTGTCCCTTTGGATTAGCCACAGGTTGGCCAGGGAACTTACCCTTCTCTCTCTCACTCAATGTGGCAGCTAGTTGACCCATTTGTACTTCCAGCTTGGCAATGGATTGTGCATTTCCATGTAAGCTTTGCTGGTTGGCTAGTAAGGTTTGTTGGGTGTCTTTTTGGAATTGGAGAGAGCTCTGCATAAAAAGATGGAGTGTCCTCAAGAGATGGTTTCCTTGATTGTGCAGGCAGTTGTTGATATTGCGGAAACTGCTGAGGTTGCATAGGAGGATTTCCAGATGGTCCTCCTTGTTGCGATCCTTTTGCTCAAGAAAAATTTGGATGCCTAGCCCACCCTGGGTTGTACGTGTTCGAGTAAGGATCATTCCCAGGTTTTTGAAAGGTGTTCAAAGCATGAACTTGTTCAGAGAGGAATTCTGGAAATGCTGTACCAGATGGGCAAGATTGCGTAGGATGGGTAGGATTAGAACATATGGCACAAGCCTCGGCTTGAGTTGTTTGTGGAGGTCCATTATGCAACATCAGAGTATCAACCTTCTTTGTCAGGCCATCAATCTTGGCATGGAGATCTGGTGTGACTCCTATCTCATATATGCCACCTCTCTTTTGTGGTTGGGAATTTCTTTCACCTCTATCTGAATAGTCCCATTGCTGGGAGTTTTCACACAAGGTTTCAAAGAATTTCCACGCTTCGGTATCGCTCTTGGTCATGAAGGACCCTCCACTGGTGGCATCAACCATGCAACGGTTCTGGGGTGTCAGACCGTCATAAAAGTATTGTACTTGTTGCCACTTCTCAAAACCGTGGTGTGGACATTTAAGAAGCAAGTCCTTCCATCTTTCCCAACATTCATGAAAGTGCTCTCCCTCTTTTTGTGTGAAATTAGTGATTTCTCTACGGAGAGCATTAGTTTTGTGAACAGGGAAGAACTTGTTTAAGAACTTCCTAGACAATTGGTCCCAGGTAGTGATAGACCCAACTTCTAGAGAATTCAACCATGCTTTCGCCTTATCCTTCAAAGAAAAAGGAAACAGGCGTAGGCGGATCGAATCGTCTGAGAAGTTTTGGTATTTAAAGGTGGAGCAAATGTCTAGGAATTCTTTCACATGATGATATGGGTCCTCCTTGTCTAACCCATAAAAGGAAGGCAACAACTGTATGACCCCAGTCTTGAGTTCAAAGTGTGCTGCTGTGGTGGTAGGCAACACTATGCATGAAGGCGCATTGAATTGGACAGGAGCTGAATAATCTCTAAGAGTTTTAGTTCCATTCTCTTCTGCCATTTCAACTGGGATGTCTTTCAATCTTCTATGGAATGTTCTTTCTATTTCAGGATCAAAAGGTGCTAGTTCTTTATCTAGAGATCTACGTCCTAGCATAAACTAAGCAACAACCTAAGAAAAAGAAAACTAGAACTAGAAATTATGCTATTCTAAAACAAGTTAAAACTATGTAAGTAAGAATGGGAAGAAAGAACCCGGAAAAAGGAGATGATTGATGTCAGAAGATTTAAGAAGCTCCTCCTTCACTTAGTAGCTTTCTTTCTCAATTCCTGAAAATAAAACAAAAACAAATCAAGTTTCCTAAATTAATGATAATAAAAATCCTAAGCAAAGGTTAATTTCTAAAAAAGCTAAAAAGGAAAGAAATCCTAGATTTAGAAAATCACTAAATGTAAAAAAGCTAAGTACGTTTCTAAAAAGGAAAAAGAAATTTCTAAAACTAGAAAATTTACTTAAGAGAAGAAAAATCTAAATCTAACAATAGAAAATTTAAAAATTCACAAGAAATTCTATAAATAGAAAATAAAAATTTAGAAAAAGTAAAGAATTAGAAAGGGATTACCAAATTAGAGGTTTATCTCGGGACCCTACAAAACAGGAAAGAGGTTAATTTCTAAAATAAAGAAAAGAACTCTAAGTTAGTAAAATCCTAAGCTATGAATTATGATAAGAGAGAATCCTAAATTCAATATGGACCGAAACAGTCCCCGGCAACAGCGCTAAAAACTTGTTCACTCCCCAAGTATAGGGTTGTGATGTAGTAATAAACTCGGTAAGACTGAGGTCGAATCCACAGGGACTGGTCGTCACAATTCAAATTCACGATTCTCCTTAACTAATTCAATCAAATAAAGGATCAAATTGCTAACACAAATCTATGGAAAATAACTATTGAGAATAAGGAAGAAAATTCAATCAGAGAGAGCACTAGGACTTTCGAATCCACCCCTAATCATCCTAACCTTTGTTTTGTCTGTTAATTCACCTTAAATTAGATTGATCCACTTATCTAGAAAAAGCACAATCTGTGTCCTTAATCGAGCATACAGATTGTCTAATTCCTTTAAGCAATGCCATGAATAACATATCCCATGTCCAAATCGGGCATATGGAATATGCAGTTCAGTAAAGCACCCTGTTTCTTCCTCTACAGGAACCTGTTCATGATCAGATACAAGCACCTAGAATAAGCATCCAAACCACGTCCATCCATAGACTCAAAAGTTCATAGATGGAGAAGTATAGAATTTAAGACAATTAAGCACACTAAGGAAAGAAACAAATCAATTTAATTAAAGTAAAATTAACATAAAACAATGGGTGTTCAAATTAGGGGTTTCATCTCAGCCCTAGCTGAGAGATTAGTTACCCATAATATCCATTAAACAGATGGATAAATAAAGATAAAAAATCATAATAGAAAAATCAAACCAATTTCTCTCTCTTCTCTTTCTTCTCTCTCTTCTCTTTCTTCTCTCCCTTGTAGATCTGAAGCTCCTCCCTGTTGCTGAATTTCTGAATGTTTTTCCATTGTCCAAAACTCCTCTTTTATAGCTGTTGGAAGGCTGGAGTAAGTGGCAGAGTTGTAGGATGACATGGAGTGGGAATTTTCGCAACCATGATCGGTGGGCCCCACCGAAGTGTTTTCTGAAAAATCCACCCCGTCCATTGGATTCAAGACGAAATTTCAGTCAAGAATGGGTGGTTTTGAACGTCCATTAACGCGGCCCAGAGAAGAAAACATGAAGAGATCAGTTTTGAACGTTGCAGGGCACCCCTTTTGTGGCCTCTGTATCATGCACATGTGTACGCATGGGAGTGGAATCTCAGCATGGGTTTGTAGTGCTCGCGGCCCTCTTCAAGATGAACGGATCGGATCGGCCGGACAGACTGCGTGTGGGGCCCACAACCGTTCACAAAACTGGCCAGCGGCCGGTCTCGCTGACGCAGCAACCGCGGAAACGGCTTCCGCTGCGAAGATGGTGGGGTCCACTGTGATGTGATTTTGAGGAATCCACTCCGTCCACCGAATTTGGCTCGGAAAACCGTCCAGGTTTGCACGGTTTTGAATGATCTTGAGTGTGGCCCATTGAGTTTTAAATGCGCCGTCCATTGGACATTTGAACGGTTAGATTTCACTACGGATGACCGTTTGCAATTCGGCCACCTACACGTTGATGATTGGGCCCCTTAAAACATGATGGACGGTCCAGATTTGCTGTTTGATGGATGGTGTGGACACGCAACCGGAATACCCGATCGGCCCTGTTAACGCTGTCCGTTATTCGAATTTGAGAGTGAGAGGGAGTCGGTCAGCGCGTGCGCTGACCGACTCGGCCGTCCGGTGCACGGCTGCTACTTTTAGTGTATGGTGCACATGCACCATACATGGGGCCCACTATAATGTTTTGGACGAAATCTGCACCGTCCATCCTTTTCCTCATAGTATTTCCACCGCCAGAACCCATTTTGAGACAGTCCCAAATATTAGGTGAGCCTGAAGTGATGATTTTAGGGGCTGATCTGACCGTTGGGGCACTTTCATCGTGATCCAAGAGCTGAAACTTGATATGTACGGTTAATTTATTGCCCCCATCACATGTATGAAGTTTCGAATTGATCGAATGGTGGGAACCATGTGATCTTCCATTCTGGACCCCTTTCGGGCCTCTTCAACGTGTTTTCTTCAGATCCCAGGCGTGTAAAATCTTTATCATTGGTTCTCTGGGGTCCATCCCGTGCTCAGGTGGCTTTAGAACGTCAAATCTATGCCTTTAACATCAATTTCCAATTAACACTCCTGATTTCATCCTGTAATAAAAATATAATTAAAATCCGATGTTAGGCCTTATCATATACATTAAATAGGGTAATAATCGGGGTCTGAGATGCAATATTTGACCCTGATCACCTACGGATGCCCAAATGGTCTCAGAATATGACGATTGTTGTCTGGAATGAAAGTGCACTAAAGTACTTTTCAGATGACAAAAAATTGACCCAATCAGACATCAAATGAGGGAGTTGTGTGCCCCACCGTTGGATCGTGCGATTTAGAAAGGTTAACAATCGAAATTACAAAATGACGATCAAAGAGTTCCAACGTGCTTTTGAGATATCGAACGGTCTAAAAATAACCCAATTCTGGTCTCATTTATAAGCTTGTCAAGTTACCATTCCAATCAGCTCAAACTAATCTAAATTTGTCCACTGAGGAGAGTTATGAAGGTTCCTGTTGGACAAGGAGATGTTGGAGAAATTCAGTAGCGACGACTGCGATCCTACTTACGGATGCCCAAATGGTCTCAGAATATGACGATTGTTGTCTGGAATGAAAGTGCGCTAAAGTACCTTTGAGATGACCCAAAAAAGACCCAATCTGACATCAAATGAGGGAGTTATGAGTGCTTCCGTTGGATCACACGATTGGGAAAGATTAACAATCGAAATTGTAAAATGACGATCAAAGAGTTCCAATGTGCTTTTGGGTTATCGAATGGTCTCGAAATTACCCAATTCTGGTCTCATCTAGAAGCTTGTCAAGTTACCAATCCAATGAGCTCAAAATCGTCTTAATTCGTCGACTGAAGAGAGAGTATGAGGGTTATTGTTGGACAAGGAGATGAAGGAGAAATTCAGTAACGACGACTACGATCTCACTTACGTATGCCAAAATGGGCTCGAAATATGGCGATTGCTGTCAGGAATGAAAGTTCGCTAAAGTACCTTTCAGATGACAAACAATCGACCCATTCCGACATCAAACGAGGGAGTTGTGAGCACCTCCGTTAGATCGCGTGATTTGGAAAGATTAACAATCGAAATTGCAAAATGACAATCGAAGAGTTCCAATGTGCTTTTGGGATATCGAACGGTCTCAAAACTACCCAATTCTGGTTTCATTTAGAAGCTTGTCAAGTTACCATTCCAATGAGCTCAAAATCAACTAAATTCGACCACTGAAGAGAGAGTTATGAAGGTTACTGTTGGACAAGAAGATGAAGGAGAAATTCAGTAGCGACGACTGCGAGCCCACTTATGGATGCCCAAATGGTCTCGGAATATGATGATTGCAGTCAGGAATGAAAGTGCTCTAAAGTACCTTTCAGATGACAAAAAATCGACCCAATCCGACATCAAATGAGGGAGTTATGAGTGCCTCCATTGGATCACGCATTTTAGAAAGATTAACAATCGAAATTACAAAATGACTATCGAAGAGTTCCAACTTGCTTTTAGGATATCGAACGGTCTCGAAATTACCCAATTCTGGTCTCATTTAGAAGCTTGTCAAGTTACCATTCCAACGAGCTCAAAATCGTCTAAATTCGACCACTGAAGAGAGAGTTATGAATGTTACTGTTGGACAAGGAGATGAAGGAGAAATTCAGTAGCGACGACTGCGATCCCAATTACGGATGCCCAAATGGTCTCGGAATACGACGATTGCAGTCAGGAATGAAAGTGCGCTAAAGTACCTTCAAGATGACCAAAAATCGACCAAATCTGACATCAAATGAGGGAGTTAAGAGGGACTACATTGGATCGCACATTTTAGAAAGATTAATAATCGAAATTACATAATGACGATCGAAGAGTTCTAACTTGCTTTTAGGATATCGAATAGTCTCGAAATTACCCAATTCTGGTCTCATTTAGAAGCTTGTCAAGTTACCAATCCAATGAGCCTAAAATAATCTAAATTCGACCACCGAACAGAGAGTTATGAAGGTTACTGTTGGATAAGGAGATGAAGGAGAAATTCAGTAACGACGACTGCGATCCGACTTACGGATGCCCAAATGGTCTCTGAATACGACGATTGCAGTCAAGAACGAAAGTTCACTAAAGTACCTTTCAGATGACAAAAAATAGACCCAATTTGACATCAAACGAGGGAGTTGTGAGCGCTTCCGTTGGATCACGCGATTTGGAAAGATTAACAATCGAAATTACAAAATGACAATCGAAGAGTTCCAACGAGCTTTTGGGATATCGAAAGGTCTCGAAACTACCCAATTCTGGTTTCATTTAAAAGCTTGTCAAGTTACCATTCCAATGAGCTCAAAACAATCTAAATTCGTCCACTAAAGAGAGAGTTCTGAAGGTTATTGTTGGACAAGGAGATGAAGGAGAAATTCAGTAGCGACGACTGCGATCCCACTTACGGATGCCCAAATGGTTTCGGAATACGACGATTGCACTCAGGAATGAAAGTTCGCTAAAGTACCTTTCAGATGAAAAAAAATAGACCCAATCCGACATCAAACGAGGGAGTTGTGAGCGCCTACGCTGGATCGCGCGATTTGGAAAGATTAACAATCGAAATTAAAAAATGACGATCGAAGAGTTCCAACGTGCTTTTGGGATATCGAACAATCTCGAAATTACCCAAATCTGGTCTCATCTAGAAGCTTGTCAAGTTACCATTCCAATGTGCTCAAAATTGTCTTAATTCGTCCACTGAAGAGAGAGTTATGAAGGTTACTGTTGGACAAGGAGATGAAGGAGAAATTCAGTAGCGACGACTGCGATCTCACTTACGGATGCGGACATGGGGTCGGAATGCGGCAATTGCTGTCAGGAATGAAAGTTCACTAAAGTACCTTTCAAATGACCAGAAATTGACGCAATCCGACATCTAACGAGGGACTTATGAGTGCCTCCGTTGGATCACGCGATTTAAAAAGATTAACAATGGGAATTGCAAAATGACAATCGAACAGTTCCAACGTGCTTTTGGGATATCGAACGGTCTCGAAATTACCCAATTCTGGTCTCATTTAGAAGCTTGTCAAGTTACCATTCCAATGAGCTCAAAATCGTCTAAATTCGACCACTGAAGAGAGAGTTATGAATGTTACTGTTGGACAAGAAGATGAAGGAGAAATTCAGTAGCGACGACTGCGATCCCAATTACGGATGCCCAAATGGTCTCGGAATACGACGATTGCAGTCAGGAACGAAAGTGCGCTAAAGTACCTTCAAGATGACCAAAAATTGACCAAATCTGACATCAAATGAGGGAGTTAAGAGGGACTACATTGGATCGCACATTTTAGAAAGATTAATAATCAAAATTACATAATGACGATCGAAGAGTTCTAACTTGCTTTTAGGATATCGAATAGTCTCGAAATTACCCAATTCTAGTCTCATTTAGAAGCTTGTCAAGTTACCAATCCAATGAGCCTAAAATCATCTAAATTCGACCACCGAACAGAGAGTTATGAAGGTTACTATTGGATAAGGAGATGAAGGAGAAATTCAGTAACGACGACTGCGATCCGACTTACAGATGCCCAAATGGTCTCTGAATACGACGATTGCAGTCAAGAACGAAAGTTCACTAAAGTACCTTTCAGATGACAAAAAATAGACCCAATTTGACATTAAACGAGGGAGTTGTGAGCGCTTCCGTTGGATCACGCGATTTGGAAAGATTAACAATCGAAATTGCAAAATGACAATCGAAGAGTTCCAACGAGCTTTTGGGATATCGAAAGGTCTCGAAACTACCCAATTCTGGTTTCATTTAGAAGCTTGTCAAGTTACTATTCCAATGAGCTCAAAACAATCTAAATTCGTCCACTAAAGAGAGAGTTCTGAAGGTTATTGTTGGACAAGGAGATGAAGGAGAAATTCAGTAGCGACGACTGCGATCCCACTTACGGATGCCCAAATGGTTTCGGAATACGACGATTGCAGTCAGGAATGAAAGTTCGCTAAAGTACCTTTCAGATGACAAAAAATAGACCCAATCCGACATCAAACGAGGGAGTTGTGAGCGCCTACGCTGGATCGCGCGATTTGGAAAGATTAACAATCGAAATTAAAAAATGTCGATCGAAGAGTTCCAACGTGCTTTTGGGATATCGAACAGTCTCGAAATTACCCAAATCTGGTCTCATCTAGAAGCTTGTCAAGTTACCATTCCAATGTGCTCAAAATTGTCTTAATTCGTCCACTGAAGAGAGAGTTATGAAGGTTACTGTTGGACAAGGAGATGAAGGAGAAATTCAGTAGCGACGACTGTGATCTCACTTACGGATGCGGACATGGGCTCGGAATGCGGCGATTGCTGTCAGGAATGAAAGTTCACTAAAGTACCTTTCAGATCACCAGAAATCGACGCAATCCGATATCAAACGAGGGAGTTATCAGTGCCTCCGTTGGATCACGCGATTTGGAAAGATTAACAATGGGAATTGCAAAATGACGATCGAAGAGTTCCAACGTGCTTTTGGGATATCGAACGGTCTCAAAATTACCCAATTCTGGTCTCATTTAGAAGCTTGTCTAGTTACCATTCCAATGAGCTAAAAATAGTCTAAATTCGACCACTAAAGAGAGAGTTATGATGGTTACTGTTGGACAAGAAGCTGAAGGAGAAATTTAGTAGCGACGACTGCGATCCCACATATGGATGCCCAAATGGTCTCGGAATACGACGATTGCAGTCAGGAATGAAAGTGCGCTGAAGTACCTATAAGTTGAAAAAAAATCGACCCAATCTGACATCAAATGAGGGAGTTAAGAGGGACTACATTGGATCGCACATTTTAGAAAGATTAATAATCGAAATTACATAATGACGATCGAAGAGTTCTAACCTGCTTTTAGGATATCGAATAGTCTCGAAATTACCCAATTCTGGTCTCATTTAGAAGCTTGTCAAGTTACCAATCCAATGAGCCTAAAATCGTCTAAATTCGACCACCGAACAGAGAGTTATGAAGGTTACTGTTGGATAAGGAAATGAAGGAGAAATTCAGTAGCGACGACTGCGATCCCACTTACGGATGCCCAAATGGTCTCTGAATACGACGATTGCAGTCAAGAATGAAAGTTCACTAAAGTACCTTTCAGATGAAAAAAAATAGACCCAATCTGACATCAAACGAGGGAGTTGTGAGCGCCACCGTTGGATCACGCGATTTGGAAAGATTAACAATCGAAATTGCAAAATGACAATCGAAGAGTTCCAACGAGCTTTTGGGATATCGAAAGGTCTTGAAACTACCCAATTCTGGTTTCATTTAGAAGCTTGTCAAGTTACCATTCCAATGAGCTCAAAACAATCTAAATTCGTCCACTAAAGAGAGAGTTCTGAAGGTTATTGTTGGACAAGGAGATGAAGGAGAAATTCAGTAGCGACGACTGCGATCCCACTTACGGATGCCCAAATGGTTTCGGAATACGACGATTGCAGTCAGGAATGAAAGTTCGCTAAAGTAACTTTCAGATGACAAAAAATAGACCCAATCCGACGTCAAACGAGGGAGTTGTGAGCGCCTACGCTGGATCGCGCGATTTGGAAAGATTAACAATCGAAATTAAAAAATGACGATTGAAGAGTTCCAACGTGCTTTTGGGATATCGAACAGTCTCGAAATTACCCAAATCTGGTCTCATCTAGAAGCTTGTCAAGTTACCATTCCAATGTGCTCAAATTGTCTTAATTCGTCCACTGAAGAGAGAGTTATGAAGGTTACTGTTGGACAAGGAGATGAAGGAGAAATTCAGTAGCGACGACTGTGATCTCACTTACGGATGCGGACATGGGCTCGGAATGCGGCGATTGCTGTCAGGAATGAAAGTTCACTAAAGTACCTTTCAGATCACCAGAAATCGACGCAATCCGATATCAAACGAGGGAGTTATCAGTGCCTCCGTTGGAACACGCGATTTTGAAAGATTAACAATGGGAATTGCAAAATGACGATCGAAGAGTTCCAACGTGCTTTTGGGATATCGAACGGTCTCGAAATTACCCAATTCTGGTCTCATTTAGAAATTCAGTAGCGACGACTGCGATCCCACTTATGGATGCCCAATTGGTCTCGGAATACGACGATTGCAGTCAGGAATGAAAGTGCGCTGAAGTACCTTTAAGTTAAAAAAAAATCGACCCAATCTGACATCAAATGAGGGAGTTATGAGGGACTACATTGGATCGCACATTTTAGAAAGATTAACAATCGAAATTACATAATGACGATCGAAGAGTTCTAACTTGCTTTTAGGATATCGAATGGTCTTGAAATTACCCAATTCTGGTCTCATTTAGAAGCTTGTCAAGTTACCATTCCAATGAGCTTAAAATCGTCTAAATTCAACCACTGAACAGAGAGTTATGAAGGTTACTGTTGGATAAGGAGATGAAGGAGAAATTCAGTAGCGACGACTGCGATCCCACTTACAGATGCCCAAATGGTCTCGGAATAAGACGATTGCAGTCAGGAATGAAAGTTCTCTAAAGCACCTTTCAGATAACAAAAAATAGACCCAATCCGACATCAAACGAGGGAGTTGTGAGCACTTCCGTTGGATCACGCGATTTGGAAACATTAACAATCGAAATTGCAAATTGACAATCGAAGAGTTCCAACGAGCTTTTGGGATATTGAAAGGTCTCGAAACTACCCAATTCTGGTTTCATTTAGAAGCTTGTCAAGTTACCATTCCAATGAGCTCAAAATAATCTTAATTCTTCCACTGAAGAGAGAGTTATGAAGGTTATTGTTGGACAAGGAGATGAAAAAGAAATTCAGTAGCGATGATTGCGATCCCTCTTACGGATGCCTAAATGGTCTCGGAATACGACGATTGCCGTCAGGAATGAAGTGCGATAAAGTACCATTTAGATGACCAAAAATCGACCCAACCCGACCTCAAACGAGGGAATTATGAGCGCCTCCGTTAGATCTCGCGATTTGGAAAGATTTACAATCAAAATATCAAAATGACGATCGAAGTGTTCCAATGTGATTTTGGGATATCGAACGGTCTCGAAATTACCCAATTCTGGTCTCATTTAGAAGCTTGTCAAGTTACCATTCCAATGAGGTCAAAATTGTGTTAATTCGACCACTGAAGAGAGAGTTGTGAAGGTTACAGTTGGACAAGGAGATGAATGAGAAATTTAGTAGCGACTACTGCGATCCTACTTACGGATGCCCAAATGGTCTCAGAATACTATGATTGCAGTCAGGAATGAAAGTGCGCTAACGTACCTTTCAGATGACAAAAAATCGACCCAATCTGACATCAAATGAGGGAGTTATGAGTGCCTCCGTTGGATCATGCGATTTGGAAAGTTTAACAATCGAAATTGTAAAATGACGATTGAAGAGTTCCAACGTGCATTTGGGATATCGAACAGTCTCGAAACTACCCAATTCTGGTTTCATTTAGAAGCTTATCAAGTTACCATTCCAATGAGCTCAAAATAATCTAAATTCGACCACTGAAGAGAGAGTTATGAAGGTTATTGTTGGAGAAGGAGCTGAAGGTGAAATTCAGTACCGACGACTCCGATCCCCCTTTTGGATGCCCAAATGGTCTCGGAATACGACGATTGCAGTCAGGAATGAAAGTGTGCTAAAGTACCTTTCAAATGACCAAAAATAGACCCAATCCTACATCAAATAAGGGAGTTATGAGCGCCTCCATTGGATCGCGCATTTTAGAAAGATTAACAATCGAAATTACAAAATAATGATCAAGGAGTTTCAACGTCCTTTTTGGATATCGAACGGTCTCGAAATTACCCAAATCAGGTCTCATTTAGAAGCTTGTCAAGTTACCATTCCAATGAGCTCAAAATCCTCTTAATTTGACCACTGAAGAGAGAGTTATGAAGGTTGCTGTTGGACAAAGAGATGAAGGAGAAATTCAGTAGCGACGACTGTGATCCCACTTACGAAAGCACAAATGGTCTCAGAATACGACGATTGCAGTCTCGAATGAAAGTATGCTATAGTACCATTCAGATGACAAAAAATCATCCCAATCTGACATCAAAATAGGGAGTTATGAGTGCCTCCATTGGATAGCACATTTTAGAAAGATTAACAATCGAAATTACAAAATGACCATCAAAGAGTTCCAACTTGCTTTTAGGATCACGAACGGTCTCAGAATTACCCAATTCTGGTCTCATTTCGAAGCTTGTCAAGTTACCATTCCAATGAGCTCAAAATCATACAAATTCGACCACTGAAGAGAGAGTCATGAAGTTTACTGTTGGAAAAGGTGATGAAGGATAAATTCAGTAGCGACGACTGCGATCCCACTTACAGAAGACCAAATGGTCTCGGAATACGATGATTGCAGTCAGGAATGAAAGAACGCTATAGTACCTTTAAGCTGACCAAAAATCGACCCAATTTGACATCAAATGAGGGAGTTATGAGGGCCTCTATTGGATCGCTCATTTTCGAAAGATTAACAATCAAAATTACAAATTGACGATCGAAGTGTTCCAACGTGCTTTTGGGATATCGAATGGTCTCGAAATTTCTCAATTCTGGTCTCATTTAGAAGCTTGTCAAGTTACCATTCCAATGAGCTCAGGATCGTCTTAATACGACCACTGAAGAGAGAGTTATGAAGGTAACTGTTCGACAAGGAGATGAAGGAGAAATTCAGTACCAACGACTGCGATCCCACTTACGCATGCCCAAATGGTCTCGGAATACGACGATTGCAGTCAGGAATGAAAGTGCGCTAAAGTACCTTTCAGATGACCTAAAATCGACCCAATCAGATATCAAATGAGGGAGTTGTGTGCCCCTCCGTTGGATTGTACGATTTAGAAAGGTTAACAATCGAAATTGCAAAATGACGATCGAAGAGTTCCAACGTGCTTTTGCGATATCGAACGGTCTCAAAATAACCCTATTTTGGTCTCATTTATAAGCTTGTCAAGTTACCATTCCAATGAGCTCAAACTAATCTAAATTCGTCCACTGAGGAGAGAGTTATGAAGGTTACTGTTGGACAAGGAGATGTTGGAAAAATTCAGTAGCGACGACTGCGATCCCACTTACGGATGCCCAAATGGTCTCAGAATATGACGATTGTTGTCTAGAATGAAAGTGCGCTCAAGTCCCTTTTAGATGACCAAAAAAAGACACAATCTGACATCAAATGAGGGAGTTATGAGTGCCTCCGTTGGATCATGCGATTTGGAAAGATTAACAATCGAAATTGCAAAATGACGATCAAAGAGTTCCAATGTGCTTTTGGGATATCGAACGGTCTCGAAATTACCCAATTCTGGTCTCATCTAGAAGCTTGTCAAGTTACCAATCCAATGAGCGCAAAATCGTCTTAATTCGTCCACTGAAGAGAGAGTTATGAAGGTTATTGTTGGACAAGGAGATGAAGGAGAAATTAAGTAGCAACGACAGCGATCTCACTTACGGATGCCGAAATGGGCCCGAAATACGGCGATTGCTGTGAAGAATGAAAGTTCGCTAAAGTACCTTTCAGATGACAAAAAATTCACCCAATCCGACATCAAACGAGGGAGTTATGAGTGCCTCCGTAGGATCACGCGATTTGGAAAGATTAACAATCGAAATTGCAAAATGACAATCGAAGAATTCCAACGTGCTTTTGGGATATCGAACGGTCTCGAAATTACCCAATTCTGGTCTCATTTAGAAGCTTGTCTAGTTACCATTCCAATGAGCTAAAAATAGTCTAAATTCGACCACTAAAGAGAGAGTATGATTGTTACTGTTGGACAAGAAGCTGAAGGAGAAATTCAGTAGCGACGACTGCGATCCCACTTATGGATGCCCAAATGGTCTCGGAATATGACGATTGCAGTCAGGAATGAAAGTGCGCTGAAGTACCTTTAAGTTGAAAAAAAATTGACCCAATCTGACATCAAATGAGGGAGTTATGAGGGACTACATTGGATCGCACAATTTAGAAAGATTAACAATCGAAATTACATAATGACAATCGAGGAGTTCTAACTTGCTTTTAGGATATCGAATGGTCTTGAAATTACCCAATTCTGGTCTCATTTAGAAGCTTGTCAAGTTACCATTCCAATGAGCTTAAAATCGTCTAAATTCGACCACTGAACAGAGAGTTATGAAGGTTACTGTTGGATAAGGAGATGAAAGAGAAATTCAGTAGCGACGACTGCGATCCCACTTACAGATGCCCAAATGGTCTCAGAATACGACGATTGCAGTCAGGAATGAAAGTTCTCTAAAGCACCTTTCAGATGACAAAAAATAGACCCAATCCGACATCAAACAAGGGAGTTGTGAGCACCTCCGTTGGATCACGCGATTTGGAAACATTAACAATCAAAATTGCAAAATGACAATCGAAGAGTTCCAACGAGCTTTTGGGATATCGAAAGGTCTCGAAACTACCCAATTCTGGTTTCATTTAGAAGCTTGTCAAGTTACCATTCCAATGAGCTCAAAATAATCTTAATTCTTCCACTGAAGAGAGAGTTATGAAGGTTATTGTTGGACAAGGAGATGAAGGAGAAATTCAGTAGCGACGACTGCGATCCCTCTTACGGATGCCTAAATGGTCTCGGAATACGACGATTGCCGTCAGGAATGAAGTGCGATAAAGTACCATTTAGATGACCAAAAATCGACCCAACCCGACCTCAAACGAGGAATTATGAGCGCCTCCGTTAGATCTCGCGATTTGGAAAGATTTACAATCGAAATATCAAAATGAAAATCGAAGTGTTCCAATGTGATTTTGGGATATCGAACAGTCTCGAAATTACCCAATTCTGGTCTCATTTAGAAGCTTGTCAAGTTACCATTCCAATGAGGTCAAAATTGTGTTAATTCAACCACTGAAGAGAGAGTTGTGAAGGTTACAGTTGGACAAGGAGATGAATGAGAAATTTAGTAGCGACTACTACGATCCTAGTTACGGATGCCCAAATGGTCTTGGAATACTATGATTGCAGTCAGGAATGAAAGTGCGCTAAAGTACCTTTCAGATGACCAAAAATTGACCCAATCTGACATCAAATGAGGGAGGTATGAGTGCCTCCGTTGGATCATGCGATTTGGAAAGTTTAACAATCGAAATTGTAAAATGACGATTGAAGAGTTCCAACGTGCTTTTGGGATATCGACAGTCTCGAAACTACCCAATTCTGGTTTCATTTAGAAGCTTGTCAAGTTACCATTCCAATGAGCTCAAAATAATCTAAATTCGACCACTGAAGATAGAGTTATGAAGGTTATTGTTAGAGAAGGAGCTTAAGGTGAAATTCAGTACCGACGACTCCGATCCCCCTTTTAGATGTCCAAATGGTCTCGGAATACGACGATTGCAGTCAGGAATGAAAGTGTGCTAAAGTACCTTTCAAATGACCAAAAATCGACCCAATCCTACATCAAATAAGGGAGTTATGAGCGCCTCCATTGGATCGCACACTTTAGAAAGATTAACAATCGAAATTACAAAATAATGATCAAGGAGTTTCAACGTCCTTTTTGGATATCTAACGGTCTCAAAATTACCCAAATCAGGTCTCATTTAGAAGCTTGTCAACTTACCATTCCAATGAGCTCAAAATCCTCTTAATTCGACCACTGAAGAGAGAGTTATGAAGGTTGCTGTTGGACAAAGAGATGAAGGAGAAATTTAGTAGCGACGACTGCGATCCTACTTATGGAAGCACAAATGGTCTCAGAATACGACGATTGCAGTCTCGAATGAAAGTATGCTATAGTACCATTCAGATGACAAAAAATCAACCTAATCTGACATCAAATGAGGGAGTTATGAGTGCCTCCATTGGATAGCACATTTTAGAAAGATTAACAATCGAAATTACAAAATGACCATCAAAGAGTTCCAACTTGCTTTTAGGATCACGAACGGTCTCAGAATTACCCAATTCTGGTCTCATTTCGAAGCTTGTCAAGTTACCATTCCAATGAGCTCAAAATCATACAAATTCGACCACTGAAGAGAGAGTTATGAAGTTTACTGTTGGAAAAGGAGATGAAGGATAAATTCAGTAGCGACGACTGCGATCCCACTTACAGATGCCCAAATGGTCTCGGAATACGACGATTGCAGTCAGGAATGAAAGAACGCTATAGTACCTTTAAGATGACCAAAAATCGACCCAATTTGACATCAAATGAGGGAGTTATGAGGGCCTCCATTGGATCGCTCATTTTCGAAAGATTAACAATCAAAATTACAAATTGACGATCGAAGTGTTCCAACGTGCTTTTGGGATATCGAACGGTCTCAAAATAACCCAATTTTGGTCTCATTTATAAGCTTGTCAAGTTACCATTCCAATGAGCTCAAACTAATCTAAATTCGTCCACTGAGGAGAGAGTTATGAAGGTTACTGTTGGACAAGGAGATGTTGGACAAATTCAGTAGCGACGACTGCGATCCCACTTACGGATGTCCAAATGGTCTCAGAATATGACGATTGTTGTCTGGAATGAAAGTAAGCTCAAGTACCTTTTAGATGACCAAAAAAAGACACAATCTGACATCAAATGAGGGAGTTATGAGTGCCTCCGTTGGATCATGCGATTTGGAAAGATTAACAATCGAAATTGCAAAATGACGATCAAAGTGTTCCAATGTGCTTTTGGGATATCGAACGGTCTCGAAATTACCCAATTCTGGTCTCATCTAGAAGCTTGTCAAGTTACCATTCCAATGAGCTCAAAATCGTCTTAATTCGTCCACTGAAGAGAGAGTTATGAAGGTTATTGTTGGACAAGGAGATGAAGGAGAAATTCAGTAGCAACGACAGCGATCTCACTTACGGATGCCGAAATGGGCCCGAAATATGGCGATTGCTGTGAAGAATGAAAGTTCGCTAAAGTACCTTTTAGATGACAAAAAATTCACCCAATCCGACATCAAACGAGGGAGTTATGAGTGCCTCCGTAGGATCACGCGATTTGGAAAGATTAACAATCGAAATTGCAAAATGACAATCGAAGAATTCCAACGTGCTTTTGGGATATCGAACGGTCTCGAAATTACCCAATTCTGGACACATTTAGAAGCTTGTCAAGTTACAATTCCAATGAGCTCAAAATCGTCTAAATTCGACCACTAAAGAGAGAATTATGAAGGTTACTATTGGACAAGGAGATGAAGGAGAAATTTAGTAGCGACGACTGCGATCCCACTTACGGATGCACAAAAGGTCTCGGAATAAGACGATTACAGTCTGGAATGAAAGTATGCTAAAGTAGCATTCAGATGACCAAAAATCGACCCAATCCGACATCAAATGAGGGAGTTATGAGCGCCTCCATCGGATCGTGCATTTTAGAAAGATTAACAATTGAAATTACGAAATGACGATCGAAGAGTTTCAACTTGCTTTTAGGATATCGAACGGTCTCAAAATTACTCAATTCTGGTCTCATTTAGAAGCTTGTCAAGTTACCATTCCAATGAGCTCAAAATCGTCTAAATTCGACCACTGAAGAGAGAGTTTATGAAGGTTACTGTTGGGCAAGGAGATGATGGAGAAATTCAGTAGCGACGACTGCGATCCCACTTATGGATGCCCAAATGGTCTCAGAATACGACGATTGCACTTAGGAATGAAAGTTCGCTGAATTACCTTTCCGATGACAAACAATCGACCCAATCCGACATCAAACGAGGGAGTTGTGAGCGCCTCCGTTAGATCGCGTGATTTGGAAAGATTAATAATCTAAATTGCAAAATGACAATCGAAGAGTTCCAAGGTGCTTTTGGGATATCGAACGGTCTCAAAACTTCCCAATTCTGGTTTCATTTAGAAGCTTGTCAAGTTCCCATTCCAATGAGCTCAAAATAATCTAAATTCGTCCACTGAAGAGAGAGTTTTGAAGGTTACTGTTGGACAAGGAGATGAAGGAGAAATTCAGTAGCGACGACTACGATCCCACTTATGGATGCACAAATGGTCTCGGAATACGACGATTGCAGTCAGGAATGAAAGTGCGATAAAGTACCATTTAGATGACCATAAATCGACCAAATCTGACCTCAAATGAGGGAGAAAAGAGCATCCATTGGTTCACGTGATTTGGAAAGATTAACAATCGAAATATCAAAATGACGATCGAAGAGTTCCAACGTACTTTGGGGATATTGAACGGTCTCGAAATTACCCAATTCTGGTCTCATTTAGAAGCTTGTCAAGTTACCATTCCAATGAGCTCAAAATAGTCTAAATTCGACCATTGAAGAGAGTGTTATGAAGGTTATTGTTAGACAAGGAGCTGAAGGTGAAATTCTGTACCGACGACTGCGATCTTACTTACAGATGCCGACATGGGCTCGGAATGCGGCGATTGCTGTCAGGAATGAAAGTTCACTAAAGTACCTTTCCGATGACAAACAATCGACCCAATCCAACATCAAATGGGGAGTTGTGAGCGCCTCCGTTGGATTGCGCGATTTGGAAAGATTAACGACCGAAATTGCAAAATGATGATTGAAGAGTTCCAACGTGCTTTTGGGATATCAAACGGTCTCGAAATTACCAAATTCTGGCCTCATTTAGAAGCTTGTCAAGTTACCATTCCAATGAGGTCAAAATGTGGTAAATTCGTCCACTAAAGAGGGAGTTATGAAGGTTACTGTTGGACAAGGAGATGAAGGAGAAATTTAGTAGCGACGACTGCGATCCCACTTAAGAATGCCCAAATTGTTTCGGAATATGATGATTCCAGTCAGGAATGAAAGTGCTCTAAAGTACCATTCAAATGACCAAAAATTGACCCAATCCGACCTCAAACGAGGCAGTTATGAGCGCCTCCGCTGGATCGCGCGATTTGGAAAGATTAACAATCGAAATTGTAAATTGATGATCGAAGAGTTCCAACGTGCTTTTGGGATACCGAACGGTCTCGAAATTACCCAAATCTGGTCTCATCTAGAAGCTTGTCAAGTTACCATTCCAATGTGCTCAAATTCGTCTTAATTCGTCCACTGAAGAGAGAGTTATGAAGGTTACTGTTGGACAAGGAGATGAAGGAGAAATTCAGTAGTGACGACTGCGATCTCACTTACGGATGCCGACATGGGCTCGGAAAGCGGCGATTGCTGTCAGGAATGAAATTTCACTAAAGTACCTTTCAGATGACCAAAAATCGACCCAATCCGACATCAAACGAGGGAGTTATGAGTGCCTCCGTTGGATCACGCGATTTGGAAAGATTAACAATCGAAATTGCAAAATGACGATCGAAGAGCTCCAACTTGCTTTTAGGATATCGAACGGTCTCGAAATTACCCAATTCTAGTCTCATTTAGAAGCTTGTCTAGTTACCATTCCAATGACGTAAAAATAGGCTGAATTCGACCACTAAAGAGAGAGTTATGATGGTTACTGTTGGACAAGGAGCTGAAGGAGAAATTCAGTACCCACGACTGCGATCCCACTTATGGATGCCCAAATGGTCTCAGAATACGATGATTGCAGTCAGGAATGAAAGTGCTCTAAAGTACCTTTCAGATGACAAAAAATCGACCCAATCTGACATCAAATGAGGGAGTTATGAGTGCCTCCATTGGATCACGCATTTTAGAAAGATTAATAATCGAAATTACAAAATGACTATCAAAGAGTTCCAACTTGCTTTTAGGATATCGAACGGTCTCGAAATTACCCAATTCTGGTCTCATTTAGAAGCTTGTCAAGTTACCATTCCAATGAGCTCAAAATCATCTAAATTCGACCACTGAAGAGAGAGTTATGAATGTTATTGTGGAACAAGAAGATGAAGGAGAAATTCAGTAGTGACGACTGCGATCCCAATTACGGATGCCCAAATGGTCTCGGAATACGACGATTGCAGTCAGGAATGAAAGTGCGCTAAAGTACCTTCAAGATGACCAAAAATCGACCAAATCCGACATCAAATGAGGGAGTTATGAGGGACTACATTGGATCGCACATTTTAGATAGATTGATAATCGAAATTACATAATGACGATCGAAGAGTTCTAACTTGGTTTTAGGATATCGAATAGTCTCGAAATTACCCAATTCTGGTCTCATTTAGAAGCTTGTCAAGTTACCAATCCAATGAGCTTAAAATCGTCTAAATTCGACCACCGAACAGAGAGTTATGAAGGTTACTGTTGGATAAGGAGATGAAGGAGAAATTCAGTAGCGACGACTGCGATCCCACTTACAGATGCCCAAATGGTCTCAGAATACAACGATTGCAGTCAGGAATGAAAGTTCGCTAAAGTACCTTTCAGATGACAAAAAATAGACCCAATCCGACATCAAACGAGGGAGTTGGGAGCGCCTCCGTTGGATCACGCGATTTGGAAAGATTAACAATCGAAATTGCAAAATGACAATCGAAGAGTTCCAACGAGCTTTTGGGATATCGAAAGGTCTCGAAACTACCCAATTCTGGTTTCATTTAGAAGCTTGTCAAGTTACGATTCCAATGACCTCAAAACAATCTAAATTCGTCCACTAAAGAGAGAGTTCTGAAGGTTATTGTTGGACAAGGAGATGAAGGAGAAATTCAGTAACGACGACTGCGATCCCACTTACGGATGCCCAAATGGTTTCGGAATACGACGATTGCAGCCAGGAATGAAAGTTTGCTAAAGTACCTTTCAGATGACAAAAAATAGACCCAATCCGACATCTAACGAGGGAGTTGTGAGTGCCTAAGCTGGATCGCATGATTTGGAAAGATTAACAATCGAAATTACAAAATGACGATTGAAGAGTTCCAACGTGCTTTTGCGATATCGAACATCTCGAAATTACCCAAATCTGGTCTCATCTAGAAGCTTGTCAAGTTACCATTCCAATGTGCTCAAAATCATCTTAATACGTCCACTGAAGAGAGAGTTATGAAGGTTACTGTTGGACAAGGAGATGAAGGAGAAATTCAGTAGCGACGACAGTGATCTCACTTACGGATGCAGACATGGGCTCGGAATGCGGTGATTGCTGTCAGGAATGAAAGTTCACTAAAGTACCTTTCAGATGACCAAAAATCGACGCAATCCGACATCAAATGAGGGAGTTATGAGTGCCTCCGTTGGATCACGCGATTTGGAAAGATTAACAATCGAAATTGTAAAATGACGATCGAAGAGTTCTAATGTGCTTTTGGGATATCGAACGGTCTCGAAATTACCCAATTCTGGTCTCATTTAGAAGCTTGTCTAGTTACCATTCCAATGAGCTAAAAATAGTCTAAATTCGACCACTAAATAGAGAGTTATGATGGTTACTGTTGGACAAGGAGCTGAAGGTGAAATTCAGTACCCACGACTGCGATCCCACTTACGCATATGCCCAAATGGTCTCAGAATACGAAGATTGCAGTCAGGAATGAAAGTGCTCTAAAGTACCTTTCAGATGACCAAAAATTGACCCAATCTGACATCAAATGAGGGAGTTATGAGCTCCTCCAGATCATGCATTTTAGAAAGATTAACAATCGAAATTACAAAATGACGAACGAAGTGTTCCAATGTGCTTTTTGGATATCGAACGGTCTCGAAATCACCCAATTATGGTCTCATTTATAAGCTTGTCAAGTTACCATTCCAATGAGCTCAAAAGCGTCTTAATTCGACCACTGAAGACAGAGTTATCAAGGTTACTGCTGGGACAGGAGATGAAGGAGAAATTCAGTAGCCACGACTGCGATCCAACTTACGGATGCACAAATGGTCTCGGAATACGACGATTGCATTCTGGAATAAAAGTACACTAAAGAACCATTCAGTTGACCAAAAATCGACCCAATTCGACATCAAATGAGGGAGTTATGAGGGACTCCATTGGGTCGCGCATTTTAGAAACATTAACAATCGAAATTACAAAATGACTATCGAAGAGTTTCAACTTGCTTTTAGGATATCGAACGGTCTCGAAATTACCCAATTCTGGTCTCATTTAGAAGCTTGTCAAGTTACCATTCCAATGAGCTCAAAATCGTCTAAATTCGACCACTGAAGAGAGAGTTATGAAGTTTACTGTTGGACAAGAAGATGAAGGAGAAATTCAGTAGCGACGACTGCGATCCCACTTATGGATGCCCAAATGGTCTCGGAATACGACGATTGCAGTCAGGAATGAAAGTGCACTAAAGTACCTTTAAGATGAAAAAAAATCGACCCAATCTGACATCAAATGAGGGAGTTATGAGGGACTACATTGGATCGCACATTTTAGAAAGATTAACAATCGAAATTACATAATGACGATCGAAGAGTTCTAACTTGCTTTTAGGATATCGAATGGTCTCGAAATTACCCAATTCTGGTATCATTTAGAAGCTTGTCAAGTTACCATTCCAATGAGCTTAAAATTGTCTAAATTCGACCACTGAACAGAGAGTTATGAAGTTTACTGTTGGACAAGAAGATGAAGGAGAAATTCAGTAGCGACGACTGCGATCCCACTTATGGATGCCCAAATGGTCTCGGAATACGACGATTGCAGTCAGGAATGAAAGTGCACTAAAGTACCTTTAAGATGAAAAAAAATCGACCCAATCTGACATCAAATGAGGGAGTTATGAGGGACTACATTGGATCTCACATTTTAGAAAGATTAACAATCGAAATTACATAATGACGATCGAAGAGTTCTAACTTGCTTTTAGGATATTGAATGGTCTCGAAATTACCCAATTCTGGTATCATTTAGAAGCTAGTCAAGTTACCATTCCAATGAGCTTAAAATCGTCTAAATTCGACCACTGAAGAGAGAGTTATGAAGGTTACTGTTGGACAAGAAGATGAAGGAGAAATTCAGTAGCGATGACTGCGATCCCACTTATGGATGCCCAAATGGTCTAGGAATACGACGATTGCATTCAGGAATGAAAGTGCTCTAAAGTACCTTTAAGATGAAAAAAAATCGACCCAATCTGACATCAAATGAGGGAGTTATGAGGGACTCCATTGGGTCGCGCATTTTAGAAAGATTAACAATCGAAATTACAAAATGACTATCGAAGAGTTCCAACTTGCTTTTAGGATATCGAACGGTCTCGAAATTATCCAATTCTGGTCTCATTTAGAAGCTTGTCAAGTTACCATTCCAATGAGCTCAAAATAGTCTAAATTCGACCACTGAAGAGAGAGTTATGAAGTTTACTGTTGGACAAGAAGATGAAGGAGAAATTAAGTAGCGACGACTGCGATCCCACTTATGGATGCCCAAATGGTCTCGGAATACGACGATTGCAGTCAGGAATGAAAGTGCACTAAAGTACCTTTAAGATGAAAAACAATTGACCCAATCTGACATCAAATGAGGGAGTTATGAGGGACTACATTGGGTCGCACATTTTAGAAAGATTAACAATCGAAATTACATAATGACGATCGAAGAGTTCTAACTTGCTTTTAGGATATCGAATGGTCTCGAAATTACCCAATTCTGGTCTCATTTAGAAGCTTGTCAAGTTACCATTCCAATGAGCTTAAAATCGTCTAAATTCGACCACTGAACAGAGAGTTATGAAGGTTACTGTTGGATAAGGAGATGAAGGAGAAATTCAGTAGCGACGACTGCGATCCCACTTACAGATGCCCAAATGGTCTCGGAATACGATGATTGCAGTCAGGAATGAAGTTCTCTAAAGCACCTTTCAGATGACAAAAAATAGACCCAATCCGACATCAAACGAGGGAGTTGTGAGCACCTCCGTTGGATCACGCGATTGGAAAGATTAACAATCGAAATTGCAAAATGACAATCGAAGAGTTCCAACGAGCTTTTGGGATATCGAAAGGTCTCGAAACTACCCAATTCTGGTTTCATTTAGAAGCTTGTCAAGTTACCATTCCAATGAGCTCAAAATAATCTTAATTCTTCCACTGAAGAGAGAGTTATGAAGGTTATTGTTGGACAAGGAGATGAAGGAGAAATTCAGTAGCGACGACTGCGATCCTTCTTACGGATGCCTAAATGGTCTCGGAATACGACGATTGCCGTCAGGAATGAAGTGCGATAAAGTACCATTTAGATGACCAAAAATCGACCCAACCCGACCTCAAACGAGGGAATTATGAGCGCCTCCGTTAGATCTCGCGATTTGGAAAGATTTACAATCGAATTATCAAAATGACGATCGAAGAGTTCCAATGTGCTTCTGGGATATCGAACGGTCTCGAAATTACTCAATTCGGGTCTCATTTAGAAGCTTGTCAAGTTACCATTCCAATGAGGTTAAAATTGTGTTAATTCGACCACTGGAGAGAGAGTTGTGAAGGTTATAGTTGGACAAGGAGATGAATGAGAAATTTAGTAGTGATGACTGCGTTCCTACTTAAGGTTGCCCAAATGGTCTCGGAATACGATGATTGCAGTCAGGAATGAAAGTGCGTTAAAGTACCTTTCAGATGACAAAAAATTGACCCATTCTGACATCAAATGAGGGAGTTATGAGGGCCTCCGTTGGATCGTGCGATTTGGAAAGTTTAACAATCGAAATTGTAAAATGACGATTGAAGAGTTCCAACATGCTTTTGGGATATCGAACGGTCTCGAAACTACCCAATTCTGGTTTCATTTAGAAGCTTGTCAAGTTACCATTCCAATGAGCTCAAAATAATCTAAATTCGACCACTGAAGAGAGAGTTATGAAGGTTATTGTTGGAGAAGGAGCTGAAGGTGAAATTCAGTACCGATGACTCCGATCCCCCTTTTGGATGCCCAAATGGTCTCGGAATACGACGATTGCAGTCAGGAATGAAAGTGTGCTAAAGTACCTTTCAAATGACCAAAAATCGACCCAATCCTACATCAAATAAATGAGTTATGAGTGCCTCCATTGGATCGCGCATTTTAGAAAGATTAACATTCGAAATTACAAAATAACGATCAAGGAGTTTCAACGTCCTTTTTGGATATCGAACGGTCTCGAAATTACCCAATTCAGGTATCATTTAGAAGCTTGTCAAGTTACCATTCCATTGAGCTCAAAATCCTCTTAATTCGACCACTGAAGAGAGAGTTATGAAGGTTGCTGTTGGACAAAGAGATGAAGGAGAAATTCAGTAGCGACGACTACGATCCCACTTACGAAAGCACAAATGGTCTCGGAATACGACGATTGCAGTCTCGAATGAAAGTACGCTATAATACCATTCAGATGACAAAAAATCAACCTAATCTGACATCAAATGAGGGAGTTATGAGTGCCTCCATTGGATCGCACATTTTAGAAAGATTAACAATCGAAATTATAAAATGACGATCAAAGAGTTCCAACTTGCTTTTTGGATCACGAACGGTCTCGGAATTACCCAATTCTAGTCTCATTTCGAAGCTTGTCAAGTTACCATTCCAATGAGCTCAAAATCGTACAAATTCGACCACTGAAGAGAGAGTTATGAAGGTTACTATTGGAAAAGGAGATGAAGGATAAATTCAGCAGCGACGACTGCGATCCCACTTACAGATGACCAAATGGTCTCGGAATACGACGATTGTAGTCAGGATTGAAAGTACGATAAAGTACCTTTAAGATGACCAAAAATCGACCCAATTTGACATCAAATGAGGGAGTTATGAGGGCCTCCATTGGATCGCTCATTTTAGAAAGATTAACAATCGAAATTACAAATTGACGATCGAAGTGTTCCAACGTGCTTTTGGGATATCGAATGGTCTCGAAATTTCTCAATTCTGGTCTCATTTAGAAGCTTGTCAAGTTACCATTCCAATGACCTCAAGATCATCTTAATACGACCACTGAAGAGAGAGTTATGAAGGTAACTGTTCGACAAGGAGATGAAGGAGAAATTCAGTACCAACGACTGCGACCCCACTTACGCATGCCCAAATGGTCTCGGAATACGACGATTACAGTCAGGAATGAAAGTGCGCTAAAGTACCTTTCAGATGTCCAAAAATTGACATACTCCGACATCAAATGAGGGAGTTATGAGCGCCTACATTGGATCGCACATTTTAGAAAGATTAACAATCGAAATTACAAAACGATGATCAAAGAGTTCGAACATGTTTTTTGGATATCGAACGGTCTCAAAATTACCCAATTCTAGTCTCATTTAGAAGCTTGTCAAATTACCATTCCAATGAACTCAAGATTGTCTTAATACGACCACTGAAGAGAGACTTATGAAGGTTACTATTGGACAAGGAAATGAAGGAGAAATTCAGTAGCAACAACTGCGATCCCACTTACAGATGCCCAAATGGTCTCGGAATGCGACAATTAAAGTCTGGAATGAAAGTAAGCTAAAGTACCATTTAGATGACCAAAAATCGACACAATCCGACATCAAATGAGGGAGTTATGAACGTCTCCAATGGATCGCGCATTTTAAAAGATTAACAATCGAAATTACAAAATGACGATCAAAGAGTTCTAACTTGCTTTTAGGATATCGAACGGTCTCAAAATAACCCAATTCTGGTCTCATTTAGAAGCATGTCAAGTTACCATCCCAATGAGCTCAAAATAGTGCAAATTCGACCACTGAAGTGAGAGTTATGAAGGTTCTGTTGGACAAGGAGATGAAAGAAAAATTTAGATGTGATGACTGCGATCCCACTTACGGATGCCCAAATGGTATCAGAATACACTAAAGTACCTTTCAGATGACCAAAAATCGACCCAATCCGACATCAAACGAGGGAGTTATGAGCGCCTCTATTGGAATGCACGATTTGGAAAGATGAACAATCGAAATTGCAAAATGACGATCGAAGAGATCCAACGTGCTTTTGGGTTATCGAACGGTCTCAAAATTACCCAATTCTGGTCTCATTTAGAAGCTTGTCAAGTTACCATTCCAATGAGCTCAAAATCGTCCTAATTCGATCACTGAAGAGAGTTTTGAAGGTTATTGTTGGACAAGGAGATGAAGGAAAAATTCATTAGCGACGACGGCGTTCCTACTTACGGATGCCCAAATGGTCTCGGAATACGACGATTGCAGTCAGGATTGAAAGTACGCCAAAGTACCTTTCAATGACCAAAAATTGATCTAATCCGACATCAAACAAGGGAGTTATGAGCGCTTTCGTTGGATCGCTCAATTTGGAAAGATTAACAATCAAAATTGCAACATTACGATCGAAGAGTTCCAACGTGCCTTTGGGATATCGAACGGTCTCGAAAGTACCTAATTCTGGTTTCATTTAGAAGCTTGTCAAGTTACCATTCTAATGAGCTCAAAATAATCTAAATTCGTCCACTGAAGAGAGGGTTATGAAGGTTACTACTGCTGGACAAGGAGATGAAGGAGAAATTCAGTAGTGACGACTGCGATCCCACCTACGGATGCCCAAATGGTCTCGGAATACGACGATTGCAATTAGGAATGAAAGTGCGCTAAAGTACCTTTCAGGTGACCAAAAATTGACTCAATCCGACATCAAATGAGCGAGTTATGAGCGCCTCCATTAGATCACGCATTTTAGAAAGATTAACAATTGAAATTACAAAATGATGATTGAAGAGTACCAACGTGCTTTTTGGATATCGAATGGTCTCGAATTTACCCAATTCTGGTCTCATTTAGAAGCTTCTCGATTTACCATTCAATGAGCTCAAAATCGTCGTAATTCGACCACTGAAGAGAGAGTTATGAAGGTTACTGGTGGATAAGGAATGAAAGAGAAATTCAGTAGCGATGACTGCGATCCCACTTACGGATGCACAAATGGTCTCGGAATATGACCATTGCAGTCTGGAATTAAAGTACGCTAAAATACCATTCAGATGACCAAAAATCGACCCAATCCGACATCAAATGAGGGAGTTAAGATCGCATCGATTAGATCGCGCATTTTCAAAAGATGAACAAAAAAATTACAAAATGATGATTGAAGTGTTCCAACTTGCTTTTAGGATATCGAACGGTCTCAAAATTACCCAATTCTGCTCTCATTTAGAAGCTTGTCAAGTTACCATCCCAATGAACTTAAAATAGACTAAATTCGACAACTAAAGAGAGAATTATGAAGGTCTGTTGGACAAGGAGATGAAGGAGAAATTCAGTTGCGACGACTACGATGCCACTTACGGATGCCCGAATGATCTCGGAATACGACGATTGCAGTCAGGAATGAAAGTACGCTAAAGTACCTTTCAAATGATTAAAATTTGACCCAATCCGACATCAAACGAGGGAGTTATGAGCGCCTCCATTGGAACGCGCATTTTCGAAAGATTAACAATCGAAATTGCAAAATGACAATCGAAGAGTTCCAACGTGCTTTTGGGATATCGAACGGTATCGAAACTACCCAATTCTGGTTTCATTTAGAAGCTTGTCAAGTTACAATTCCAATGAGCTCAAAATCATCTTAATTCGACCACTGAAGAGAGAGTTATGAAGGTTACTGTTGGACAAGGAGATGAAGGAGAAATTAAGTACCGACGACTCCGATCCCACTTACGGATGCCCAAATGGTCTCGCAATATGACGATTGCAATCAGGAATGAAAGTTCACTAAAGGACCTTTCAGATGACCAAAAATCGACCCAATCTGACAACAAACGAGGGAGATATGAGCGCCGCCATTGGATCGCGCATTTTCGGAAGATTAACAATCGAAATTGCAAAATGACGATCGAAGAGTTCCAACGTGCTTTTGGGATATCGAACGTCCTCAAAATTATCCAATTCTGGTATCATTTGAAGCTTGTCATTTACCATTCTAATGAGCTCAAAATCGTCTTAAATCGACCACTGAAGAGAGAGTTATGAAGGTTACTGTTGGACAAGGAGATGAAGGAGAAATTAGTAGCGACGACTGCGATCCCACTTACGGATGCACAAATGGTCTCGGAATACGATGATTGTAGTCTGGAATGAAAGTACGCTAAAGTACCATTCAGATGACCAAAAATCGACCCAATCCGACATCAAATGAGGGAGTTATGAGCGCCTCCATTGGATCGCGCATTCTCGAAAGATTAACAATTGAAATTACAAAATGACGATCGAAGAGTTCCACCTTGCTTTTAGTATATCGAACAGTCTCGAAATTACCCAATTCTGGTCTCGTTTAGAAGCTTTTTAAGTTACCATCCAAATGAGCTCAAAATAGTCTAAATTCGACCACTGAAGAGAGTTATGAAGGTAACTGTTCGACAAGGAGATGAGGAGAAATTCAGTACCACGACTGCGATCCCACTTACGCATGCCAAATGGTCCGGAATACGACGATTGCAGTCATGAATGAAAGGGCTAAAGTACCTTTCAATGACCTAAAATTGACCCAATCAGACATCAATGAGGAGTTATGTGCCCCTCCGTTGGATTGTACGATTTGGAAAGGTTAACAATCGAAATTGCAAAATGACGATCGAAGATTTCCAACGTGCTTTTGGGATATCGAAGTCCTCAATTATCCAATTCTGGTATCATTTAGAAGTCTTGTCAATTTACCATTCCAATGAG
>JAJHSJ010000001.1:43567063-43662605 GCA_021015155.1 Magnolia officinalis
TTAGATGAAGGGGGATTTATAGGACCAATCACATCGAGTCCCACAGGGTGAGAAAGGCCAGGAAGTAACAGACTGATGTAAGTCTTCTGGGGGAAAATGTATTACATCTCCGTTGTATTTGGCATTCATGACACCGCTTTGCATATTCTATCGCGCATCTTTGAACATAGTAGGCCAATAATAACCCATTCGATGCACTTTATGGCATAAATTTCAGCCGGCTTGATGTGCTCCACATTCACCTGAATGTGCCTCCCGCAGCATTGGTGTTGCTTCTGCTTGTCTAAGCATCTCAGCAGCATTCCATTGTAAGATTTTTCTATACAATACTTCGACTGCATATGACAAATTGCCCGCGATCGCTGCTTAATCTGCTGTCTTTGTGCATTATCTTTTGGCAAGAATTATACTTGAGATAATCAACGAAAGGCTGACGCCAATAATCTATCATTACTTCTAGAAAAAGATATAGGAAACATTTCAACGGTTTCTTCAATAACCTCTGCAGATGGCAGGAATCTTCTTTCTTCTATAGTTACCTGAAGAGGACTTCGATTTGTACAGGACAGAGCTGCTGCCAGACGGCTAAAGCGTCCGCTTTTGCATTCTCAGAGCGTGGTACGTGTTATGTCCACATGACAAAACCGTTCAAGCAACTTTTGTGCCTTCCGATAATAGGGCAGAAGTTCTTCTTTCCTTACTTCGAATTCTGTTGCCAACTGATTTATAATCAATTTAGAATCTCCGAAGATATGCAATAATTTTATTTCCATTTGCTGGGCTATTTCTAATCCGATGATAAGAGCTCTGTATTCAGCTTCATGTTTGTGCCATGCGGTGCCCAATGTGAAGGATATGGCAATAAATCGCTTGAGGTGTAATGAATATTATTCCTGCCCCCGCTCCCGACATTCGAACAGCACCATCAAAATACATCTGCCAAAGATTCTGAGATTCAGCCAACATAACCTGTTCATCTGGAAATTGTTCATTGATTCCTCACTTTCTGCTATAGGATGTGCTGCGAGGAAGTCTGCCATAGGTTGTCCTTTTACTGCTTTCGCCGGTTTATATGAAATAGTATATCTGATAGCAATAACATCCACTTAGCTAGTCTTCCCGACAACATTGGCCTGGTCATCAAAAATTTTATCGGATCTGCTCTTGAGATCAAAGTTATATCATGGGGAGAGAATAATGCCTCAACTTTTGTATAGCGAATATCAGCGCCAAACACTCTTTTCGATCGAGGAATAATGCATTCTGCCCCCATCAATGTTCGGCTTAGATAATAAAGAGCAGTCTCTTTTCCGGCTTCGTTTACCTGTGCTAACAAAGCACCCAAAGAATTGTAGCTGCCAGATGTATATAAGATAAGTGGTTACCTTTCACTGGAGCTGTTAAACCGGCGGCTGTTTCAATAATTCCTTGATGAGTCAAATGCATTTTGACAGGCGTGATCCCATACAAATTCTGTTCTTTCTTCATTAACCGAGAAAATGGCTGACACCTTCGGCGAGGTTTGAAATGAAACGGCGGAATGTATGCCAATTTTCTTGTAAGCTTTGTAATTCCTTCAACGTCGTTGGTGGCGGCATATTTTGAATAGCCTTAATTTTTTCTGGATCAAATCTTGATCCCTCTGTGTCGTACAACAAAGCCGAGGAATTTGCCAGAAGATACTCTAAATGCACATTTAGCAGGGTGCATCTTTAGTTGCTTCTTTCTGAGACGACGAAAACTGATGCTAAATGTTCGCGGTGTTCTTGATGATCTCCGGACCTGACCACCAATCATCAACATAGCATTCGACATGCATTATGATGCATCATATCTTGAAAAATGTTTTTCATCGCCCTTTGATATGTTGCCCCAGCATTTTTGAGACCGAAAGGATAACTTTATAACAATAAATTCCAAGCGGTGTTCTGAAAGCCGTTGCCTCTTCATCTTCGGGTGCCATCCTGATTTGATTATAACCCGCGTATCCGTCCATAAAGGACATAATAGCATACTGAGTAGTGCTATCAATAATAATTCTGTTATCGGGAGAGGGAAGTCATCTTTGGACATGCTTCATTCAAATCTCTGAAGTCGATGCATACTTAATCTGCCCATTCTTCTTTTTCACCGGAATAATGTTTTGATATCCATTTGGATATTTAAACTTCTTGACGAACCCCAACCTTTATTAGTTTATTTACTTCTTTTTCGATTAATGAATCAGGTCTGGGTGGAATCGCCTTTGTGCTTGATTTACTGGTTTCTTTTCTTTGAAAATATTTAATCAATGCATTGCTACAGAGGGTTCCAATCCCGGCATTTCTTCATATGTCCAAGCGAAGACATCTTATTTTCTCTGAGAAGTTGGCCATATTTCTCAAATTCCTGATCTGAAAAACTGACGCTGATGAATGTGTTCCTTGGTTCTTCTGCTGTTCCCAAATTTATTTCTCGCAAGCCATCTATCGTTGGCTACCCCCGTCTTCTATTTGTCTTGGAGCGGTTTCAGGACACTCGACTACCTTAGCATCTTGTTCTGACATTTGTTCGACTGGAGTCATATTTATGATGATTTGCTCCTAATCCTTGAAATTTCTCCGTTTTTCCTGATTAACTCCGAGAGGGATTTGAATTCCTTTCCCATGATTCAGTCCAGTTGGCTTGTCACAATCAAAACCCATATTTCTCATGATTTTCTTGCTTACTGCCACTGTATTTTCTCAAATTCTACGGTGCTAACTCTCCATGATACATATTGCTTGTGTTTCATTCTTCACTCTGCTTGTGCAGCGTGAAACTTTATTGCTTCAGGATACTTTAGCACTGGCTCTGACTTGAAATGTCCCGGGGCGGGCTGCAAATGGCTTACATCTTTCGATATGGGTAAGGGCATCGTGTAATTGGACTGTAAGACTTTCAACTGTTCTGTCGACAACAATGTCAACGGCGGTTGTCCCAGTTGTCTCAGGCGCTTGGTACAAAATAGAACTTTTTTCTTGCTTCTGTAGTCCCAGGAGATTCCGCCTTTCTCTCTAACTTTATTTATTTGGACATCTTTTAAGACTCTCTTTCCATCGTCATTTCCCGCTTCTTTGGAGAAAAAATTTATTATAGCAGCATCCGCAAAGAAGACTCAGCTTCTGTATAGGGTTTCGCATCAGCCATTACTTTACACTGCATTTCGTCCTTATAGTATTTGAACACAGTGGTGTAGAGTAGAAGGTACAATATTGTACTGATGTATCCACGGCCTGCCTAAGAGAAGGTTATATGTTGTCACAGCATTTATAACATGACATACAACAGTAGTAATTAGTTCTCCCACTTCCAATATTACTGTAATTTTACCGAGTGCGCGTTGTCCATCTTGATTAAACCCCTGTATCATCATTCCGCTGGGGCGCAAATCTGAAAGGCGGTAACCCAATTTAGTAATCATGGAGAGTGGCAAAAGATTCACTGCTGACCCATTGTCTATCATGATTCGTTTTATCTTCTTTCGCAATGTACCCCTCATCATCAATGGCCTGTTATGTTCTGTTTCACCAATTAAGTCATCATCAGAGAAGATATTACTGGTAGACAATCCACCTTTTCTTTGCTTCTTTCATTCTTCATTTCTGTCAGTAAAGTTTCTCTCACGTCGTGATCAGACAGTGCTTGAATCAAACTTTGTCGAAACTCTTCTGATAACTTGAGCGCATCATAAATACTTAAACGTGCAGATATACCTTTCAAGTGACTAACTACATCGTAAGCCACTTTTGTCGTTGTGTCTCCATTTCTACTTCTATCCTCGATGTTCTGTCTTTCAGTCACTTCTTTCCTTATAATTCCTGCTTTTTGCTTTACCGGACTTGTTATCTGCTTCCCCAATCGCAACGTAATCATTGTCGCATTTCTTATCGGCCTTCGGTCTCCCTTCTTTTATTCCCCGAGTCTTTTCTTGAATTGACAATACATTACTGTCGCCCTTGTATTCTTTCCTTTGCTTTCGCTGGTTATTAGATACACCTCTATTTATCATTCGCTGTATGATGCACTTTAACGTGTAACAATTTTCCGTCGGATGTCCCACTAAGCGATGATAACGGCAAAAGTTTCTTTCTCGAGTCCTCATCACCATCTCAGGGCGTTTCGGTTCTGGTAATTCCAAGGTACCTGTTTTTAACAATTGTTGCATCATAGGCACCACGTCCTCTTTATCAAACTCAAATCCTTCATGAGAATCGAGCATTCTAAGTTTTTCCACCGTATCTGTCCCTGATTGATTCAGTTTTCTCTTCCTTCCGGCCTTTTGTCTCTTGAGCCCTTCGCCTCTTGATTTTTCTTATCCCGATCGATGGTGTTGACGGTTGTCCTGCCAGGTATTCTTCTGACAGTTTCATGATGAAATGCTGGCATCTTACGAGTCATTAATTCTAATGCATGGGCTTTGGTAGCCAAATCGCGAAAGGTTCCGATATCAGCGCTGGTGAGTCCGAACGCAATTCCTGTCTCCATAGAGTTCAGACACATTTTGACTTGTTCCTTTTCTTCCGGTAACTGCCTACATGATGCCCCCAGTGTCTTCCATCTGTCTATGAATTTTTCAACTGGTTCTCCTTCTCGCTATCATACTGAAGCTAATTCTGTGATGCTAACATCGCGTTCTGACGAGAAGAAGTTTGACATGAAAACATCTTACATTTCTTCCCATGTGCGTATAGATCCTGGTGCCAAATTGAATACCACCTGAAAGCTTTACTTGTCAACGATGATCCAAAAAACGTAAACAGTATTGAGGTATTGGAGAAAATTTCCCATGCTGGTGATGAAATGCATCAGGTGTTCTTCTGGTGATCCTTCCCATTAAATTTCTGAAATCTGGATGCTTAAAATTGGCTGGAAACGGAACATCCTCTACCTCTCTCGAGTAGGGTGTTCGGTATCTGAAACGGCCGGTATTCGCGCGCTCCCTTTCTATTCTGACTGCTTCTTCGACGACTTGTCTTACATCATCCTGTGTTATAGCTCTGTCACTGGAACTGATCCTCGCGATCCTATCTCCTGCGGACGGGAGCCTTCAGGTTGGTTCTCTTGTCCATTTGTTGCTCCCATCATGGGTGGAGCCACTATCTGGGCTACATTATGTGCCAGAGTTGCCAGAGCTTCTCTGAGGTTCCGGCATTATCCATTAGCACTCTTTGTGCCTCTGCATTTGATCAACACGTTCTTCAGTAGATGATCTATTTCCTTGACCCGTCTCTGCCATATATACTGCGGCCTCTTGACTATTTGTCGAAGCTGTTTTTTGAGTAAAACGAGAATATGTTAACGTAACAGGACTTATAAAGAGGGGAGACATTGGAGTCTCGTTTGACTCTTGCGTACTTCCCGTGCTTTTAACCGATCGAGGTGATACAGTTATGGGCGAGCTTGTTTGAGAGTGACACGGGCATCGGTGATTCTATCATCAGTGCTTTGCCTTTCTGCGATTCTGTCATTTGGTTTGGGAGCGACCAAAGCTGGAAAATCGTGCAACGAGAACTGCGAAGCAGCTTGTTCAGGATAAATCGCCAGAGGAGCGAGCTCGGGTTTTCTTCTTGCTATACTACGCGTGATCGGTCCCTCAGCTCTTGGTACAAGTAATTTCACCGTGCGGTTCTTTAAGGTCTTTGCTTTTGTCTTCTTGGACAAGACCAAAGTCCAGTTTTCACTACTTTCTTGTGGTTGGGGTGAGATGGAAATGACTCCCACTGTTACTTGAGTCATTTTGCGCCTGCTTGTAGTGCTTGCTTTTGTATGCTCAGGAGTTTGGTTTGGCGCGTATTCAATTACAAACCCAATAGCGGTGAATCGGAAGTTCACTTTTCTCACAACGTTAGCCATTAGCAATGTTATGTGATTGAATTTGGGTACTTTCAATAACGAAACATACATGAAATTAGTATGCGAAAGATTAAATAAACTATTTTAGAGATGAAGGGGAGGATGTTCCCACTGAGAGTCGCCATTTTGGTGTCTACTAGACGCCAAAAAACAGTAATGAGAGTCTTGCAACTTTCCCAAAGTTAGTATTAAATAAGATATAATTCCCCAGCAGAGTCGCCATTTTGTTTCGACAAGAAAACAAAAGTATTTGATTTGGGAATTATCTTATTCAAACATAACAATGAAATAGCTACAGAAACAATCATCACACTTTATTGATTCTGAATTTATTTACATCCTCAGGTATCCCTTGATTCTAAAATAGTTTACGAAGTATTCATTGCAAGTTACAATTATAACGGTTGAATATAAATCTCGACAGCATAACAGCGCTGATTTCAATAATCTCCTATGATTTAGGAGGAATAGACAAGTCAATTAATTAATCTTCAAGAGAATAGAGATTTCGGCAGCATTTCAGTGCTATTCCGGTCATCTCCTGAAACTTAGGAGGAATACGCCTTTTCGTCGATGATTCTTCCCTTCCTCCTGAACAAGAAAAACTTGAAGATTTGAAGACTCTAGCCATTCCAGCAGCATATCAGCCCATTGCTGTTATAGACTGTCCAACAGTCGGTTGCGCGAGTCCGCGCAAACTACATGCTTTGCGGGGTCCGCGCAAACTACAGGAGCCCAATGCTCCTTTGCGCGGGGGTCTGCGCAAAACTACAGGAGCCCAATGCTCCTTTGCGCAGGTCCGCGTAAAACTATGATGCAGCCAATGCTCATTTGCACCTTCTGTCTTCTTCTTCGTCTTTCTTCCACTCTGAAATCTTCCAACCCCTTTGAGAGAAAGAACGGGGTATTTATAGACATCTTTACTGGGTACTTTAGATAATCTCTATTCCTATTCTGGTCGATGTGGGACAAAATAACATCCAGCCATTTTTATACTTCTGCACAAATACTTTGCGCGGACTCACGCAACGACATGCTTGCGTGGTCTCACGCAATCTATTATTCCCGCGCAACCGTCTTCACTGATCAACCCGCGCAACCCATTTGCTTTGCGCGGTCCAGCGTAATTATTCACTTTGCGCGGACTCGCCCAAAGTCATCTTCAAAATGATTTTTTGATTTCAAACTGATTTTCTTGATCTTTCCTTTCTTCAGTTCTTTGCTTATTTTATGCCTCAACACGGATTGATCAGTGAAGACAGGTTGCGCGGGGAATGATAGATTGCCGAGACCGCGCAAAGCATGTCGTTTCGCGAGTCTGCGCAAAGTGTTTTGAGGAGGTATAAAAATGGTTGGATGTATTTGTTCCCACATCTACCAGAACAGAGATTTACACTAGTAAAAATGTCTATAAATACCCCGTTCTTTCTCTCAAAAGGGGTTGGAAGATTTCAGAGTGGAAGAAAGACGAAGAAGAAGACAGAAGGTGTAAATGAGCATTGGGCTCATATAGTTTGCGTAGACTCGCGCAAAGGAGCATTGGGCTCCTGTAGTTTGCGCGGACCCGCGCAAAGGAACATTGGGCTCCTGTAGTTTGCGCGGACCCGCGCAAAGCATGTCATTTGCGCAGACCCGCGCAAACCGACTGCTGGACAGTCTATAACAGCAATGGGCTGATATGCTACTAGAATGGCTAGAGTCTTCAAATCTTCAAGTTTTCTTGTTGAGGAGGAAGGGAAGAACATTGACGAAAAGGTGTATTCCTCCTAAGTTTCAGGAGATGACCGGAATAGCACTGAAATGCTGCCGAAATCTCTATTCTCTTGAAGATTAATTAGTCGACTTGTCTATTCCTCCTAAGTCATAGGAGATGATTGAAATCATTGCCGTTATGCTGTCGAAATTCATATTTAACTACGATAATTGTAATTTATAAGGAATTCTTTGTAAACTATCTTAGAATCAAGGGATACCAGAGGATGTAAATGAATTCAGAATCAATAAAATGTGATGATTGTCTTTGTAACTATTCCATTATTATGTCTGAATAAGATAATGCTCCCAAAATAAATACATTTGTTTCTTTGTCGAAACAATAATGATCATATCTTAATAGTACAGATTTATATTGATGATATCATCTATGGATCAACTTGTACTAACTTGACTACTGAGTTTGCAGACTTGATGAAATCACAGTTTGAAATGAGCATGGTTGGGGAATTAACTTATTTTCTTGGTTTGCAAGTTAAGCAGCAACCTGAAGGAATATTCATCTCTCAATCTAAGTATGCCTTGAATCTAATCAAAAGATTTGGATTGAGAATGGCAAGAATTTCGATTCCTATGAGTACTACCCTGAAACTCTCAAAAGACTATAATGGTAAAAATATTGATTCAAAACTTTATCGGAGTATGATTGGTAGTTTGTTATATTTAACTACTAGTAGACCTGATATTTCTTTAAGTGTTGGTATTTGCGCAAGATTTCAATCTGATCCAAAAGAATCTCACTTGATTGCTGTTAAGCGGATTATTAGATATGTTGCAAGTACTATAAATCTTGGTCTCTGGTATCCTCATGAGACTAGTGTCCAACTTGTTGGGTACTCAGATGCTGATTGGGCTGGTAATCTAGATGATAGAAAATCAACCAGTGGTGGTTGCTTTTACATTGGAAATTATTTAGTTTCTTGGTTTAGTAAGAAACAAAATTCTATATCACTTTCAACAGCTGAAGCTGAGTATATCGCAGCTGGTAATGCATGTACACAGCTTGTTTGGATGCAACGAATGCTAAGTGATTATGGAATTAAACAGGATTCTATGTTATTGCATTGTGATAATTCCAGTGCAATAAATATTTCAAAAAATCCTATTCAGCATTCTTGTACTAAGCACATTGACATTAGATTTCATTATATTAGGGAATTGGTAGAAGAAAAAGTTATATCTCTGGAATATATTCCTACTGAAGATCAGAGAGCTGATATTTCACAAAACCTCTTGATAAAATTAGGTTTAATAAGATGAAATTTGATTTGACATGTGTATTTCAAAATGATTATTTATGCCTACATGTATCATAGTGTATATATTTGCTAGGTTTAATTCCATTTTCTTTAAAAATTGCAAGAAATATGTTTTTCTGGACTTTCTTCGACCTGTCGTGAGTATACTCGACCAGTCGACCTACGACCGGTCGTAGATACCTACGACCAGTCGTAGATCTTGGAAATCACTTAAATTTGGGGATTTTTGCTTTCTTCCTCATTTCTTTTTTTCTAAGGAGCCGAGCTTCGACTTGTCGAACCCACCATTCTTGTTCTTCAAGGTTAATGTTCCATTTACGTTTTTCTTGCAAATCAGTGTCTAGATTGCTCTCTTTTCTAACTTGAAGCTTTCTATTTAGGATTTCATTGAGATTTGGGGATTTGATTTTGAAAAATCTGTTTTGAGTAAACCCATTTCTCAATCCTTTGCATTTTCTTATTTCCTTATTATTATTGTTGCATATGACTTCTAGAGGTAGAAAATCTACTTCCCGTGGTCCTTCTTCTTCCTCCAGATTGACCAAACGTCATCTTCTTGAGCCTACTAATGATTCTTCTTATGTTATAGACCTTAGAGCTCGTAATGTTATTGTTGAACATCCTGTTGATATTAACCATATTGCACATTTTGATATCCTTTCTTTGCTTGAAGTTGTAGGTTGGGGTTAACTTATTGCATTGGGGTGGGCCTGCATACTGGTTCATTGCTCAATCCATGTTTACATGTATTAGTGACTTCTCACTGGATAATTTAACTTTTAAAAATCTACTAGTGAAGGGCCATTTGAAATTGATCGTCATTTAATTTCAGCCCTTATGGATATTCCCGTGAATGATGAGGGTATTCCTATTCATAATTTGACTGATAAACCCTCTGTATCTGAAAAGTATGCTCACTAGAGACTTGTGCAACATGAATGTTCACTGGACTAAAAAAAGGGGATGCGCTTCCCATAAGGTATTTGTTACCCAAATACAGAGTACTCCACAGAATCTTTGTGTCTAATCTGTATCCTCGGTCAGGTAATAAAACTGACTTGACCTCATTTATGGTACGTATTATTCATGCTATTTCCAGTGGTACTCAGATTTGTCTGTCATCCTTAATCTGTCATTTCCTTCTTCAGTTTAGACTCCATCCTGGTCATAGTGACATCCCTTTTGGTTATTTAATGACTGTTGAGGCACAAAAAATATCTCATTGCAGTGGTCAGAGAATTCCATGTCTGGGGGTATTTTGGTAATTTTCATGTCTGAGGGTATTTTGGTAAAAATCCATGTCCAGGGTAGTTTAGGTATTGTGGTAAAAATCCATGTCCAGGGGTAGTTTATGTATTTTGGTAAAAATCCATGTCCAGGTGTAGTTTAGGTACTTTGGTAAAAATCCATGTCCAAGGGGTAGTTTAGGTATTTTGGTAAAAATCCATCTTCAGGGGTAGTTTAGGTATTTCAGTAGGATAAAAAGAGATTAAAAAGAGTATTTTGGTAATAAAGCAGGTACAAGTGTCATTTTAGTAAAAAGAGGCTATACACCACCATCTAAAGAAGAGTTTGGTGAACACCATGATTTAAGAAATGAAGAAGTTCATTTGTGAAGAGATAAGTGGTGGTGATCACCACTCTGTAAGGTGGTGGGGCCTATAAATACCCCTCCTGATTCATTAGATGGGTTGGATCGGATTGGATCAGTTGGTGAGCAAGAGAATGAGAGAGAAGCAAGGCAAGAGAAAAAGAGCAGAAGAGCTTTGCGCAGAACCGCGCAACAGAAGTGGTTTGCGCGGACCCGCGCAAACAAAGTTGCTGACATGCAACCGCGCAAAGCCAAAGGAGATGGCTTTCACGTCATTTTTCAAGGAAGTTTGGAGAGCACACTTTGCGCGGGACCGCACAACGAGAATGGGAGAATTCCCCTACGTCTATACGCCCGGAAATGCTGTCCGAAAGAATGTTACCTTTGCGCGGGACCGCGCAAACCTCCCAGGAAAGCCGTGACTTTGGTTGTACGCAAGCAGAGGAAGAAAACGTCTTTCCTCCCGCTGTGCTGCTCATGAGGCTAATTTTGGTTGCCTTTTGGAAGATCCACACCGTCCACCATCTTCCTCTCGAGATTTTAACTATAAAAGATTGGTTTTGATCATCCGATGATGGGGCCCACCAAGATAATCAAGCCACGAAAGTAGCTGAACGGTCCGCTTGTGATCACTATTGCGATCATACAACGAGTATGGTCGCCAAAGATCAACATGGTTGTACTTGGTTTTTCGCCCTCTACCTGATGGACGACTCGGATCCGTCATTTACGGCATGCGTGTGGCCCACAACCAACGGACGGAAGCTCTGTTTTGACGTACGTCGACTCTGTGAAGAATGGTGGTCCATTGTTTTAAGCTAAAGGGAAAATCCACTCCGTCCATTGAAATCACGACGGAAAATCACCAAGAAAATACCGTTTTTGAAGTAAAATCAGTGCGGCCAGCTAGGTTATCTACCCCGCCGTTCATTCCTCATTCAACGGTTGAGATCTCGCTTTCGACTGCATGGAGACAGAAGGACACCTAGGCAAGGGTAAAACCCATCCTCTGAAGAGTATGAACGGTTCTGATCATTCAATAGAGTGGTGAGTGGGCCACACTACACAAAAACGGCTGGTGCAGTGAAGTCGCTGTGCGTCTTTTGGAAATGAAGAAGAAGAGTCGGTCAGCGCTGCTGACCGACTTTGGGAAAATCCCGTGCACGGCTCGTGCACTTGGATACTATGTACATGCAATGTGCATGTGGGCCTCAACATGATGTTTGGGGGAAATCTGCTCCGTCCATCCACATTATCAGCTTATTTAAGGCGTCAAGACCAAATTTCAGACATATCCAAATATCAGCCGGGCCGCAAATCACGATTTCAGGGGCTGATTTGTCAGTTTAGCCATTTCTACAAGGATTCAGGAGCTGAAACGGGACGTGTACGGTTAATTTATGGTTTTAAGGCTTCATATAAAGTTTCAAGGAGAATGGACGGTGATAATCTTATGATCTTACATTCTGGAGGACTTTTTAGGTCCGTTTAACATGATCGGCCTGATTTCTGTGGGTCCTAGCTACACTTCAATGGGCTTCTTCATATTTCAAAGAAGAATGACCAGAAGGATGCTCTATATTCAAGGAAAGATGATTGGAATGATGCTCAAAAACCGATCTTAGCGGTCAAATCAGAGAATTTAAGCTTGCACAAATCTCCGTTTCATTGAAGACTGGTTGATCAGATCGACATTCCTCCTAAGTACCAGGAGATGACCAAAGCAGGCGTCGGAATGCTGCCAAAATTTCTATCTGATTATCTTCTCTTTCATTTAGTACATTACATTAATTGTACTTTGTTTTTCAGAATCAAGGGAGTCAGAGGATGTAAATGAACTCAGAATAAATGTGATTAATGTTCTCTCGTTCTTTCTTTGTTATCATTGAATAAATCCCCCAAATCAAACACATTTGTTTCCTTGTCGAAACAATGACTGTATTAGCTACACATATGTTGGTCGATGTGTCAGTTAATGAGGCACCTATCCATCATCTGATTTTCAACAACTCTAATCTCAATAAGATGAAGCTGGAATTACTTACTGATCAAGGTGGTAATGGTGGTGGTGCTGGTCATGAAGAAGCAGGGGATGACATTAATATGGATGATATCTTTGAGGAACTGGATTCTGATTCAACAAATGATCCAGATTTTGTACCATCTGATTTTGATGCACGTCTGAGTGCATTGGAGGGTAAAGTTGAAATTTTGAATGAAAAGATAGAAAACATGTCTGTTGCTCATGATTCTCAATTCAAGTACATGCGGAAATATCTTCGGCGATTAAACAAAGGCATGCACCAACTTGATCCCTCTATTCCTGCTCCGTCTTCTAGTTCTAATTCTGACTAGTCTATATGGGATTTTCTGGTTTGTAATAACTTTAGGTTTGAGTCATCCGATTTGGAATTGGATACTATTTTTCTTTTCTGCTGGATATTTGTTTTTTTTTTTTTTTTGCTATTATCTCATATCTCATCTTATTTCCTCTCATATATCCCTTTATATTGTTATTTTATTTGTCATATTGTGACAAAAAGGGGGAGAATGGTTATGTTACTTAGGGGGAGTATGTTTGGAATGGTTTAAGAATGTTTATGTTATATATGGATTTAATTTGCAGGTAAGCCAGAGTTGATGTCAACTGGTTTATGTTTTCTCTCTAACTCAATCCGGTGATTCTACTTTTATCTTGGTTATATCTTGTTATGTGTTTTGTCACTAATTTGACAAAGGGGGAGATTGTAAGTGCTATAGTTTATATCCCTGTATGTTGTCAAATTAGTGGTGACAAAAACACTGTTATATAACTTGCATTAGTGAAGCTCTTTCTAAAGATCAACATTCATAAACAAGCAAAGCTCACAACAAGCAAAGATTACAAGTACAAAGATCAACCTTGACTTCAAGTATTGCTCTCAAGACAAGACTCAAGAATACAAGACTTCAAGAAGAGTACAAAGTAGTTCGTATAGAACTCAAGTCACTTTCGAGGTTGAGGTACATCAAGACTTCAAGACTTAAACTTCTAGGTCACTTGTTCCTAATGTTTTCAATGTCCTTACTTCTTGATTGGGGTTTGAATGACCATAGGTTGACCTTAGAAGTAGGCCATTTTGGATACATAAGTCATATGTATATGACACTTGTGTTTGGGCAGTTCGGGGACTTGTCCTAGGCTTTCTTCGACTAGTCCTAGCTTTGCTTTGACCAGTCCAAGAAATTCCACGATCAGTCGTAAATTTGTTACAAAATTCGGATAAATTCTATTAGGCTTCGACCAGTCGAAGGAACAGTGTCGACTGCTTCTACGACCAGTCGTAAATCTTCGATTCAAAGTCCAGCGATAATTTACAAGGTCTTCGACCAGTCGAAGGAGACCTTCGACCAGTCGAAGGTGACCTACGACCAGTCGAAGGAGGCCTTCGACCAGTCGTAGAACGGTCAAAGTTTATCGCGCCCGATTTTTTTCAAATCTGTTATTTCTTCGACTAGTCGAAGAGCTCCTTAGACCAGTCGAAGATGCGATCTGCTCACCTATAAATAGAGCACGAAACTCAGAAGAATAAAGCAATCAATTAATCCATTCAAGCCAATCTTTGTCAAACTTCTGAGAAGTAATTTTGTACTCCATCTAAGCTAAGTGTGCTTATTTTATACTCTCTTTCTTTAGCTTTATTTAATTGATTTTGTTTCTGCTATTCCAATCTAATTTGATAAGAGGAATTGTTATTCCCTTTCTTTGGAATCAAAATCAATTAAGACAAGCCCTATTTGGTCTAATTTAAAATCTATTAGAACTAAAACCATTGTAATTGAGTACTGGACATTGAACTTGAACATTCAATCATTTACTCTGATTTGGTTCTACCGGGCTGCTACAACGAAGGAGTTAATCAGGTATTTTACGTTTAATTGTAAAATTCTTTCTGTTTTGGTTTCTTTCAAGATTTGCCAGAAAAATCTTGTTGTATTGGTTATCTGAGGAGAGCCAGGAAAACTCGGAAGTGGGGTTTTTTTTTTTTATTGTGTAAGCCCACAGACAAAGACACAATTGTAAAGGTTTTGGGTGAACCTGTGAAAACCTATTTTGTGAGTGAACGCTAATATCCCCTGTGTGAGGATATTAGGAGTAGAGTAGCATTCTGTGTGGCTGTTGTTTAACAGTTGGTGAACACACAGGTGAACCACTATAATCCCTTGTGTTGTGGTTGAATGATTTACATTTCTAATCTCTAATATTCATTTGTGGGATGTATGTGTGGTGGTAAATGTTGTAATCATTTAATTCAAACATTGTGGGAATTTTGTAATAATTTAGAATTTACTTTCTGCTATTCCTTTATCTACTTGAATTTAAATTTTCTTTAAAGTTGTTCCAGCAAGGTTGCCCTGCCATTTTATGGTGTATGGCTGTCCCTAGAACAATACATTTGTGATTACACTTTATTTCAATTTGTGCTTAATTCTGTATTCCTCTTTGGTTTGAGATTTGATACAAAGATCTTTCTAGAAATAAGGTTGTCCTACCATAAACTCTGGTTTTTGGTGAAAGGTTGTCCTTAGAATAACATTTGTATCAATCCCTCAAGATCAGATTTTTGAGGTTGTTTTACTTTCCTGCACTATGATTTATTTTGGCTATCATATTGTTTTTTAATTCTGCTGTTATAACATTTATTTGGCATAGTCCTATTCACCCCCCCTCTAGGACATATAGCTAGGCCTTTTCAGATTGCAGTCAGGAATGAAAGTGTGCTAAAGTACCTTTCAGATGACCAAAAATTGACCCAATTCGACATCAAACGAGGGAGTTATGAGCGCCTCTGTTGGATCACGCGATTTGGAAAGATTAACAATCGATATTACAAAATGACCATTGAAGAGTTCCAACGTGCTTTTGGGATATCGACCGGTCTCGAAATTATCCAATATTGGTCTCAATTAGAAGCTTGTCAAGTTACTATTCCAATGAGCTTAAAATCATCTAAATTCTACCACTGAAGAGAGAGTGATGAAGGTTACTCTTGGACAAGGAGATGAAGGAGAAATTCAGTAACGATGACAGCGATCCTACTTGCAGATGCCCAAATGGTCTCGGAATATGACGATTACAGTCTGGAATGAAAGTGCGCTAAAGGACCATTCAGATGACCACAAATAGACCCAATCCGACATCAAATGAGGGAGTTATGAGCGCCTCCATTGGATCGCGCATTTTAGAAAGATGAACAATCGAAATTACAAAATGACTATCGAAAAGTTCCAACGTGCTTTTTGGATATCGAACGATCTCAAAATTACCCAATTCTGGTCTCATTAAAAAGCTTGTCAACTTATCATTCCAATGAGCTCAAAATCGTCTAAATTCCACCACTAAAGAGAGAGTTATGAGGGTTACTGTTGAACAAGGAGATGAAGAAGAAATTCAGTAGCGACTACTGTGATCCCACTTACAGATCGCCAATGGTCTCGGAATACGATGATTGCAGTAAGGAATGAAAGTGCGCTAAACTACGTTTCAGATGACCAAAAATTGACCCAATCCGACATCAAACGAGGGAGTTATGAGCATCTCCGTTGGATCGCGAGATTTGGAAAGATTAACAATCCAAATTGCAAAATGACGATCGAAGAGTTCCAACTTGCTTTTGGGATATCGAACGGTCTCGAAATTACCCAATTCTAGTCTCATTTAGAAGCTTGTTAAGTTATCATTCCAATGAGCTCAAAATAGTCTAAATTTGACCACTGAAGAGAGAGTTATGAAGGTTACTCTTGGACAAGGAGATGAAGGAGAAATTCAGTAGCGACGACTACGATCCCACTTACGGATACCCAAATGGTCTCAGAATACGACGATTGCACTCTGGAATGAAAGTGTGCTAAAGTACCATTCAGATGACCAAAAATTGACCCAATCCGACATCAAATGAGGGAGTTATGAGCGCCTCCATTGGATCACGCATTTTAGAAAGATTAACAATCGAAATTACAAAATGATGATCGAAGAGTTCCAACGTGCTTTTAGGATATCGAACAGTCTCAAAATTACCCAATTCTGGTCTCATTAAGAAGCTTGTCAACTTATCATTCCTATGAGCTCAAAATCGTCTAAATTTGACCACTGAAGAGAGAGTTATGTGGGTTACTGTTGGACAAGGAGATGAAGGAGAAATTCGGCAGCGATGACTGCGATCCCACTTACGGATGCCCAAATGGTCTCGGAATACTACAATTGCAGTCAGGAATGAAAGTGCGCTAAAGTACCTTTCAGATGACCAAAAATTGACCCAATCCGACATCAAACGAGGGAGTTATGAAAGTCTCCGTTAGATCGCCCGATTTGGAAAGATTAACAATCCAAATTGTAAAATGACGATCGAAGAGTTCCAACGTGCTTTTGGGAAATTGAACTGTCTCGAAATAACCCAATTCTAATCTCATTTAGAAGCTTGTCAAGTTACCATTCCAATGAACTCAAAATCGTTTAAATTCGACCACTGTAGAGAGAGTTATGAAGGTTACAATTGGATAAGGAGATGAAGGAGAAATTCAGTAGCGACGACTACGATCCCACTTACGGATGCCCAAATGGCCTCGGAATACAACGATTGTAATCTGGAATGAAAGTGCACGAAAGTACCATTCAGATGACCAAAAATCGACCCAATCCGACATCAAATGAGGGAGTTATGAGCACCTCCATTGGATCGCGCATTTTAGAAAGATTAACAATCGAAATTACAAAATGACGATTGAATAGTTCCAACGTGCTTTTGGGAAATCGAACGGTCTCAAAATTACCCAATTCTGGTCTCATTTAGAAGCTTGTCAACTTATCATTCCTATGAGCTCAAAATCGCCAAAATTCGACCACTAAAGAGAGTGTTATGAGGGTTACAGTTGGACAAGGAGATGAAGGAGAAATTTGGTAGCGACGATTGCGATCCCACTTACGGTGCCCAAATGGTCTCGAAATACGACGATTGCAGTTAGGAATGAAAGTGCGCTAAAATACCTTTCAGATGACAAAAAATTGACCCAATTCGACATCAAATGAGGGAGTTATGAGCGCCTCCGTTGGATCGCGCGATTTGGAAAGATTAATAATTGAAATTGCGAAATGTTGATCGAAGAGTTCCAACGTGCTTTTGGAATATTGAACGGTCTTGAAATTATCTAATTCTGGTCTCATTTAGAAGCTTGTCAAGTTACCATTCCATGAGCTCAAAATAGTCTAAATTCTACCATTGAAGAGAGAGTTATGAAGGTTACTGTTGGACATGGAGATGAAGGATAAATTCAGTAGCGATGACTACGATCCCACTTACGGATGCCCAAATGGTCTTAGAATACGACGATTGCAGTCTGGAATGAAAGTGCGCTAAAGTACCAATCAGATGACCAAAAATTGACCCAATCCGACATCAAAGGAAGGAGTTATGAGCGCCTCCCTTGGGATATCGAACGGTCTCGAAATTACCCAATTTGGTATAATTTAGAAGCTTGTCAAGTTATTCGTCTAAATTCGACCACTGAAGAGAGAGTTGTGAGAGTTACTGTTGGACAAGGAGATGAAGGAGAAATTCGGCAGCGACGATTGCGATCCAACTTACGTATGCCCAAATGGTCTTGGAATATGACGATTGCAGTAAGGAATGAAAGTACGCTAAAGTACCTTTTAGATGACCAAAAATCGACCCAATCCGACATCAAATAAGTGAGTTATAAGCGTCCCCGTTGGATCGCACAATTTGGAAAGATTAATAATCAAAATTACAAAATGACGATCGAAGAGTTCCAACATGCTTTTGGGATATCGAATGGTTTCAAAATTACGTAATTCCGGTCTCATTTAAAAGCTTGTCAACTTATCATTCCAATGAGATCAAAATCGTCTAAATTTGGCCACTAAAGAGGGAGTTATGAGGGTTACTGTTGGACAAGGAGATGAAGGAGAAATTCAGTAGCGACGACTGCAATCCCACTTAAGGATACCCAAATGGTCTCGGAAAACGACGATTGCAGTCAGGAATGAAAGTTCGCTAAACTACCTTTCAGATGACAAAAAATCGACCCAATCCGACATCAAACGAGGGAGTTGTGACCGTCTCCGTTGGATCACACGATTTGGAAAGATTAACATTCCAAATTACAAAATGACGATTGAAGAGTTCCAAAGTGCTTTTGGGATATCGAACGGTCTCGAAATAACCCAATTTTGGTCTCATATAGAATCTTGTCAAGTTACCAATCCAATGAGCTCAAAATCGTCAAAATTCGACCACTGAAGAGAGAGTTATGAAGGTTACTACTGGACAAGGAGATGAAGGAGAAATTCAGCAGCGACGACTGTGATCCCACTTACGGTTGCCCAAATGGTCTCAGAATACGACGATTGCAGTCTGGAATGAAGTGCGCGAAACTACTATTCAGATGACCAAAAATCGACCCAATCCGACATCAAATGAGGGAGTTATGAGCGCCTCCATTGGATCGCGCATTTTAGAAAGATTAACAATCGAAATTACAAAATGACGATTGAAGAGTTCCAACGTACTTTTGGGATATCGAACAGTCTCAAAATAACCCAATTCTGGTCTCATATAGAACCTAGTCAAGTTACCATTCCTATGGGCTCAAAATCGTCTAAATTTGACCACTGAAGAGAGAGTTATGAAGGTTACTGGTGGACAAGGAGATGAAGGAGAAATTTAGTAGCGATAAATGCGATCCCACTTACGGATGTCCCAAATGGTCTCGAAATACGACGATTGCAGTCAGGAATGAAAGTGCGCAAAACTACCTTTCAGATGACCAAAAATTGACCCAATCAGACATCAAACGAGGGAGTTATGTGCGTCTCCGTTGGATCGCGAGATTTGGAAAGATTAACAGTCCAAATTGCAAAATGAAGATCGAAGAGTTCCGACGTGCTTTTGGGATATTGAATTGTCTCCAAATAACGCAATTCTAATCTCATTTAAAAGATTGTCCAGTTACCATTCCAATAAGCTCAAAATCGTCTAAATTCGACCCCTGAAGAGAGAGTTATGAAGGTTACTATTGGACAAGGAGATGAAGGAGAAATTCAGTAGCGACGACTGCGATCCCACTTACGGATGCCCAAATGGTCTCGGAATTCAACAATAGCAGTCTGGAATGAAAGTGCATGAAAGTACCATTCAGATGACCAAAAATCGACCCAATCCGACATCAAATGAGGGAGTTATGAGCGCCTCCATTGGATAGCGCATTTTGGAAAGATTAACAATCGAAATTACAAAATGACGATCGAATAGTTCCAACGTGCTTTCGGGATATCGAACGTGTAACGACCTGTAAATTTCCATAAATTGGGCCGAGTACCACCTCGACCAGAAATCACATAGGATTAAATCCTTTAGAAATTTAACAAAGTTAACTAAGTACTAAACTCGGTTAGTCATGAAATCCATTGGGATCGCTTTAAATACGATCTGCAAGACCCAAAACTTTCAGAATTCATGACTCTAGGTTACCCTAAAGTCTAGAGCCAAACTCATTACCTGTCTGCTCTCAGGAATGAAACGAAACTTCGTATTAGGTCTAGATCGCACATCGGGAGTCCGATTAACACGAAGCTAAGGAACCAAGACCGCCCCACTGGGCTTGACAATCATCTCAAAAATCAGATGATTCCGATGTCCCACGGCCATTCTTTTCGATCCGGAGCGAGGGAGTGTGAAAAACACTAATTCCATCCCAAAATAAATATCTGGAATAGTGATCTGGCATCATTCGGTTGCGCGTCAGTATTAAGCAACCTGACCGTCGGAATCAGACCAAACTACACCCTTGGATTAAGAAAAATTTCAGGAACATTTACATGTACTTAGAATTTCTGATCGTGGCCCACTGACCGTTGAACTGAAAGTGGTCCACCACGTTCGATCTGGGAATCCGATCGAGTCGAAAACGTAATCCCACGTAGATCCATAGATGGTGAGCTTAAGTCTGACGTTTGGCTCAAGGAGGGCCACCAGAACATCCCTTTTGAGCTTGGAAAGTGGCGAAATGCCTATATATGCAGCCACCCTTGAACCTGAGTCTATTTTAGACATGTTTTTGGCTATAAAAGGGGCTTAGAACAGCCCCTCTCACAGCCATACGAATTTGGGAGAAAAACCCTAGAGAGAGAGAGAAAAGAGAGAGAAGAGCTTGGATTTGTGGGACCACCTTCCTCCTACTGCTTCCACTCATCACACGGCCTACACCGCCTCATTCCTGGCGTTTTTCCGGCGGTATCCATCCCGTTTGGAGGTAAGAAACCCTAACCCTAGGTCTGATTTGAGGTAGGATTATTGTAGGTTATGGAAAAGCTAATCGATTCCGCTCTTTAGGCTAGAAAACTCCCGTATACGGAAGCTTTACTACCCTTGCTGATTTGTTGGAATTCCAAGGGCTGAGGTGAGGACTTTAAGTGTATAAGTTACGTTTTTCAACGCTTTCAATGTCAGATAATGATAGATTCATGATCTGCGTGTAAATGCACATGTACAAAGTGCTTTCCGTTTCCTGTTTCGATTAACGTTGTAGAATATGGAATTTCACATACTCTAGATATACGTAGAAATACCGTATACGTATTTTTTTTGGGAAAATGTTTGACATGTTTATTTAATGTTTGATTATATAATATGTGGATAAAATACTAGTTTGGCGAAAGAAATCGCTAAAATACATGTTCGCTTGTAAATGCCTAATATGTTGAAAATGTGTATTCTAGAAATACCGCATATGTGCGGATTTTGGAAATACAATTGTAATGATTATTTGCTGTATGATTATGATATACATGGGTAAAATACTCACGTGGCGAAGGGACAGCCCTAACACGAAATTTGCTAACATACGTCATGTATGTTGGAATAGTGTATTCTAAGTGTTTGTGCAAATGCTTGTATGAGTACATGTTTATGTATTAGTGCCTTAGATAGGCGCTGATATGGGATTTCCGACTCCCTTAGAGACATGTAGGATCCCCTCCATGTGGTGGTTCACCACAACCACTCACTTGTAATGTGTACACAATCGCATCCCTATGTGGATAGTGCTTTATCACATGCTTTACAACATGCTTTGCAACATGCTTTACTTCATGTTTCACTTCATGCTTTATAACATGCCTACTAACATGCTTGTATTGCTTGTTTATCATGCTTTACTTCACATGCTATTAATGAAAACTGCTTGAGATTGGGACTATGTATATAGTCCAAACATTCGGTACCAGACTTGCGGTTGTGGCTGAGATTCGTATCGCCACAACAGACGTGTCTGGCGAACCCGAGTCGTACTTCGGTTGGCGATAGTGGTTGGCCACACGGAGTGCTTTTGCGCTCCATATCGCTCAACTTGTGGTGCGCTCGAGCTAGTCAGGCTCGTCAACTAAACCGAAGTGTATTTGTGTGTTCACCCTGTTTGGTCGCTACTGCTTGAACCTAGGGTACCAAACTTACCAGTGGCGATCCCCGTTTAACCATGGTACCTAGATCCGCTAAGTCGCATGAGCCGGGCATGGTGGTATGGGACACCGTGGTCGAGCTGTCGGCCTACGCTGGGGCCATGTGCCTCCCCGTAGTGACCATTGCGCAACCAAACTCGTGAGCCGAATACGGTGGTATGGGACACTGTATTCGAGCTGTCGATACTTCGGCGAGAGCCGAGTACGGTGAGATCTGTGCTCGTGCTGACGGGCGACGAGTCCTCCGTAGTATCATCGAGTACACTCCAAGGGTCTGTGATTGGCGACGAGTCTTTCACAGCAACTAGAGTGTGAGTTGAGCCGAGTACGGTGAGACCTGTACTCGAGCTGACGGCTAGTGATTGAGCCGAGTACGGTGAGACCTGTACTCGAGCTGACGGCCAGCAATTGAGCCGCATACGGTGAGATCTGTATCCGCGCTGACGGGTGACGAGCCCTTTGCGATGCCTTCACTACGTTTCTCAAACTATAATATCGTATGAGAATAACTAGGATTGACGACCCTAGAATGGATCATGTTGGGAATGATACAAGGGAGGTACCTTAGTTTCCCAATACTGCTGGTTGAAATGGACTAATAAAAACTTGGTAATCATGAGCATCATCGCACCGCATGTGCTTTGTAGATGTGGCGCACTGAGGGAGTAAGCATTCGCGAACGTAAGATGATGTCGCTTGAGGGTGGTTTGGCAAGGGCATACAGCATCATGTCATATCATTTTTGCACTTAACAAGAGTAGTTAGAAATGTTTGATTTGTACTGCTTTATCATTACTGCTTGAGTGATTTGATAACATGTTAACTTATGCTTTATTGTTCCACTGAGTTAGCTACTCACTCCCACGTTACGGGACGGTGTTTGCAACACCCACCAGACTCTGTCGCAGGTGTAGATGGCGCCTTGGTTCAGGAGCCGGAGCCCGACTTTGATGAGGACCAGGAGGAGTTCTCCTTTATGCAGTACTCTGACGGCTTTGCTTAGGCCGGCTGCATCGCGGGATTTTCAGGGCCTCTCTTGAGGATTGTATTTTGGTTTTTGACTTAGAAACAATACATGTATATTGGTACTCAGCTAGTACTCATACTCTGGAGTTCAGAAAATTTTGTTACTTTACATACTTTGAATATAAAATTTCAGTCTTCCGCTTGCCTTTATACAATTGAACTGGAGTATGAATTACTGTTTTGGTATAATCTCATTCATGTTTATTGCGCTAACTCAGACAACATTTAACCAGCATTGTGTATGTTGCATAAGTGATGCGTTGGAACTCGGGAGTTGAGTTCATACTCGACCCCCGAATTTCAGGGCGTTACAAGTTGGTATCAGAGCATGATTTTGATTAAAACCGGACCTGAGTTATGTCCCCACTACGTACGCTGACGCATTATACTTAGGAGGGTGCGCAAAATTATAGAAACAGTCCTAGGGTCTCCCGATTTCACCGTTCGGTGAAATTCACTAAAAACGGACGCGTTGATCGAGTCTGTACTCGATCCTGACCGCACACATGGACTCTCAAGCACTCCTAGACCGTCTATTGACGTGTCCAGGCCATTGATCACCCATAATCAGTCGTTAAAAATTACAAAAAATCAGATTGGTTCAGAAATTCCCGGAAACTGACCGTTCTGGAGTCGAACTGAGTCCGTGGGCCCCCCACGTTAATCTATCAAGTGTTCAGACCAAACCAGGGTGCATTTGGCACCCTGGGCACGTGCCAAGTTGAACCAGACAGCGGCGGCGCGGCTTCGGCCAAGTCCGGCCACGGCGGCGCCGCGGCTCGGGCGGCGGACCGCGGTCCGGCCGGTTTTCCGGGGTGATTCCGAGCGTGAGGTGGGTCGGCCTGACCCCCTCTACACTGTGGCATGTGCCATTTTGGCATTTGGTTGGGATAAAAGGGGCTGGAGCACCCTTCTTCTCATTTCACCCCTCTTTTCAAGCACCTCCACCCCCAAATCCGATTTTTCTCAAAACCCATCCCTCCAAACCTCCAAATCTTCCATTTTTCTTCCACAACTCACACACCCCAACCTTCCACAACAGCCCTAGCCTCCTCCTTTCCCCATTTTCTCAAGTTGGAGCTCTCATGCCCCTCCTTGGAGCTCAAAATCGGGTAATCTACTAACCCATTCCACTTTCTTCTTGTTTCTTCTTCATTTCCTACCTCTAGTGCTCCTTCCACACCCATTGGATTGTTGTTTGTGGAGCAAAGAGATCAGCCCCTTGTTCCCCCATTTTGGCAATTTTCCATGGCCCTCCTTGGTGTGGTGGCTACCATTTTCTCCTTTTCCTCCATCCTATCTCTCATGGGAAAGAGGAAAACCACGGCCGATGATGCCAGCCCAAGTAGGCCAGCCCATTCCCGAAGAAGATCCGATGTTGGGGCCGACACAAGCACCGTGCGGGAGTTTAGGTCGAAGCGGGACCTGGATCCTGACCATCCCGTCGGAAATGCTTACCCGATAGGCATGGAATATGGGCGCTTCGCGGGCCGCAAGGTTGTGTTTGAAGCTCACGTGGATGAAAGGGTGTTCGGGCTACACCCACTGATGGATCGCCTGGTGGACATCGGTTGGAACTCTATGTTTGATGGCGAGTCCCCTGCATGTGAGAACACGGTTCGCGCTTTCTATGCTCACATCGTGGACGCATCCGTTGAGCCTCTTCAGTTTACTGTTTCTGTGAGGGGCATTAGACGCACGATTACAGTGGATGAAGTGGCTCGGATCACGAAGCTACCGCGTGGTCAAGTACACCCCAGTGATAACTTCTCCAGAAGTGCGCGGGAAAGGGATCGCCGCACGCGATATCTCTGTGGTCGCCGGGTTACTTGGAAGAGAGGAAATTGCATTGCGGCGACAAAGATGGCCGAGGACTTCCGTTTACTCCATCACATTTTCACCTACAACGTGTACCCACGGTCGGGTAACCGCACGGAATGTACTCGGTTGATGGTGGACTTCTTGTACAAGATGGGACATGGGGACGACATATGCCTGCCCACGTTCATCCTATCCCAGATAGTTCAGGTTGTTCGTTCTGCCAGGAACGATCTTTCGCTCCCATTTGGCCGTCTGATCTGCAGGATGGCTCGTGATGTAGGCTACAGATTGAATATGGAGGATCTTGCACCGGTCCGAGTCATAAGTGAGGCGACACTCAAGAATATGAAGATCGGCCCTCAACAGCGGCAAGCCCGACTCGACGAGTCTGGAGATGAGTCGGATAGCGCCGGCGAGGAGAGTGATGAGGAGGCGGTGATGACATACAGGAAGAAGAATCTGAGGCTCAGGACACCGAGGAGAGTCCACCCCCTGCGGCTCAGGAACATGGGTGTGGATCGGGATGCTTTTGATGCGCGATTGGCCCGTCTTGAGGAGGGGCAAGCCGCCCTGCAGCAAGAGATTGGTCAAGTTCGAGCCAAGCTTGAAGAGAATGAAGCCTATATGAAGAAAAGTTTCAAGAAGATGTCCCGTACGTTGAAGGCCATCCTGTGCTGTGCGCAGGACAAGAATGCTCCTCCTCCACCGCCTGCTTCGGATGCTTAGTCATCCATGTTGTTGTATGTTGTGTTTGTTTTGGTTACCGCGATAGGCGGTTTGTGTTTTTATGCAGATGTTGTATTAGGTAGTAGCATGTTTTAGGTGTTTGTTGTAGTAGATGTATTGGCTATTATGTGATTTTCTGTCGTGATTCATGTAACCCTGTAGTCCATGTATTATGACAATTTTGGGTAAATGAAAAGCATGTAGCCTCTTTGTATTGATGATGTGTGGAATGCTTAAGTGCTTTATGATGTGTATTGTGCCTTATCTCACAAATGATCTACCCTATGTTGTATAGGGCATGCCGCGGCAGTATACACGGAGCACGGCACATCTTCGTCTGACCGGCTCTATGGACCAGACTCCTTCTGGTAGTGGCGGTCCTACGGACCGAGGGTTGGGATCTGATCAGCCTTCTGCTGGTCCTACCGGTGGACAGCCACCTTACACGCCCCCGGTCCGTGAGCAGTATCGGCCGTCATCTGCTGCGCAGCATGATTCTCAGGCTGCTCCACCGCCTGATAGATTTGAGCAGCTGATGATGATGATGCATCAGCAGCAGATGCAGCAGCAGCAGCAGCAGATACAACAGCAGCAGCATCAGGAGCTTATGGCCACTATTGCTGAGGCCTTGTCCCACGGTGGTAGTGCGACTCCACCTACGACATCTGCGCATCCTGAGGAGGATTCTGAGCCTCCTGCTCGGTTTGAGGATGCGCCTCTGCCTACACCCGTCGCACCTCCTACTGGAGATGTCGGTACGCGTGGTCTACTCGAGCGATTTCAGCGCTTGAGGCCTCCTTCATTTGTGGGTTCTCACAGACCCGAGGAGGCGGAGTTCTGGCTGGACCGCATCTCTAAGATGCTACGGATGTTACATTGCTTCGAGGCAGAGCAGGTTGAGTTGGCTACCTTCATGTTTGAGAGGGAGGCCAGCTTATGGTGGGACAGTGTGCTGCGACCGGTCGCAATAGACTTCGTGTGGACCTGGGAGGCTTTCGAGTCTCGGTTCCACGAGAAGTATTACCCGCAGACGTATCGGCATGAGCGGGAGAACGAGTTTCTGCGCCTCAGACAGGGAGGCATGACGGTGACGGAGTATGAGCACCAATTTACTGAGTTGGGCCGCTTTGTCCCGACCATCCTCGTCAATGAGCAAATGAGGATGCGACGATTTACTGGGGGCTTGCGACCTGACATACGGTCGAAGCTATGCTGCCACACTATCCCTACGTATGCGGCGTTGGTCCACATGTCTATGACGGCCGAGCAGGATGTGGACCGTTTGGCCCGATCACATGGTACTATGGTTGCGAGACAGCGACAGGATGTACAGAGCAGGCCTATCTTAGGCAAGAGGCCTCGGGCAGATTCTCCCCCAGGGTCGCAGCGCCAGTTGTTCCTATGAGACGCCCGTTGGTGACCTGCACATTTTGCGGGAAACCAGGACACCCTGCCGAGAGCTGCTTCTCGCGCATGAGGGCTAGTGGATTTGCGCCACCGCAGAGATTGGGTCGCCCTTATCCACAGGCCATATCAGCTCCACCGCTACAGACCGCTCCTGCACATCCTTCATTCCGACCTCCTGTGCAGTTCTTCAGGCCGCCACAGCGACCCCTGGCTCCTCAGCCGAACCGCCAGCAGCAGGCTCGGGTACATACACTTGTTGCTGAGGCACCAGAGACGTCGATATCGGCACCGACGGCTTTCGAGGGTACGGCTCATATCCATGGTACTCCCGTTTCTTTACTGGTGGACACTGGGTCCACTACCTCTATCATTTCTTGTGGGGCGGTGAAACGCCTATCTTTGCATACTGTTCCCACTAAGGGAACGAGACTCACTACGGCCACTGGGACCTTCTCGGATGTCACACGGCTATGCGAGGGTTGCGCGATAGTTTTGGGTAGCAGCACAGAGCTCGTCGACCTTATTGTTGCTCCGCTATGGCACTACGACGTTATACTTGGCATGGATTGGCTCGCCAAGATGAGGGCGGAGATAGATTGCGATGCTCGGATCGTGACTGCCTATGGACCTGACGGCACAGCTTTCACGTTCCCAGTGCAGGTCAGTTGGCCCTGTCGAGTTGATTGTTATGCTGCTTTACTTGTGCCGATTGATGGTCCGACACTGGAGGGTACGCCAGTGGTTCGGGAGTTTGTTGGAGTCTTTAAGACTATCCCTGGTTTACCTCCTCGGCGTGAGATTGATTTTACGATTGACCTTACGCCTGGTGCGATGCCCATCTCGTTGCCGACTTATCGTATGCCTCCATGTGAGATGGAGGAGCTGCGGAAACAGATCGACGAACTCGTAGAGAAAGGTTTTATTCGACCTAGTGTGTCTCCTTGGGGGCACCTGTGTTGTTCGTGAAGAAGAAGGACGGGTCGCTACGGTTGTGTATTGATTACCGTAGGTTGAACCAGGTCACGGTGAAGAACAAGTATCCTTTGCCCAGGATAGATGATCTGTTTGATCAGTTGAGGGGGGCGAAGTATTTCTCGAAGATTGACCTTCAGTCAGGGTACCACCAGTTGCGCGTGAGAGAGGAGGATGTACAGAAGACAGCCTTCAGGACGTGCTTTGGGCACTATGAGTTCTTAGTGATGTCGTTCGGTCTGACGAACGCACCAGCCGTGTTCATGGATCTGATGAACCGGGTATTTCGGCCCTTCCTTTACCGATTCGTCATCGTCTTTATTGATGACATTTTGATATACTCTACGAGTCGGGAGGAGCACGAGGAGCACCTGCGAGCAGTATTGGGTACGTTGGAGAAGAACCAGTTGTTTGCGCAATACAAGAAGTGCGACTTCTGGCAGGAGGAAGTCAAGTTCCTGGGACATGTTGTGTCCAAGGATGGGATAGCAGTGGACCTTGCTAAGGTAGCCGCGGTTCAGGATTGGCAGCAGCCTGAGTCGGTTACTGAGGTGAGGAGTTTCCTTGGTCTGGCTGGGTATTACAGACGTTTTATTCGAGACTTCTCGAAGATTGCCAGGCCATTGTCTCAGTTGACTCGGAAGGACCTGAAGTTCGCCTGGAATGAGAAGGCGGAGGCAGCTTTTAAGGAGCTGAAGGACAAGTTGACGTCCGCCCTGTGCTAGTATTGCCAGAGCAAGGGGTGAAGTACACGGTATATACTGACGCGTCTCGCGTTGGTTTGGGTTGTGTTCTGATGCAGAAGGATAGGGTGATTTCGTATGCCTCGAGACAATTAAGGAAGCACGAGGAGAATTACCCTACACATGACCTGGAGTTGGCAGCTGTCATCTTTGCATTGAAGCTCTGGAGACATTACCTCTACGGTGAGGAGTTCGAGCTTTTCTGCGACCACAAGAGCCTTAAGTACATATTCACACAGCGGGATTTGAATATGAGACAGCGTCGATGGATGGAGACCTTGAAGGACTTCAAGTTCGAGGTTTCTTACCATCCTGGCAAGGCGAACCTTGTGGCAGACGCGTTGACCCGCAAGAAGGCGATTGCATTTGCGGCACCGCTGATGATAGCCGAGTGGGACATGATGGAGTTTGTGCGGGACTTCGAGCAAAGACTCACTGTCGAGGAGCCTTTTGAGTGTGTTGCGCACGTTCGGGTGCGGCCACTTATTGACGACAGGATTGTTGAGGCCCAAAAGGGCGATATACGGCTGTCTGAGCTTCGAGAGCAGGCTAGCGACGCCGTTGACTCCGAGTGGAGAGTTGGTTCTGATGGGGGTTTACGATTCCGTGGCCGCCTATGTGTTCCTGATGTGGCTGACTTGAGACGCGAGCTTCTCGAGTCTGCCCATAACTCGAAGCTTGCGATGCATCCTGGTAGCACGAAGATGTACCAGGATATGAGACGGACTTATTGGTGGGATAACATGAAGGCCCACATTGCTGAGTATGTATCTCGGTGTCTGACGTGCCAGCAGGTCAAGGCAGAACATCGCCGACCTCCTGGACTGCTTCAGCCCATGCCTATAGCGGAGTGGAAGTGGGACTTCATCTCCATGGACTTCATATCAGGGCTGCCGAAGACGAGGAAAGGACATGATTCTATTTGGGTGATTGTGGACCGGTTGACCAAATCAGCCCATTTCCTCCCTATCAGAGTTACGAACTCTGCAGACGAGCTGGCTAGATTGTACATCAGGGAGATCGTCCGTCTGCACGGAGTTCCCTTAGAGATCTGTTGGACAGAGACACGCGGTTCACATCCATCTTCTAGACTCGTATCCAGGAGGCGATGGGTGTGAATCTGAAGTTCGGTACTGCGTTTCATCCTCAGACTGATGGGCAGACAGAGCGGGTGAATCAGATTCTAGAGGATATGTTGCGAGCATGTGTGTTGGACTTCAAGGACAGCTGGGATGACTGTCTTCCGTACGCAGATTTCGCCTACAACAACAGCTTCCAGGCGACTATTGGCATGGCGCCATATGAGGCTCTATATGGTCGACCTTGTAGGGCACCGCACTGTTGGGCAGAGGTTGGCGAGCGTAGCCTGATTGGCCCGGAGTTGGTCCAGACGACTACAGAGAAGATAGATATTATCAGGCGTCAATTACTCACAGCGCAGAGCAGGCAGAAGAGTTACGCCGATACGAGGCGGCGACCGCTGGAGTTCGAGGTCGGGGATCATGTGTTCCTCCGAGTTTCCCCTATGAAGGGAGTCCTTCGGTTCGGGAAGAAGGGGAAGCTCACACCGAGGTTTATCGGTCCATTTCAGATACTGGATCGAGTGGGTGATGTGGCGTATCGTCTCGCCTTGCCTACACCACTTGCTTCTGTACACAACGTATTTCATGTCTCTATGCTGAAGAAGTACGTTCCTGATCCTACGCATATCATCAGATGGGAGCAGGTACAGTTGAGTGAGGATGCTACGTACGAGCTGCGCCCGACGCGTATCCTTGATAGGAAGGAGCAGGTACTACGTAGCAAGGTCATCCCACTTGTGAAGGTGCTTTGGACACATCATTCCGAGGAGGAAGCTACCTGGGAGACTGAGGCCGAGGTCAGAAAGAACTACCCTCAGATTCTCGAGGACTACGAAAAGGTATAAATTTCGAGGACGAAATTTTTTGTTTAAGGGGGGTAGATTGTAACGACCTGTAAATTTTCGTAAATTGGGCCGAGTACCACCTCGACCAGAAATCACATAGGATTAAATCCTTTAGAAATTTAACAAAGTTAACTAAGTACTAAACTCGGTTAGTCATGAAATCCGTTGGGATCGCTTTAAATACGATCTGCAAGACCCAAAACTTGCAGAATTCGTGACTCTAGGTTACCCTAAAGTCTAGAGCCAAACTCATTACCCGTCTGCTCTCGGGAATGAAACGAAACTTCGTATTAGGTCTAGATCGCACATCGGGAGTCCGATTAACACGAAGCTAAGGAACCAAGACCGCCCCACTGGGCTTGACAATCATCTCAAAAATCAGATGATTCCGATGTCCCACGGCCATTCTTTTCGATCCGGAGCGAGGGAGTGTGAAAAACACTAATTCCATCCCAAAATAAATATCTGGAATAGTGATCTGGCATCATTCGGTTGCGCGTCAGTATTAAGCAACCTGACCGTCGGAATCAGACCAAATTACACCCTCGGATTAAGAAAAATTTCAGGAACATTTACATGTACTTAGAATTTCTGATCGTGGCCCACTGACCGTTGAACTGAAAGTGGTCCGCCACGTGCGATCTGGGAATCCGATCGAGTCAAAACGTAATCCCACGTAGATCCATAGATGGTGAGCTTAAGTCTGACGTTTGGCTCAAGGAGGGCCACCAGAACATCCCTTTTGAGCTTGGAAAGTGGCGAAATGCCTATATATGCAGCCACCCTTGAACCTGAGTCTATTTTAGACATGTTTTTGGCTATAAAAGGGGCTTAGAACAGCCCCTCTCACAGCCATACGAATTTGGGAGAAAAACCCTAGAGAGAGAGAGAGAAAAGAGAGAAGAGCTTGGATTTGTGGGACCACCTTCCTCCTACTGCTTCCACTCATCACACGGCCTACACCGCCTCATTCCTGGCATTTTTCCGGCGGTATCCATCCCATTTGGAGGTAAGAAACCCTAACCCTAGGTCTGATTTGAGGTAGGATTATTGTAGGTTATGGAAAAGCTAATCGATTCCGCTCTTTAGGCTAGAAAACTCCCGTATACGGAAGCTTTACTACCCTTGCTGATTTGTTGGAATTCCAAGGGCTGAGGTGAGGACTTTAAGTGTATAAGTTACGTTTTTCAACGCTTTCAATGTCAGATAATGATAGATTCATGATCTGCGTGTAAATGCACATGTACAAAGTGCTTTCCGTTTCCTGTTTCGATTAACGTTGTAGAATATGGAATTTCACATACTCTAGATATACGTAGAAATACCGTATACGTATTTTTTTTGGGAAAATGTTTGACATGTTTATTTAATGTTTGATTATATAATATGTGGATAAAATACTAGTTTGGCGAAAGAAATCGCTAAAATACATGTTCGCTTGTAAATGCCTAATATGTTGAAAATGTGTATTCTAGAAATACCGCATATGTGCGGATTTTGGAAATACAATTGTAATGATTATTTGCTGTATGATTATGATATACATGGGTAAAATACTCACGTGGCGAAGGGACAGCCCTAACACGAAATTTGCTAACATACGTCATGTTGGAATAGTGTATTCTAAGTGTTTGTGCAAATGCTTGTATGAGTACATGTTTATGTATTAGTGCCTTAGATAGGCGCTGATATGGGATTTTCGACTCCCTTAGAGACATGTAGGATCCCCTCCATGCGGTGGTTCACCACAACCACTCACTTGTAATGTGTACACAATCGCATCCCTATGTGGATAGTGCTTTATCACATGCTTTACAACATGCTTTGCAACATGCTTTACTTCATGTTTCACTTCATGCTTTATAACATGCCTACTAACATGCTTGTATTGCTTGTTTATCATGCTTTACTTCACATGCTATTAATGAAAACTGCTTGAGATTGGGACTATGTATATAGTCCAAACATTCGGTACCAGACTTGCGGTTGTGGCTGAGATTCATATCGCCACAAAGACGTGTCTGGCGAACCCGAGTCGTACTTCGGTTGGCGATAGTGGTTGGCCACACGGAGTGCTTTTGCGCTCCATATCGCTCAACTTGTGGTGCGCTCGAGCTAGTCAGGCTCGTCAACTAAACCGAAGTGTATTTGTGTGTTCACCCTGTTTGGTCGCTACTGCTTGAACCTAGGGTACCAACTTACCAGTGGCGATCCCCGTTTAACCATGGTACCTAGATCCGCTAAGTCGCATGAGCCGGGCATGGTGGTATGGGACACCGTGGTCGAGCTGTCGGCCTACGCTGGGGCCATGTGCCTCCCCGTAGTGACCATTGCGCAACCAAACTCGTGAGCCGAATACGGTGGTATGGGACACTGTATTCGAGCTGTCGATACTTCGGCGAGAGCCGAGTACGGTGAGATCTGTGCTCGTGCTGACGGGCGACGGGTCCTCCGTAGTATCATCGAGTACACTCCAAGGGTCTGTGATTGGCGACGAGTCTTTCACAGCAACTAGAGTGTGAGTTGAGCCGAGTACGGTGAGACTGTACTCGAGCTGACGGCTAGTGATTGAGCCGAGTACGGTGAGACCTGTACTCGAGCTGACGGCCAGCAATTGAGCCGCATACGGTGAGATCTGTATCCGCGCTGACGGGTGACGAGCCCTTTGCGATGCCTTCACTACGTTTCTCAAACTATAATATCGTATGAGAATAACTAGGATTGACGACCCTAGAATGGATCATGTTGGGAATGATACAAGGGAGGTACCTTAGTTTCCCAATACTGCTGGTTGAAATGGACTAATAAAAACTTGGTAATCATGAGCATCATCGCACCGCATGTGCTTTGTAGATGTGGCGCACTGAGGGAGTAAGCATTCGCGAACGTAAGATGATGTCGCTTGAGGGTGGTTTGGCAAGGGCATACAGCATCATGTCATATCATTTTTGCACTTAACAAGAGTAGTTAGAAATGTTTGATTTGTACTGCTTTATCATTACTGCTTGAGTGATTTGATAACATGTTAACTTATGCTTTATTGTTCCACTGAGTTAGCTACTCACTCCCACGTTACGGGACGGTGTTTGCAACACCCACCAGACTCTGTCGCAGGTGTAGATGGCGCCTTGGTTCAGGAGCCGGAGCCCGACTTTGATGAGGACCAGGAGGAGTTCTCCTTTATGCAGTACTCTGACGGCTTTGCTTAGGCCGGCTGCATCGCGGGATTTTCAGGGCCTCTCTTGAGGATTGTATTTTGGTTTTTGACTTAGAAACAATACATGTATATTGGTACTCAGCTAGTACTCATACTCTGGAGTTCAGAAATTTTGTTACTTTACATACTTTGAATATAAAATTTCAGTCTTCCGCTTGCCTTTATATAATTGAACTGGAGTATGAATTACTGTTTTGGTATAATCTCATTCATGTTTATTGCGCTAACTCAGACAACATTTAACCAGCATTGTGTATGTTGCATAAGTGATGCGTTGGAACTCGGGAGTTGAGTTCATACTCGACCCCCGAATTTCAGGGCATTACAGAACGGTCTCAAAATTACCCAATTCTGGTCTCATTTAGAAGCTTGTCAACTTATCATTCCTATGAGCTCAAAATCGCCAAAATTCGACCACTAAAGAGTGAGTTATGAGGGTTACTATTGGACAAGGAGATGAAAAAGAAATTCAGTAGCGACGACTAGGATCCCACTTACGGATGCCCAAATGATGTCAGAATACGACGATTGCAGTCAGGAATGAAAGTACGATAAACTACCTTTCAGATGACAAAAAATCGATCCAATCCGACATTAAACGAGGGAGTTATGACCATCTCCATTGGATCGCCCGATTTGGAAAGATTAACTATCCAAATTGCAAAATGATGATCGAAGAATTCCAACGTGCTTTTAGGATATAAAACGGTCTCGAAATAACTCAATTCTTGTCTCATTTAGAAGCTTGTGAAGTTACCATTCCAATGAGCTCAAAATCGTCTAAATTTGACCACTGAAGAGAGAGTTATGAAGGTTACTATCGGACAAGGAGATGAAGGAGAAATTCAGTAGCGACGACTGCAATCCCACATACGGATGCCCAATTGGTCTCGGAATACGACAATTGCAGTCAGGAATGAAAGTACGCTAAAGTACCTCTCAAATGACCAAAAATTGACCCAATCCGACATCAAACGAGGGAGTTTTAAGCACCTCCGTTGGATCACGCGATTTGGAAAGATTAACAATTCGAAATTGCAAAATGACGATTGAAGAGTTCTAACGTGCTTTTGTGATATCGAACGGTCTCGAAATTACCCAATTCTGGTGTCATATAGAAGCTTGTAAGTTACCATTCCAATGAGCTCAAAATCGTCTAAATTCTACCACTGAAGAGAGGGTGATGAAGGTTACTGTTGGACAAGGAGATGAAGGAGAAATTAAGTAGCGACGACTGCGATCCCACTTGTAGATGCCCAAATTGTCTCGGAATACGACGATTGCAGTCTGGAATGAAAGTGCACTAAACTACCTTTCAAATGACCAAAAATTAACCCAATCCGACATCAAACGAGGGAGTTTTGAGAATATCCATTGGATCGCGAGATTTGGAAAGATTAACAATCTAAATTGCAAAATGACGATTGAGGAGTTCCAACGTGCTTTTGGGATATCGAACGGCCTCGAAATTACCTAATTCTGGTCACATTTAGAAGGTTGTCAAGTTACCATTCCAATGAACTCAAAATTGTCTAAATTCGACCACTGAAGTGAGAGTTATGAAGGTTACTGTTGGACAAGGAGATGAAGGAGAAATTCAGTAGCGACGACTGTGATCCCAGTTACGGATGCCCAAATGGTCACGAAATACGACGATTGCAGTCAGGAATGAAAGTGCACTAAAGTACCCCTTTCAGATGTCCAAAAATTTACCCAATCCGACATCAAACGAGGGAGTTATGAGCGCCTCCGTTGGATCGCGCGATTTGGAAAGATTAACAATTGAAATTGCAAAATGATGATCGAAGAGTTCCAACGTGCTTTTGGGATATTGAACTGTCTTGAAATTACCCAATTCTGGTCTCATTAAGAAGCTTGTCAAGTTACCGTTCCAATGAGCTCAAAATAGTCTAAATTCGACCAATGAAGAGAGTGTTATGAAGGTTACTGTTGGATAAGAAGATGAAGGAGAAATTGAGTAGTGGCAACTGTGATTCTACTTACGGATACCCAAATGGTTTCAGAATACGACGATTGCAATCTGGAATGAAAGTGTGCTAAAGTACCATTCAGATGACCAAAAATTGAGCGAATCTGACATCAAATGAGGGAGTTATGAGCGCCTCCATTAGATCCCGCATTTTTGAAAGATTAACAATCGAAATTACATAATGACGATCGAAGAGTTCCAACGTGCTTTTGGGATATCGATCGGTCTCAAAATTACCCAATTCTAGTCTCATTTGGAAGCTTGTCAACTTATCATTCCTATGAGCTCAAAATCGTCTGAATTCCACCACTGAAGAGAGAGTTATGAGGGTTACTGTTGGATAAGGAGAAGAAGGAGAAATTTGGCAGCGATGACTGCGATCCCACTGACGGATGCCCAAATGGTCTCAGAATACGACGATTGCAGTCGGGAATGAAAGTGCGCTAAAGTACCTTTCAGATGACCAAAAGTTGACCCAATCCGACATCGATTTGGATCGCGCGATTTGGAATGATTAATAAATCCAAAGTTACCATTCCAAAGAGGGAGTTATGAGCGCTAAACTACCTTTCAGATGACCAAATGGTCTCGAAATATGATGATTGCAGTCAGGAATGAAAGTGCGCTAAACTACCTTTCAGATGACCAAAAATCGACCCAATCAGACGTCAAACGAGGGAGTTCTGAGCGTCTCCGTTGGATAGCGCGATTTGGAAAGATTAACAATCCAAATTGCAAAATGAAGATCTAAGAGTTCCAATGTGCTTTTGGGATATTGAACTGTCTCAAAATAACCCAATTCTAATCTCATTTAGAAGCTTGTCAAGTTACCATTCCAATGAGCTCAAAATCTTCTAAATTCGACCACCGAAGAGAGATTTATGAAGGTTACTATTGGACAAGGAGATGAAGGAGAAATTCTATAGCGACGACTGTGATCCCACTTACGGATGCCCAAATGGTCTCGAAAAATAACGATTGCAGTCTGGAATAAAATGCGCTAAACTACCTTTCAGATGACAAAAAATCGTCCCAATCCGACATCAAACGAGGGAGTTATGAGCATCTCCGTTGGATCGCGCAATTTGGAAAGATTAACTATCCAAATTGTAAAATGACGATCGAAGAGTTCCAATGTGCTTTTGGGATATCGAACGGTCTCGAAATAACCCAATTCTTGTCTCATTTTGAAGCTTGTGAAGTTACCATTCCAATGAGCTCAAAATCGTCTAAATTCGACCACTGAAGAGAGAGTTATGAATGTTACTATTGGATAAGGAGATGAAGGAGAAATTCCGTAGCGACGACTGCAATCCCACTTACAGATGCCCAAATGGTCTCGGAATACGACAAATGCAGTCAGGAATGAAAGTGCGCTACAGTACCTTTCAGATGACCAAAAATTGACCCAATCCGACATCAAACGAGGGAGTTTTAAGCGCCTCCGTTGGATCGCGTGATTTGGAAAGATTAACATTCGAAATTACAAAATGACGATCGAAGAGTTCTAACATGCTTTTGGGATATCAAACGGTCTCAAAATTACCCAATTCTGGTGTCATTTAGAAGCTTGTCAAGTTACCATTCCAATGAGCTCAAAATCGTCTAAATTCGACCACTAAGGAGAGAGTTATGAGGGTTACTGTTGGACAAGGAGATGAAGGAGAAATTCAGTTGCGACGACTGCGATCCCACTTACGGATGCCCAAATGGTCTCGGAATATAATGATTGCAGTCAGGAATTAAAGTGCGCTAAACTACCTTTCAGATGACCAAAAATCGACCCAATCCGACATCAAACGAGGGAGTTATGAGTGTCTCCGTTGGATCGCGTGTTTGGAAAGAATAACAATCCAAAATGCAAAATAATGATCGAAGAGCTCCTAGGAGCTTTTGGGATATCGAATGGTCTCAAAATTACCCAATTTTGGTCTCATTTAGAATCTTGTCAAGTTACCATTCCAATGAGCTCAAAATCGTCTAAATTCGACCACTGAAGAGAGAGTGATGAAGGTTACTGTTGGACAAGGAGATGAAGGAGAAATTCAGTAGTGACGATTGCGATCCCACTTTCAGATGCCCAAATGGTCTCAGAATATGACGATTGCAGTTTGGAATGAAAGTACGCTAAAGTACCATTCAGATGACCACAAATCGACCCAATCCGACATCAAATGAGGGAGTTATGAGCGCCTCCATTGGATCTAGCATTTTATAAAGATTAACAATCGAAATTACAAAATGACGATCGAAGAGTTCCAACTTGCTTTTTGGATATCGAACGGTCTCAAAATTACCCAATTCTTGTGCCATTTAGAAGCTTGTCAAGTTAACATTCCAATGAGCTCAAAATCGTCTAAATTCGACTACTGAAGAGAGAGTTATGAGGGTTACTATTGGACAAGGAGATGAAGGAGAAATTCAGTAGCGATGACTGCGATCCCACAAACGGAAGCCCAAATGGTCTCAGAAAATGACGATTGCAGTCTGGAATGAAAGTGCGCTATAGTACCATTCAGATGACCAAAAATTGACCCAATCCGACATCAAACGTGGGAGTTAGGAGCGCACTTCCGTTGGATCGCACAATTTGGAAAGATTAACAATCTAAATTGCACAATGATGATCGAAGAGTCCCAACGTGCTTTTGGGATTTCGAATGGTCTCTAAATTACCCAATTTCGGTCTCATTTCGAAGCTTGTCAACTTAGCATTCCTATAAGCTCAAAATTGTCTAAATTCGACCACGGAAGAGAGAGTTATGAGGGTTGCTGTTGGACAAGTAGATGAAGGAGAAATTCAGCAGCGACGACTACAATCCAACTTATGGATGCCCAAATGGTCTCGAAATACGACGATTGTAGTCAGGAATGACAGTGCGCTAAAGTACCTTACAGATGACCAAAAATCGACCCAATCCGACATCAAACGAGGGAGTTATGAGCGTCTCCGTTGGATCGCGCGATTTGGAAAGATTAACAATCGAAATTACAAAATCACGATCGAAGAGTTTCAACATGCTTTTGGGATATCGAACGGTCTCGAAATTATACAATTATGGTCTCATTTAAAAGCTTGTCGACTTATCATTCCAATGAGCTCAAAATCGTCTAAATTCGGCCACTAAAGAGAGAGTTATGAGGGTTACTGTTGGATAAGGAGTTGAAGGAGAAATTCAGTAGCGACGACTGCGATCCCACTTAAGGATGACCAAATGGTCTCGGAATACTACGATTGCAGTCAGGAATAAAAGTGCACTAAAGTACCTTTCAGATGACCAAAAATCGATCTAATCCGACATCAAACGAGGGAGTTATAAGCGTCTTCGTTGGAGTGCGCGATTTGGAAAGATTAACAATGAAAATTGCAAAATGAAGATCGAAGAGTTCCAACGTGCTTTTGGGATATTGAACGGTCTCGAAATAACCCAATTCTAATCTCATTTAGAAGCTTGTCAAGTTACCATTCCAATGAGCTCAAAATCGTTGAAATTTGACCACTGAAGAGAGAGTTATGAAGGTTACTATTGGACAAGGAGATGAAGGAGAAATTCGGCAGCGACGACTGCGATCCAACTTATGGATGCCCAAATGGTCTCAGAATACGACGATTACAGTCAGGAATGACAGTGCGCGAAAGTACCATTCAGATGACCAAAAATCGACCCAATCTGACATCAAATGAGGGAGTTATGAGCGCCTCCATTGGATCGCGCATTTTAGAAAGATTAACAATCGAAATTACAAAATGATGATCGAAGAGTTCCAACATGCTTATGGGATATCGAACGGTCTCAAAGTTACCCTATTCTGGTCTCATTTAGAAGCTTGTCAACTTATCATTCCTATGAGCTCAAAATCGTCTAAATTCGACCACTGAAGAGAGAGTTATGAGGGTTACTGTTGGACAAGGAGATGAAGGAGAAATTCGGTAGCCAACTGCGATCCCACTTACGGATGCCCAAATGGTCTCAGAATATGACGATTGCAATCAGGAATGAAAGTGCGCTAAACTACCTTTCAGATGACCAAAAATCGACCCAATCATACATCAAACGAGGGAGTTATGAGCGTCTCTGTTAGATCGCGCGATTTGGAAAGATTAACAATCGAAATTACAAAATGACGATCGAAGAGTTCCAACATTCTTTTGGGTTATCGAACGATCTCGAAATTAACCAATTCTGTTCTCATTTAAAAGCTTGTCAACTTATCATTCCAATGAGCTCAAAATCGTCTAAATTTGGCCACTAAAGAGAGAGTTATAAGGGTTACTGTTGGATAAGGAGATGAAGGAGAAATTCAGTAGCGACGACTGCCATCCCACTTACGGATGCCCGAATGGTCTCGGAATACGACGATTGTAGTCAGGAATGAACGTGTACTAAACTACCTTTCATATAACAAAAAATTGACCAAATCCGACATCAAACGAGGGAGTTATGAGCGTCACCTTTGGATCGCGCGATTTGGAAAGATTAACAATCCAAATTGCAAAATGATGATCCAAGAGTTCTAACGTGCTTTTGGGATATCGAGCGGTCTCGAAATAACCCAACTCTTATCTCATTTAGAAGCAAGTCAAGTTACCATTCCAACGAGCTCAAAATTGTCTAAATTCGACCACTGAAGTGAGAGTTATGAAGGTTACAATTGGACAAGGAGATGAAGGAGAAATTCAGTAGCGACGATTGCGATCCCACTTACGGATGCCCAAATGGTCTCGGAATACGACAATTGCAGACAGGAATGAAAGTGCGCTAAAGTACCTTTCAGATGACCAAAAATTAACCCAACCCGATATCAAACGAGGGAGTTATGAGTGCCTCCATTGGATCGCGGGTTTTGGAAAGATTAACAATCGAAATTACAAAATGACGATCGAAGAGTTCTAACGTGATTTTCGTATATCGAACGGTCTCGAAATTACCCAATTCTGGTCTCATTTAGAAGCTTGTCAAGTTACCATTCCAATGAGCTCAAAATCGTCTAAATTCGACCACTGAAGAGAGAGTGATGAAGGTTACTGTTGGACAAGGAGATGAAGGAGAAATTCAGTAGCGACGACTGCGATCCCACTTGCAGATGTCCAAATGGTCTCGGAATATGACGATTGCAGTCTGAAATGAAAGTACGCTAAAGTACCATTCAGATGACCACAAATCGACTCAATCCGACATCAAATGAGGGAGTTATGAGTGCCTCCATTGGATCGCGCATTTTAGAAAGATTAATAATCAAAATTACAAAATGACGATCGAAGAGTTCCAACGTGCTTTTGGGATATCGAACGGTCTTGAAATTACTCAATCTGGTCTCATTTAGAAGCTTGTCAAGTTACCATTCCAATGAGCTCAAAATCGTGTAAATTCGACCACTGAAGAGAGAGTTATGAGGGTTACTGTTGGACAAGGAGATGAAGGAGAAATTCAGTAGCGACGACTGCGAACCCACTTACGGATACCCAAATGGTCTCGGAATACGACGATTGCAGTCTGGAATGAAAGTGCGCTAAAGTATCATTCAGATGACCAAAAATTGACCCAACCCGACATCAAACGAGGGAGTTAAGAGCACCTCCGTTGATCGCGCTATTTGGAAAGATTAACAATAAAAATTGCAAAATGACTATCGAAGAGTTCCAACGTGCTTTTGGGATATCGAACGGTCTCAAAAATTCCCAATTCAGTTCTCATTTAGAAGCTAGTCAAGTTACCATTGCAATAAGCTCAAAATCGTCTAAATTCGACCACTGAAGAGAGAGTTATGAAGGTTACTGTTGGACAAGGAGATTAAGGAGAAATTCTTTAGTGACGACTGCGATCCCACTTACGGATGCCGAAATGGTCGCAAAATACGATGATTACAGTCAGGAATGAAAGTACGATAATGTACCTTTCAGATGGCCAAAAATTTACCCAATCCGACATCTAACGAGGGAGTTATGATCACCTCCGTTGGATCGCGCAATCTGGAAAGATTAACAATTGAAATTGCAAAATGATGATCGAAGAGTTCCAACGTGCTTTTAGGATTTTGAACGGTCTTGAAATTACCCAATTCTGGTCTCATTAAGAAGCTTGTCAAGTTACCATTCCAATGAGCTCAAAATCGTCTAAATTCGACCACTGAAGAGGGAGTTATGAAGGTTACTATTGGACGAGGAGATGAAGAAGAAATTCAGTAGCGACGACTGCGATCCCACAAACGGATGCCCAAATGGTCTCAGAATACGACGATTGCAGTTTGGAATGAAAGTGCTTTAAAGTACCATTCAGATGACCAAAAATTGACCCAACCCGACATCAAACGAGGGAGTTAAGAGCGCCTCTGTTGTATCGCGCGATTTGGAAAGATTAACAATCGAAATTGCAAAATGATGATCGAAGAGTTCCAACGTGCTTTTGGGATATCGAACGATCTCGAAATTACCCAATTCTGGTCTCATTTTGAAGCTAGTCAAGTTACCATTCCAATGAGCTCAAAATCGTCTAAATTTGACCACTGAAGAGAGAGTTATGAAGGTTACTGTTGGACAAGGAGATTGTTGAGGCATAAAAAAAGCAAAGAATTGAAGCAAGGAAAGATCAAGGAAAGGTTGAAAGAAATGAACAAAGAATCAGTTCTGAGAATACTTTGCGCTGGATCGCGCAAAGTAAACGGATTGCGCGGGATCGCTCAAAGTAAAACAGATTACCCGGGATCGCTCAAAGAAGATAGATTGCGCGAGATCGCGCAAAGCATGTCGTTTGCGCTTATCCGCGCAAAGCGTATGACGGTGATATAAAAATGATTGGGTGTTATTTTGTCCCACATCGCCCAAGTTGGAGTTTTACACCTGTGAAACTCTTTGTCTAAAAAGGGGTTCGAGGATTTCAGAGTGAAAGAAGAGCAAAGGAGAAGATCGAAGGTGCGGAGTATTGGGCTCCAGCAGATTGCGCGGATCCGCGCAAATGAGCATTGGGCTCATACAGTTTGCGCGGACCCGTGCAAACTATATGGTTTGCGCAGTCCCGCGCAAACCGACTGCCCTACAGTCTATAACAGCAATGGGCTGTCATGCTGCCGAAATGGTCGAAGTCTTTAAATCTTCAAGGTCTTCTTATTCAAGAGAGAATGAAGAATCACCGACAGAAAGGCGTATTTCTCCTAAGTCTCAGGAGATGACTGAAATGGCGCCGGAATGCTGCCGGAATCTCTATTTTTCTTGAAGACTATTGGTCGATTCATCAATTCCTCCTAATTCTTAGGGGATGATTGGGATCATTGCCGTTATGCTGCTGAAATTTACATTTAACTATGATAGCTGAATTCATAGTGAATTCTTTGTAATCTATCTTAGAATCAAGGGATATTTGAGGATGTAAATGAATTCAGAATCAATAAAGTGTGATGATTGTCTTTATACTATTCCATTGTTATGACTGAATAAGATAGTTTCCCCAAACTAAATACTTTTGTTTCCTTGTCGAAACAAAATGGCGACTCCGCTGGGGACATCCGACGGAGAATTGCTATACGTTGAAGTGCATCATACAACGAATGATAAATAGGGGCGAAATAATAACCAACGAAAGCAAAGAAAAGAGTATGAGGGCAACAGTAAATGTATTTTCAGTCCAGGAAAAAGCACGAGAAATAAAAGAGAAAGAAAATCGAAAGTCAATAAAGAATGCTGCAATGATTACATTGCGATCAGGGAAGCAGGTAACGAGTCCGGTGAAGCAAAGAGCAGAAATGGCAAGGAAAGAAGTCACTAAAAGACAGAACAGCGAGAATGGAAGTAAAAACGGGAATGGAGCGATGAAAGTGGCTTATGAAGTAGTTAGTCACTTGAAAGGTATACCGACACGCCTAAGCATCTACGATGCACTTAAGTTATCAGAAGAGTTTCGACAGAGTCTGATTCAAGCGCTGTCTGATCACGATGTGAGAGAAGCTTTATTGATAGAAATAAAACATGAAAGACATGATGAACGGGAAAATTGTCTACCAGTAATCTCGTTCTCTGATGATGATTTAATTAGTGAAGCAGAACATAATAAACCATTAATGATAGAAGGGTATATTTGTGAAAAGAAGATAAAATGGATTATGAAAGATAATGGGTCCGCAGTGAATCTTTTGCCGCTCTCCATGATAAACAAATTGGGCTATCGCCGCTCTGATTTACGCCCCAGCGAATGATGATACAGGGATTCAATCAAGATAGACAACGCGCACTCGGTAAGATTACAGTGACATTGGAAGTGGGAGACTTAATTACTACTGTTGTATGTCACGTTATAAATGCTGTGAGAACGTATAACCTTCTCTTGGGAAGGCCGTGGATACATTAGTACAGTATTGTACCCTCTACTCTACACTAATGTTTCAAATACTGTAAGGACGGAATGCAATGCAAAGTGATGGCTGACGCGAAACCATTTACAGAAGCTGAGTCTTTCTTCGCGGATGCCAACTATTATAAAGGTTTCTTTGAAGAGGTGGGAAATGATGATGAAAAAAGAGTCTTGAAAGACGACCAAATAAACAATGTTAGAGAAGAAAGGGCAGAATCTTCTAGGACTGCAGAAGCAACAATGAAGTTCTATTTCGTGCCCGAGCATCTGAGACAACCTGGGCAGCCGCCGTTGACATTGTTATCGACAGAACAGTTGAAAATTTTACAATCCAATTATACGATGCCTTTACCCAAAATTGAAAGGTGTAAGCCATTTATAGTCGCTCCAGGAAGATTTGAAGTCAAGGCTAGTACTAAACACCCTGAGCCGATAGAATTCCATGCCGCAGCAAAAATAAAGGAGGAGATCACAAGCAATGTATATCACGGAGAGCTAACACCGCAAAATTTGAAAAAATACAGTGCAGTAAGCAAGAAAATCATGAGAAATATGGGCTTTGATTGTAACAAACCCACCGGACTGAATCATGGGAAAGGAATTCAAATCCCTCTCGGGGTTGATCAGGAAAAGCGGAGAAAATTCCAGGGGCTAGGAGCAGAGTCATCAGTAAATATGGTATCAGTAAATATGACTTCGGCCGCACAGATGCCAAAGCAAGACCCTAAGGTAGTTGAGTATCCTGAAACAGCTCCAAAACAAATAGAAGACGGGGGGCAACCGACAATAGATGGCTTGCGAGAAATAAATTTGGGAACAGAAGAAGAACCGAGGAATACATTTATCAGTGTCAGTCTTTCTAAGCAGGAATTCGAGAAATATGGCCAACTTCTCAAAGAAAATAAAGACGTCTTCGCCTGGACATATGAAGAAATGCCGGGACTAGAACCCTCCATAGCGATGCATCGATTAAACATCTTCAAAGAAAAAAAACCAATAAAGCAAGCATAAAGGCGCTTTCACCCAGACCTGATTCCGTTAATCGAAGAGGAGGTAAACAAACTAATAAAAGTTGGATTCATCAGGGAAGTTAAATATCCCAAGTGGATATCAAACATCGTTCCTGTGAAAAAGAAGAATGGGCAGATCAGAGTATGTATTGACTTCAGAGATCTGAACGAAGCATGTCCAAAGGATGACTTTCCTCTCCCGATAACAGAGTTATTGATTGATAGTACTACTCAGTATGCTATTATGTCTTTTATGGACGGTTATGCAGGTTATAATCAAATCAGGATGGCGCCCGAAGATGAAGAGGCAACGGCATTTAGAACACCGCTCGGGATTTACTGTTACAAAGTTATGCCTTTTGGTCTTAAAAATGTTGGGGCAACATATCAGAGGGCAATGAAAAATATCTTTCAAGATATGATGCATAAACATGTTGAATGCTACGTTGACGACCTGGTGGTCAGGTCAGGAGATCATCAAGAACACCGTGAACATTTGGCAGCAGTCTTCCGTCGACTCAGAAAGAAACAATTAAAGATGAACCCAGCTAAATGCGTGTTCGGGGTATCTTCTGGGAAATTTCTCGGCTTCGTTGTACGGCATAGAGGCATCGAGATCGATCTAGGAAAAATTAAGGCTATTCAAAATATGCCGCCATCGACAACGCTGAAGGAATTGAAAAGTTTACAAGAAAAACTGGCATACATTCGCCGTTTCATTTCAAACCTTGTAGGAAGGTGTCAGCTATTTTCTCGGCTAATGAAGAAAGATACGGAATTTATATGGGATCACGCCTGTCAGAATGCATTTGATTCAATTAAGGAGTTGCTGAAACAGCCACCGGTATTAACAGCTCCAGTGAGAGGTAAGCCGCTTATCTTGTATACATCTGCAGCTACAAATTCTTTGGGTGCTTTATTGGCACAGGTAAATGAAACCGGAAAGGAGACTGCTCTTTATTATCTAAGCCGAACATTGATGGGGGTAGAATGCAATTATTCTTCGATCGAGAAAGAATGTTTGGCGTTGATATTTGTTGTACAAAAGTTAAGACATTATTGTCTCTCTCACGATATAACTTTGATCTCAAGAGCAGATCCGATTAAATTCTTGATGACCAGGCCAATGTTGTCGGGAAGATTAGCCAAATGGATGTTATTGTTATCAGAATATACTATTTCATATAGACCGGCGAAAGCAGTAAAAGGGCAGGCTATGGTAGATTTCCTCGCAGCACATCCTGTGGCAGAAAGTGAAGAAATTAATGATGACTTCCCAGACGAGCAGGTTATGTTAGCTGAATCCCAGAGCCCATGGCAAATGTATTTTGACAGTGCTGCTCGAACATCGGGAGCGGGGGCAGGAGTGATATTTATTACTCCTCAAGGCAATCTGTTACCATACTCCTTCACACTGGGGACTACATGCAGGAACAATGAGGCTGAATACAGAGCCCTCATTATTGGAATGGAAATAGCTTAGCGAATGGAAATAAAATTACTGCATATCTTCAAGATTCTAAATTGATTATAAATCAATTGACAACAGAATTCGAAGTAAGGAAATAAGAGCTCCTGCCTTATTGTCGGAAGGCACAACAGTTACTTGAACAGTTTTGTCATGTAGAAATCAAACATATACCGCGATCTGAGAATGCAAAAGCAGATGCTTTAGCCAGTCTGGCAGCGGCTCTGTCCTGTACAAATCGAAGTCCTCTCCAGGTAACTATCGAAGAAAGAAGATTCCTGCCATCCGCAGAGGTTATCGAAGAAATCGTTGAAATATTTCCTATATCCTGTCTGGAAGTAACGACAGATGATTGGCGTCAGCCTTTGGTCAATTATCTCAGATATAACATCCTGCTAGAAAATAATGCGCAAAGACAGCAGATTAAGCAGCGATCGGGCAAATTTGTCATGTGCAGCGAAGTGTTGTATAGAAAGTCTTATAATGGAATGCTGTTACGATGCTTAGACAAGCAAGAAGCAAATCAAATGCTGCGGGAAGCGCATTCAGGAGAATGTGGAGCGCATCAAGCCGGCCGAAATTTATGCCATGGAGTGCATCGAATGGGTTATTACTGGCCTACCATGTTCAAAGATGCGATAGAATATGCGAAGCGGTGTCATGAATCTCAAATACATGGGAATATAATACACGTTCCCCCAGAAGACTTACATCAGTCCGTTGCTTCTTGGCCTTTCTCAGCTTGGGGACTCGACGTAATTGGCCCTATAAATCCACCTTTGTCTAAGGGAAAACAATATATTTTGGCAGCGACAGACTATTTTTCCAAGTGGACCGAAGCGGTCGCCTTGCGTAATGTTAAAGAAAAGGACGTGGTCAACTTCATCTGGCATGCCATAATATACCGTCATGGTATTCCAAAAAAGATCGTCTCTGATAATGGCACCCCTTTTAAAAATAGAGGCATGGAAAAGTTGTGCCAGAAGTTCGGCATCCAACATTCGTTTTCAACACCTTACTATCCTCCGGCTAATGGATTAGCAGAGGCGTTTAACAAAACGATTGTCAAAATAATAAAGAAAATGGTGACAGGAAGTAAGCGCGATTGGGATGAAAAGTTACAGGAAGCATTATGGGCCTATAGAACTACCCATCGAACAGCAACAGGGGCGACACCGTATTCATTAATCTATGGCATGGAGGCAGTTATCCCAATTGAAGTACAGGTGGCATCGCTCAGAATCGCGGTACATCAGTCTGTAACAGATGATGAAAATGCAAAAATAAGGCTGAAAGAATTAGATCTACTCTATGAGAAACGTCTAGCAGCTCAGCAGCGGTTGCAGTCATATTAAGCCAGGATATCGGCTGCCTTTGATAAACAAGTTAAATACCGATCTTTCAAAAAGGGGAATACGGTGCTAATGCTGAAAAGACCTATAGTGGTCACTCGCCAGATAGGGGGCAAGTTCGAGCCTAAATGGGACGGTCCATATGTGGTAAAAGAAGTATATTCCAATGGGGCATATAGAATCACAAATCAAGAGGGACAGGGTATCAGTATACCTGTCAACGCCCGCTTCATCAAAAGATACTACCCCTGAAGATGGATTTACTGATTTTGACCCAGAATATTATAGGCATAATGATTCTGTAGCACAAGGGGGGCAGGGAGGAATAAGATCATGTCTATATGTCAACAAAAGAAGCTATGAAGAAGAAATTCATGAGCATGTCAACTATGTTAGCAAGCATTGATTCTAAAAATATATAGGTCATGGTCATCATCAAATAAGTTTGACAAAGTCAATATCATCTTGAAGATTCTCGTGAAGATATTGATTCTCTTGAAGATATCGACAAGATCAATATACAACCTTACAAGGCACAGATCTTCTTGAAGATATTATTAAAAAACCATTGGAAACATCTATTATGTTGGCGATGACAATGCTCATAATTATTATTGCCTTACAAGGCACGAATTTTCTTAAAGATACTATCAAAAGCAAGGATATATCAAAGAGGCAGTCTAGCCAAGCCAAATCCTAAAAGAGCCAAATCAAAAAGATCAAGTTCTAAAAAAAAAAAAAAAAAAAAAAAAAAAAAGGGATCAAATCCTGAAAGGATCAAGCTCTCAAAGGATCAAGCTCTAAAAGGGCCGGCCAACTACACGTAAGACCTATCAAGATCGCCATTCGGGCAGCGGCGAGGAGTCAGTGGCCCTAAAAAGCCCTCGAAGACCATCGTGCGCACCCATGCAGGCAGCTGACGAAGTCAAGGATTTAGAACCTAAAAGGCCATAAATCCGCGAAGACTAGTCATCGTAACTCCCATGTCGTCTGTATAGCTTTCCGGCAGCGCCACGGGGAACGGATGAAAGTGCCCTCCCGTGAATGGGCTCGACCTTGTAAACGAAGAAACAGGGGCCGCAGTGTGAGCTTTTAGGCCAACCATGCGTAAGACCCTCCAGATCTAGGGTTTGATTTCAGTAGTAACTCGTGAGGAAGGGATTAAGCCTACTCATTGATGGACTGGCGACCCTAGATTTGGTGCCCAAAGGTAGCCTTGCGAGTCTTGCGAACTCTAGAGAGTTACCGTGGCCAACCCTGTGCGTAAAACCAAAAGTTCACTGCCCGGTAGCGTCAATGGGCCCCTCTGATGGACCGTGGCCGTGAGCTCAAGGCAGTGAAAAGTCCAAGAAAACTCTAGAGAGTTACAGAGACCATCACATAAGACCAACAAGTGCTTCACTACTCAAGAGCTTAAACTGTGTGTGTGCGCGCGCTCCACTACTAATGAGCTTAAACTGTGTGTGGCTAATTAAATTGAAACTTAGCACCGCCAATTTAATACCCACATAGCGAATCCCGCACTAACAAAGCATAAAAGGCTTGAAAATTATAATTAAGGATATGATGAAATTACTATATGAAAATAGGGTTTCCACAATATGATGTGATAAATGTTAGCATAAATGTCATCAATATGCAATATGGGAAATGCCATTGTAAATATCTCAAAATGCTATCATAAAAGCATATGTTAAGTCAAATAAATTACCCATCCAAAAGCATGAAAACAAAGATTACATGTTCAAAAATCACATGTTTAAAGATCTTCAGTAACCCCTACTGCCTCTATATATTGGCGCAAATCCTCTTTTAATTGTGCCTGAGCTGCATCATGCTTGGATTTTTCTTCAAGAATAAGTCTCACTTGATCGAGAACACCGGCTAGCTTGCTCTCCAAAGAAGCGATCATTTTTCTACCTTGGAGTCGTGCAAATTTTTCTATATCAAGGGATTGAATATTCGCCCGCATCCTTTCTTCAACTTCATGAATGACTAAGTCTTGCTCATGATTCTTCCTCTCCAGTTGAGAGATTTCCTCTTTCAGGGCTGCGATACGATCTCGGGTGGTCGCCCTCTCATCAATATGAATCTTTAATTGATCTTGAAGAATCAGATGTTCTTGCTCAAGTTTGGAGATAGATGAATCCGTCAGAGAGGCTTGTTCTTGAGATGCAGCCAGCTGCTTCCTGTATTCTAAAATCTCAGGAGCAATCGTAGCATTTTCTACCAATGCCAATGAGATTACTGAATCGCGAAATTTAAGGAGCGAATTGCGCAAAGGAGATATGTTAATTCTAGCCATCTTGGCGGAGCTCTCCAAAATTTCCATAGCAAAATCCAAGTCCAACCATTGATCAGGGTTTCTGAAGATATGGGCTATCGTCAACAAAGAGTATTTCACCATAAGCATCTTGTGAACAGGGACTTTTGCAAAAGACGATAGTTCAGATGTAGTGGCTACAGAATCGGAACTGGCCGCACCGCTGCAAGAAGGAGTTCCTATAGGGAAAGAAGAAAGGCATTCAGATATATTATGAAATATGCGGTTCTAAGTAAAATAACTAGTGCATGTATATACCTGTTGCTGGAATACGATTAATAGAAGGAGAAGTTCCCTGAGTCGCGAAAGGGCCGAGTCCCACCATATCAGCAAAAGATGGTGCTCTAGCTTCCGTACTAGAATCTCTGGTAGCTAGAGTTGGCAAGTCAGTGGTCTCTGTTGAAAATATAATTTCACGAGCTACCACTTTCTGTACCACCAATGGAATTACAGGAGCTCTTGGTGAAGTTCCTGCAGGAGGATTCACTGAAGAAATCGCGCCTATCTCAGCGACTTGAGCACCTAAAAAGGGAGACACAATAATTCTAAATAAATAATTGCTGTTAAATATGTAGATAAATATAAGCATATAAAAGTTAAATCTCCTTTACCTGGTGAATATCCGTATTCGCCATAATCTAAATGTTCTTCCTCATCTTCCTCAGCTGCAGGAGATTTAGCAGGAATACTAATGCCAGGAAGAACTTTAGAGGTTGCAGGAAAAGGTTTCGGTTCAACCCCTTCCGTAATTGCCTCCTCTTCTCCGCCAACATCGACTTCGCCTTCTTCAAAATCGTTATCTTTATCCTCACTGCTTTCACTGTCCTCGTCGTCTTCATACTACGAAGAGACAGTAGTCTCTGATGATGAAGCTGAACTCTCATCTCCCAGAATTTCTTCATCAACTTCTTCAACGACAACTTGCTTTCCTTTACAAGAAGTAGCCCGACTACTCTCTGGTGCGGACTCTTTGACTGTAGGGGAGGCGGATGCTTGTCTGGTCCTCTCTGAAAGAATAGGAGATGATGCTTGTAAATGCGTTCTCGATCTAGTCATCGGGGAAGATGGGCTAGGACAAAGAGGTTGTGGAGAGGGTAAAGGAGTATCATTACCTGGTCCCTCTTGAGCCGCGGCAGTCTCTGCAGGAACTGGGGAAGATGCACCTTCAGCATCGTCTGTAGCCTGATCTGTAAAGTCCCGGTGAGATTGCTCAAATTCTCTTAAAACTCCATGACCAAACCAGCCATCCAAAGTGTTAATAGGCTTTATTTCACGGATAGGTTCTTCTAACGATATCTTCCTACAAATTTCTCCATGATGAGACGCATGACTCGTTTCTGGGATATAGCCAATTCCACTCTCTAGATTTCTGCCTTTCGGCCTAGGCGGATGGAGAAAGATGGAGGAATCCACTGGCAAACACTTAGTGACCAAGTATGACTGATGATCCCACCATCGCATCCAGCCATATGATGTACGGACTATGCGATTACAGCGGGAATTATGAAGGAAGATCCAACGCAGCCATTTAGTAGCTGTTTCCATATCATGGCCCAGTTGAGAGGACTTGTTCCATAACAACGCATTTTCCGAGTAACTAGCCCGCAGTCTTGTGGTACAGTTTGGTCGTAGCCAAATTGACGAGCAAAACGGCTAGGGTAAGAAGGTTCTCTCCAAAATCCTGTCCCTTCCCAAAGGGGTAGACTGCAAGAACGAATGGAAAAGAAGAAAGCTCTTTCCGTTGCAGTAAGTGTTTCTTGGTCCACCATGTCTGTATCCTCGGTGTAACGATAAAGGCGGAATTGAAAGAAGTTTATTTGGTCATCATCCCAAATTTTATTGGCGACCCAGTCATACGCTCTTTTGGCCATCGCTCTTTGTTGGAAGAACCAGAGTGGAAGATGAGAAGGATGAACATATGCTTGCTCCGGAGCTTCGAAAGTCCAAGGAAAATAGACCCCTAGCCACCCTGTGATGTAATGCCAAGAAGTATGTGCAGACGAGGCTCCAAGAATAGGATCTTTCACGTGGGTAGCTACCTCTCCGAGGGCCCTATAAATAGAGCATAATATTGGGGGAGCAATGGAGTATTTGTGGCCTTCCGCCAAAGCGCCAGCTACAGTGAAGACAGTGGGACGAACAACATCTGCCCATTTAGAGCTAGGCAATACGATCAAACTCAGCCAATAGGCTAAGAAAGCTGTAAGTTCTCCGAAGGAGCTATATTCCGGTCTCCCCTTCATTGCGTCTCGAAGCTTTGTTAGTTCCTTGGAGTGACAATCACGAAATCTTCAAAGAAAAATAAAGAGAGGGTGAATATGCAGAAATCGCCAGGTAGCAAGAATATAAGGAGAAAAGTCGATTATTGGACTGATAAATACATGAGGCCCCTGGAGAAATGTGCCAGCCATTGCAAAGGAGGGATCTTGTGAAAATTGGAAATTTGCTCATCTCCTTAAACAGTTCGATAGTGGTTTCAGAGATAGAAGGTTTGCGATCTGGAGAGGATACAAAGGCCAGTTCCCTATTGGTCGGAATGAATTCATCATAGAATTTGCCTGTTATCGGGAGACCGGCTATGCGGTGAAGGTCCCAAAGTGTTATGCTCATTTCACCATAGGGTAAGTGGAAGGAGTTGGTTGTAGGCGACCAGTACTCGAGAAAGCCTTTCAGTATAGTAGGTTCCCTATAGAAGTATTTGGAAGTCACCTCTATAGCATCATAAAGACCGACTTTTGCAAGTGTGCTCGTATGCTTCAGTAAAATAGCTTCCACCCAATCAGAGTAATAGCGTCAAGCAGTTAATAGGCCTCTGATACGAAATTCTGCTTGTCCCCAGAGCTGTTCTCGATCTCGGAAACGCTGCCGAACTGTTTCATAAAAATGTGAAGGAAAGAGGTCGTGAGGACTGTGGAAAGGAACTAGGAAGATCATGGGATGAGTTTTCCCTATCTTCTGTCGCGGCTTCTGTGTTTGTATGACTCCCTCAAGGATCTGGGGTTCTCTGGTGGCCCACGATTCAGTATACATCAACCTTTCACCGTGAACATAATCCTTGGATTCACAGTCAAGCATGGACTGATGGCGGTAGACATTGATAGGAATTATCGTCATACCTTCTGCATGAGGGTTGTCGAACTTCATAACGCCTTCAACAACTCGTACTGAGTCCCATGAGTTTTGAAGTCTCTTCATCTTATGTTCCTTAATTTTCTCTGCGAACTCTTTCGCCTTATTCCGGTGAGTTTTCTTCGGACGAGAGGCAGGGGGAGTGTCTTCACGAAGGGGTGGTCTTTCACTATCAATACGAATGTGAGCTGTAGTCTTTAACCATTCGTCCCAATCGTATTCCCTGCCGTGCTTCGGGGGACATTTGATATCTCCTAATGATATGGATCTATGAATGGGGGATGGCAGAGACTTAATGCGGTCAGAAAAGTCAAAAGTAGGAAGAACGGGTTCTTTAAAAAAAAGCAGGAGTTCTGGAGGTAGTCTTTGTTCACTTAGCAGGTCGTTGATCAGAAGAAGGTTGATCAGAAGGAGGAGTCATAGGACGGGCTATTTGTTTTATATGGGCCATAATGATGAGTTAAGAAAAAAGAATAGAAGAAGAGTGAAAAATGGCTAAGTGTTGGAAGGATCAAAAGAGAGAAAGTCGGCTAAGTGCGGGACACTTTGCGCGGGTCCGCGCAAAGTGTATGGGCTGCGTGAAATGTGCTGGACTTAGAAGAAATTCACGCAAAACTGCAAGGTTTACGTGGGTTCGCGCAAAGTGTATGGTTTGCGCGGAAGAGAATCGCAGGAGCAAAGTTTCGCCAGAGCACAAAGGGTTTGTGCAGAAATTCAAAGTGGTTGGACTATTTATAGGATTCCTGGCCGAGCACGGTACTCGACCGAGCTTTGCGCGGGATCGCGCAAACCCTGTAGAAAAGGGTGATTTGATCCTTTTCTTTGATTTTCTGAAAAAAAGCAAAGAATGGATCAAGGGGGCATCTATTGAGGCATAAAAAAAGCAAAGAATTGAAGCAAGGAAAGATCAAGGAAAATATTGAAAGAAAGGAACAAAGAATCAGTTCTGAGAATACTTTGCGCTGGAGCTCGCAAAGTAAACGGATTGCGCGGGATCGCTCAAAGTAAAACAGATTGCGCGGGATCGCTCAAAGAAGACAGATTGCGAGATCGCTTAAAGCATGTCGTTTGCGCGTATCTGCGCAAAGCGTATGACGGTGATATAAAAATGATTGGGTGTTATTTTGTCCCACATCGCCCAAGTCAGAATTTTACACCTGTGAAAATGTCTATAAATACCCCGCTCTTTCTCTAAAAAGGGGTTCGAGGATTTCAGAGTGAAAGAAGAGCAAAGGAGAAGATCGAAGGTGCGGAGTATTGGGCTCCAGCAGATTGCGCGGATCCGCGAAAACGAGCATTGGGCTCATACAGTTTGCGCGGACCCGCGCAAACTATATGGTTTGCGCGGTCCCGCGCAAACCGACTGTCCTGCAGTCTATAACAGCAATGGGCTGTCATGCTGCCGAAATGGCCGAAGTCTTCAAATCTTCAAGGTCTTCTTATTCAGGAGAGAATGAAGAATCACTGACAGAAAGGCGTATTTCTCCTAAGTCTCAGGAGATGACCGAAATGGCGCCGGAATGCTGCCGGAATCTCTATTTTTCTTGAAGACTATTGGTCGATTCATCAATTCCTCCTAAGTCTTAGGGGATGATTGGGATCATTGCCGTTATGCTGCCAAAATTTACATTTAACTATGATAGCTGAATTCATAGTGAATTCTTTGTAATCTATCTTAGAATCAAGGGATATTTGAGGATATAAATGAATTCAGAATCAATAAAGTGTGATGATTGTCTTTATACTGTTCCATTGTTATGACTGAATAAGATAGTTTCCCCAAACTAAATACTTTTCTTTCCTTGTCGAAACAAAATGGCGACTCCGCTGGGGACATCCGACGGAGAATTGCTATACGTTGAAGTACATCATACAACGAATGATAAATAGGGGCGAAATAATAACCAGCGAAAGCAAAGAAAAGAGTATGAGGGCAACAGTAAACATATTTTCAGTCCAGGAAAAAGCACGAGAAACAAAGAGAAAGAAAATCGAAAGTCAATAAAGAATGCTGCAATGATTACATTGCGATCAGGGAAGCAGGTAATGAGTCCGGTGAAGCAAAGAGCAGAAATGGCAAGGAAAGAAGTCACTAAAAGACAGAACAACGAGAATGGAAGTAAAAACAGGAATGGAGCGATGAAAGTGGCTTATAACGTAGTTAGTCACTTGAAAGGCATACCGACATCAAATGAGGGAGTTATGAGCGCCTCCACTGGATCGCGCATTTTAGAAAGATTAACAATCGAAATTACAAAATGACGATCGAAGAGTTCCAACGTGCTTTTGGGATATCGAACGGTCTCGAAATTACCCAATTCTGGTCTCATTTAGAAGCTTGTTAACTTATCATTCCTATGAGCTCAAAATCGTCTAAATTCGACCACTGAAGAGAGAGTTATGAGGGTTACTGTTGGACAAGGAGATGAAGGAGAAATTCGGTAGCAACGACTGCGATCCTACTTACGGATGCCCAAATGGTCTCGAAATATGACGATTGCTGTCAGGAATGAAAGTGCGTTAAACTACCTTTCAGATGACAAAAAATCGACCCAATCCGACATCAAACGAGGGAGTTATGAGCATCTCCGGTGGATTGCATAATTTGGAAAGATTAACAATCCAAATTGCAAAATGACGATTGAAGAATTCCAACATGCTTTTGGGAAATCGAACAGTCTAGAATGAAAGTTACTGTTCAACAGGAGATGAAGGAGAAATTCAGTAGCGACAACTGCGATCCCACTTACGGATGCCCAAATGGTCTCGGAATACGACGATTACAGTCTGGAATGAAAGTGCGATAAAGTACCATTCCGATGACCAAAAATTGACCCATTCCGACATCAAATGAGGGAGTTATGAGTGCCTCCATTAGATCGCGCATTTTAGAAAGATTAACAATCAAAATTACAAAAAGACGATCGAAGAGTTCCAACGTGCTTTTGGTATATCGAACGGTCTCGAAATTACCTAATTCTAGTCTCATTTAAAATCTTGTCAACTTATCATTCGAATGAGCTCAAAATCGTCTAAATTCGACCACTAAAGAGAGAGTTATGAAGGTTACTGTTGGACAAGGAGATGAAGGAGAAATTCAGTAGCGACGACTACGATCCCACTTACGGATGCCTAAATGGTCTCGGAATACGACGATTGCAGTCAGGAATGAAAGTGCCCTAAACTATCTTTCAGATGACCAAAAATTGACCCAATCCGACATCAAATGAGGGAGTTATGAGCGTCTCCGTTGGATCGCGCAAATTGGAAAGATTAACAATCCAAATTGCAAAATGACGATCGAAGAGTTCCAATGTGCTTTTGGGATATCGAACGTTCTCGAAATTACCCAATTCTGGTCTCATTTAGAAGCTTGTCAAGTTACCATTCCAATGAGCTCAAAATCGTCTAAATTCGACCACTGAAGAGAGAGTTATGAAGGTTATTGTTGGACAAGGAGATGAAGAAGAAATTCAGTAGCGACGACTATGATCCCACTTACGGATGCCCAAATGGTCTCGGAATACGATGATTGCAGTCAGGAATAAAAGTAGGCTAAAGGACCTTTCAAATGTCCAAAAATTGACCCAATCCAACATAAAACGAGGGAGTTATGAGCGCCTCCGTTGGATCGCGCGATTTGGAAAGATTTACAATCGAAATTGCAAAATGATGATCGAAGAATTCCAACATGCTTATGGGATAATGAATGGTCTCGAAATTACCCAATTCTAGTCTCATTTAGAAGCTTGTCAAGTTACCATTCCAATTAGCTCAAAATCGTCTAAACTCGACAACTGAAGAGAGAGTTATGAAGGTTACTGTTGGATAAGGAGATGAAGGAGAAATTCAGTAACGACGACTGTGATCCCACTTACGGATGCCCAAATGGTCTCGGAATACGATGATTGCAGTCAGGAATGAAAGTGCACTAAAGTCTCATTCAGATGACCAAAAATTGATACATTCCGACATCAAATGATGGAGTTATGACTGCCTCCATTGGATTGCGCATTTTAGAAAGATTAACAATCAAAATTACAAAATGATGATCGAAGAGTTCCAATGTGCTTTTGGGATATCGAACGGTCTTGAAATTACCCAATTCTGGTCTCATTTAGAAGCTTGTCAAGTTACCATTCCAATGAGCTCAAAATAGTCTAAATTCGACCACTGAAGAGGGAGTTATGAAGGTTACTGTTCGACAGGAGATGAAGGAGAAATTCAGTAGCGACAACTGCGATCCCACTTACGGATGCCCAAATGGTCTCGGAATACGACGATTACAGTCTGGAATGAAAGTGCGATAAAGTACCACTCCGATGACCAAAAATCGACCCATTCCGACATCAAACGAGGGAGTTATGAGCGTCTCCCTTTCAGATGACAAAAAATTGACCCAATCTGACATCAAACGAGGGAGTTATGAGAGTCTCCGTTGGATTGCGCGATTTGGAAAGATTAACAATCGAAATTACAAAATGATGATCGAAGAGTTCCAATGTACTTTTGGGATATCGAACGGTCTCGAAATTACCCAATTCTGGTCTCATTTAAAAGCTTGTCAACTTATCATTCCAATGAGCTCAAAATCGTCTAAATTTGACCACAAAAGAGAGAGTTATAAGGGTTACCATTAGACAAGGAAATGAAGGAGAAATTCAGTAGCGACGACTGCGATCCCACTTACGGATGCCCAAATGCTCTCGGAATATGACGATTGTAGCCAGGAATGAAAGTGCGCTAAACTACCTGTCAAATGACCAAGAATCGACCTAATCCGACATCAAACGAGGGAGTTAGGAGTCTCTCCATTGGATCGCGCGATATGGAAAGATTAACAATCCAAATTGCAAAATGACGATCGAAGAGTTCCAACGTGCTTTTGGGATATCGAACGGTCTCAAAATTACCCAATTCTGGTCTCATTAGAAGCTTGTCAACTTATCATTCCTATGAGCTCAAAATCGTCTAAATTTGACAACTGAAGAGAGAGTTATGAGAGTTACCGTTGGACAAGGAGATGATGGAGAAATTTGGTAGCGACGACTGCGATCCCACTTACGGATGCCCAAATAGTCTCAAAATACGACGATTGTAGTCAGGAATGAAAGTGCACTAAACTACCTTTCAGATGACCTGAAATCGACCCAATCTGCGATCAAACAAGTAATGAGTGTCTCCATTGGATCGCGCGATTTGGGAAGATTAACAATCGAAATTACAAAATGACGATCGAAGAGTTCCAACGTACTTTTGGGATATCGAACGGTCTTGAAATTAACCAATTCTGGTCTTATTTAAAAGCTTGTCAACTTATCATTCCAATGACCTCAAAATCGTCTAAATTCGGCCACTAAAGAGAGAGTTATGAGGGTTACTGTTGGACAAGGAGATGACGGAGAAATTCAGTAGCCACGACTGCGATCCCACTTACAAATGCCCAAATGGTCTCGGAATACGACGATTGTAGTCAGGAATGAAAGTGCGCTAAACTACCTTTCAGATGACCAAAAATCGACACAATCTGACATCAAACGAGAGAGTTATGAGCGCCTCCATTGTATCGCACGATTTGGAAAGATTAACAATCCAAATTGCAAAATGACGATCGAAGAGATCCAATGTGCTTTTGGGATATCGAACGGTCTTAAAAATACCCAATTCCGGTCTCATTTAGAAGCTTGTCAAGTTACCATTCCAATGAGCTCAAAATCGTCTAAATTTGACCACTGAAGAGAGAGTGATGAAGGTTACTGTTAGGCAAGGAGATGAAGGAGAAATTCAGTAACGACGACTGCGATCCCACTTACGGATGCCCAAATGGTCTTGGAATACGACGATTGCAGTCAGGAATAAAAGTGTGTTAAAGTACCTTTCAGATGACAAAAAATTGACCCAATTCGACATCAAACGAGGGAGTTATGAGCGCCTCTGTTGGATCACGCAATTTGGAAAGATTAACAATCGATATTACATAATGACCATCGAAGAGTTCCAACGTGCTTTTGGGATATCGACCGGTCTTGAAATTACCCAATACTGGTCTCATTTAGAAGCTTGTCAAGTTACCATTCCAATGAGCTTAAAATCGTCTAAATTCTACCACTGAAGAGAGAGTGATGAAGGTTACTATTGGACAAGGAGATGAAGGAGAAATTCAGTAACGATGACTGCGATCCTACTTGCAGATGCCCAAATGGTCTCAGAATATGACGATTGCAGTCTGGAATGAAAGTGCGCTAAAGGACCATTCAGATGACCACAAATAGACCCAATCCGACATCAAATGAGGGAGTTATGAGCGCCTCCATTGGATCACGCATTTTAGAAAGATGAACAATCGAAATTACAAAATGACTATCGAAGAGTTCCAACGTGCTTTTGGGATATCGAACGGTCTCAAAATTTCCCAATTCTGGTCTCATTAAAAAGCTTGTCAACTTATCATTCCAATGAGCTCAAAATCGTCTAAATTCGACCACTAAAGAGAGAGTTATGAGGGTTACTGTTGAACAAGGAGATGGAGAAGAAATTCGGTAGCGACTACTGTGATCCCACTTACGGATGGCCAAATGGTCTCGGAATACGACGATTGCAGTAAGGAATGAAAGTGCGCTAAACTACGTTTCAGATGACCAAAAATTGACCCAATCCAACATCAAACGAGGGAGTTATGAGCATCTCCGTTGGATCGCGAGATTTGGAAAGATTAACAATCCAAATTGCAAAATGACGATCGAAGAGTTCCAACCTGCTTTTGGGATATCGAACGGTCTCGAAATTACCCAATTCTGGTCTCATTTAGAAGCTTGTTAAGTTATCATTCAATGAGCTCAAAATAGTCCAAATTTGACCACTGAAGAGAGAGTTATGAAGGTTACTGTTGGAAAAGGAGATGAAGGAGAAATTCAGTAGCGACGACTACGATCCCACTTACGGATGCCCAAATGGTCTCAGAATACGACGATTGCTGTCTGGAATGAAAGTCTGCTAAAGTACCATTCAGATGACCAAAAATTGACCCAATCCAACATCAAATGAGGGAGTTATGAGCGCCTCCATTGGATCACGCATTTTAGAAAGATTAATAATCGAAATTACAAAATGACGATCGAAGAGTTCCAACGTGCTTTTAGGATATCGAACGGTCTCAAAATTACCCAATTCTGGTCTCATTAAGAAGCTTGTCAACTTATCATTCCTATGAGCTCAAAATCGTCTAAATTTGACCACTGAAGAGAGAGTTATGTGGGTTACTGTTGGACAAGGAGATGAAGGAGAAATTCGGCAGCGATGACAGCGATCCCACTTACGGATGCCCAAATGGTCTCGGAATACAACAATTACAGTCAGGAATGAAAGTGCGCTAAAGTACCTTTCAGATGACCAAAAATCGACCCAATCCGACATCAAACGAGGGAGTTATGAGCTTCTCCGTTGGATCGCCCGATTTGGAAAGATTAACAATCCAAATTGTAAAATGACGATCGAAGAGTTCCAACGTGCTTTTGGGATATTGAACTGTCTCGAAATAACCCAATTCTAATCTCATTTAGAAGCTTGTCAAGTTACCATTCCAATGAACTCAAAATCGTTTAAATTCGACCACTGTAGAGAGAGTTATGAAGGTTACAATTGGACAAGGAGATGAAGGAGAAATTCAGTAGCGACGACTGCGATCCCACTTACGGATGCCCAAATGGTCTCAGAATACAACGATTGTAATCTGGAATGAAAGTGCGCGAAAGTACCATTCAGATGACCAAAAATCGACCCAATCCGACATCAAATGCGGGAGTTATGAGCACCTCCATTGGATCGCGCATTTTAGAACGATTAACAATCGAAATTACAGAATGACGGTCGAACAGTTCCAACGTGCTTTTGGGAAATTGAACGGTCTCAAAATTACCCAATTCTGGTCTCATTTAGAAGCTTGTCAACTTATCATTCCTATGAGCTCAAAATCGACAAAATTCGACCACTAAAGAGAGTGTTATGAGGGTTACAGTTGGACAAGGAGATGAAGGAGAAATTCGGTAGCGACGATTGCGATCCCACTTACGGTGCCCAAATGGTCTCGAAATACGACGATTGCAGTCAGGAATGAAAGTGCGCTAAAATACCTTTCAGATGACAAAAAATCGACCCAATTCGACATCAAATGAGGGAGTTATGAGCGCCTACGTTGGATCGCGCGATTTGGAAAGATTAATAATTGAAATTGTGAAATGATGATCGAAGAGTTCCAACGTGCTTTTGGGATATTGAACGGTCTTGAAATTACCCAATTCTGGTCTCATTTAGAAGCTTGTCAAGTTACCATTCCAATGAGCTCAAAATAGTCTAAATTCTACCACTGAAGAGAGAGTTATGAAGGTTACTGTTGGACACGGAGATGAAGGATAAATTCAGTAGCGATGACTACGATCCCACTTACGGATGCCCAAATGGTCTCAAAATACGACGATTGCAGTCTGGAATGAAAGTGCGCTAAAGTACCAATCAGATGACCAAAAATTGACCCAATCTGACATCAAAGGAAGGAGTTATGAGCGCCTCCCTTGGGATATCGAACGGTCTCGAAATTACCCAATTCTGGTATAATTTAGAAGCTTGTCAAGTTATCATTCCTATGAGCTCAAAATCGTCTAAATTCGACCACTGAAGATAGAGTTGTGAGAGTTACTGTTGGACAAGGAGATGAAGGAGAAATTCGGCAGCGACGATTGCGATCCAACTTACGTATGCCCAAATGGTCTCGGAATATGACGATTGCAGTCAGGAATGAAAGTGCGCTAAAGTACCTTTCAGATGACCAAAAATCGACCCAATCTGACATCAAACAAGGGAGTTATAAGCGTCCCTGTTGGATCGCACGATTTGGAAAGATTAACAATCGAATTACAAAATGTCATTCGAAGAGTTCCAACATGCTTTTGGGATATCGAACGGTCTCGAAATTACGTAATTCGGTCTCATTTAAAAACTTGTCAACTTATCATTCCAATGAGATCAAAATCGTCTAAATTTGGCCACTAAAGAGGGAGTTATGAGGGTTACTGTTGGACAAGGAGATGAAGTAGAAATTCAGTAGCGACGACTGCGATCCCACTTAAGGATACCCAAATGGTCTCGAAATACGACGATTGCAGTCAGGAATGAAAGTTTGCTAAACTACCTTTCAGATGACCAAAAATTGACCCAATCTGACATCAAACGAGGGAGTTGTGACCGTCTCCGTTGGATCACACGATTTGGAAAGATTAACATTCCAAATTGCAAAATGACGATTGAAGAGTTCTAAAGTGCTTTTGGGATATCGAACGGTCTCGAAATAACCCAATTTTGGTCTCAAATAGAATCTTATCAAGTTACCAATCCAATGAGCTCAAAATCGTCAAAATTCGACCACTGAAGAGAGAGTTATGAAGGTTACTACTGGACAAGGAGATGAAGGAGAAATTCAGTAGCGACGACTGCGATCCCACTTACGGTTGCCCAAATGGTCTCAGAATACGACGATTGCAGTCTGGAATGAAAGTGCGCGAAACTACTATTCAGATGACTAAAAATCGACCCAATCCGACATCAAATGAGGGAGTTATGAGCGCCTCCATTGGATCACGCATTTTAGAAAGATTAACAATCGAAATTACAAAATGATGATCGAAGAGTTCCAACGTGCTTTTGGGATATCGAACAGCCTCGAAATAACCCAATTCTGGTCTCATATAGAACCTAGTCAAGTTACCATTCCTATGGGCTCAAAATCGTCTAAATTTGACCACTGAAGAGAGAGTTATGAAGGTTACTGGTGGACAAGGAGATGAAGGAGAAATTTAGTAGCGATAACTGCGATCCCACTTACAGATTCCCAAATGGTCTCGAAATATGACGATTGCAGTCAGGAATGAAAGTGCGCAAAACTACCTTTCAGATGACCAAAAATTGACCCAATCAGACATCAAACGAGGGAGTTATGTGCGTCCCGTTGGATCGCGAGATTTGAAAAGATTAACAGTCCAAATTGCAAAATGAAGATCGAAGAGTTCGACGTGCTTTTGGGATATTGAATTGTCTCGAAATAACGCAATTCTAATCTCATTTAGAAGCTTGTCAAGTTACCATTCCAATGAGCTCAAAATCGTCTAAATTCGACCACTGAAGAGAGAGTTATGAAGGTTACTATTGGACAAGGAGATGAAGGAGAAATTCAGTAGCGACGACTGCGATCCCATTTACGGATGCCCAAATGGTCTCGAAATACAACAATAGCAGTCTGGAATGAAAGTACACGAAAGTACCATTTAGATGACCAAAAATCGACCCAATTCGACATCAAATGAGGGAGTTATGAGCGCCTCCATTGGATCGCGCACTTTAGAAAGATTAACAATCGAAATTACAAAATGACGATCGAATAGTTCCAACGTGCTTTCGGGATATCGAACGGTCTCAAAATTACCCAATTCTGGTCTCATTTAGAAGCTTGTCAACTTATCATTCCTATGAGCTCAAAATCGCCAAAATTTGACCACTAAAGAGAGAGTTATGAGGGTTACTATTGGACAAGGAGATGAAGGAGAAATTCGGTAGCAACGACTGCGATCCCAGTTACGGATACCCAAATGGTCTCAAAATACGATGATTGTAGTCAGGAATGAAAGTGCGCTAAACTACCTTTCAGATGACCAAACATCGACCCAATCAGACATTAAACGAGGGAGTTATGAGCGTCTACGTTGGATCGCGCGATTTGGAAAGATTAACAATCGAAATTACATAATGACGATCGAAGAGTTCCAACGTGCTTTTGCGTTATCGAATGGCCTCGAAATTACCCAATTCTGGTCTCATTTAAAAGCTTGTCAACTTATCATTCCAATGGGCTCAAAATCGTCTAAATTCGGCCACAAAAGAGAGAGTTATAAGGGTTACTGTTGGACAAGGAGATGAAGGAGAAATTCAGAAGCGACGACTAGGATCCCACTTACGGATGCCCAAATGATGTCGGAATACGACGATTGGAGTTAGGAATGAAAGTACGATAAACTACCTTTCAGATGACAAAAAATCAACCCAATCCGACATTAAACGAGGGAGTTATGAGCATCTCCATTGGATCTCGCGATTTGGAAAGATTAACTATCCAAATTGCAAAATGACGATCGAAGAATTCCAACGTGCTTTTGGGATATAGAACGGTCTCGAAATAACTCAATTCTTATCTCATTTAGAAGCTTTTGAAGTTACCATTCCAATGAGCTCAAAATCGTCTAAATTCGACCACTGAAGAGAGAGTTATGAAGGTTACTATTGGACAAGGAGATGAAGGAGAAATTCAGTAGTGACGACTGCAATCCCACTTACGGATGCCCAAATGGTCTCGGAATACGACAATTGCAGTCTGGAATGAAAGTGCACTAAACTACCTTTCAGATGACCAAAAATTGACCCAATCCGACATCAAACGAGGGAGTTTTGAGAATATCCGTTGGATCGCAAGATTTGGAAAGATTAACAATCTAAATTGCAAAATGACGATTGAGGAGTTCCAACGTGCTTTTGGGATATCGAACGGTCTCGAAATTACCCAATTCTGGTCACATTTAGAAGCTTGTCAAGTTACCATTCCAATGAGCTCAAAATTGTCTAAATTCGACCACTGAAGAGAGAGTTATGAAGGTTACTGTTGGACAAGGAGATGAAGGAGAAATTCAGTAGCGACGACTATGATCCTAGTTACGGATGCCCAAATGGTCACGAAATACGACGATTGCAGTCAGGAATGAAAGTGCACTAAATACCTCTTTTAGATGCCCAAAAATTTACCCAATCCGACTTCAAACGAGGGAGTTATAAGCGCCTCCGTTGGATCTCGCGATTTGGAAAGATTAACAATTGAAATTGCAAAATGATGATCGAAGAGTTCCAACGTGCTTTTGGGATATTGAACTGTCTTGAAATTACCCAATTCTGGTCTCATTAAGAAGCTTGTCAAGTTACCGTTCTAATGAGCTCAAAATAGTCTAAATTCGACCAATGAAGAGAGTGTTATGAAGGTTACTGTTGGATAAGAAGATGAAGGAGAAATTCAGTAGTGACAACTGTGATCCTACTTGCGGATGCCCAAATGGTCTCAGAATACGACGATTGCAATCTGGAATGAAAGTGTGCTAAAGTACCATTCAGATGACCAAAAATTGACCCAATCCGACATCAAATGAAGGAGTTATGAGCGCCTCCATTAGATCGTGCATTTTTGAAAGATTATCAACCGAAATTACATAATGACGATCGAAGAGTTCCAACGTGCTTTTGGGATATTGAACGGTCTCAAAATTACCCAATTCTGGTCTCATTTAGAAGCTTGTCAACTTATCATTCCTATGAGCTCAAAATCGTCTAAATTCGACCACTGAAGAGAGAGTTATGAGGGTTACTGTTGGACAAGGAGAAGAAGGAGAAATTCGACAATGATGACTGCGATCCCACTGACGGATGCCCAAATGGTCTTAGAATACGACGATTGCAGTCAGGAATGAAAGCGCGCTAAAGTACCTTTCAGATGACCAAAAGTCGACCCAATCCGACATCGATTTGGATCGCGCGATTTGGAATGATTAATAATCCAAAGTTACCATTCCAAAGAGGGAGTTATGAGCGCTAAACTACCTTTCAGATGACCAAATGGTCTCGAAATACGACGATTGCAGTCAGGAATGAAAGTGCGCTAAACTACCTTTCAGATGACCCAAAATCGACCCAATCAGACATCAAACGAGGGAGTTCTGGGCGTCTCCGTTGGATCGCGCGATTTGGAAAGATTAACAATCCAAATTGCAAAATGAAGATCAAAGAGTTCCAATGTGCTTTTGGGATATTGAACTGTCTCGAAATAATCCAATTCTAATCTCATTTAGAAGCTTGTCAAGTTACCATTCCAATGAGCTCAAAATCTTCTAAATTCGACCACTGAAGAGAGATTTCTGAAGGTTACTATTGGACAAGGAGATGAAGGAGAAATTCTGTAGCGACGACTACGATCCCACTTTCGGATGCCCAAATGGTCTCGAAAAACAACGATTGCAGTCTGGAATGAAAGTACGCTAAACTACCTTTCAGATGACAAAAAATCGTCCCAATCCGACATCAAACGAGGGAGTTATGAGCATCTCCGTTGGATCGCGCAATTTGGAAAGATTAACTATCCAGATTGTAAAATGACGATCGAAGAGTTCCAATGTGCTTTTGGGATATCGAACGGTCTCGAAATAACCCAATTCTTGTCTCATTTTGAAGCTTGTGAAGTTACCATTCCAATGAGCTCAAAATCATCTAAATTCGACCACTGAAGAGAGAGTTATGAATGTTACTATGGATAAGGAGATGAAGGAGAAATTCAGTAGCGACGACTGCGATCCCACTTACGGATACCCAAATGGTCTCGGAATACGACAAATGCAGTCAGGAATGAAAGCGCGCTAAAGTACCTTTCAGATGACCAAAAATTGACCCAATCCGACATCAAACGAGGGAGTTTTGAGCGCCTCTGTTGGATCGCGTGATTTGGAAAAATTAACATTTGAAATTGCAAAATGACGATTGAAGAGGTCTAACGTGCTTTTGGGATATCAAACGGTCTCGAAATTACCCAATTCTGGTGTCATTTAGAAGCTTGTGAAGTTACCATTCCAATGAGCTCAAAATCGTCTAAATTCGACCATTGAAGAGAGAGTGATGAAGGTTACTATTGGACAAGGAGATGAAGGAGAAATTCAGTAGCGACGACTGCGATCCAACTTGCAGATGCCCAAATGGTCTCGGAATATGACGATTGCAGTCTGGAATGAAAATGCGCTAAAGTACCATTCAGATGACCACAAATCAACCCAATCCGACATCAAATGAGGGAGTTATGAGCGCCTCCATTGGATCGCGCATTTTAAAAAGATTAACAATCGAAATTACAAAATGACGATCAAAGAGTTCCAACGTGCTTTTGGAATATCGAATGGTCTCGAAATCACCCAATTCTGGTCTCATTTAGAATCTTGTCAAGTTACCATTCCAATGAGCTCAAAATCGTCTAAATTTGACCACTGAAGAGAGAGTGATGAAGGTTACTGTTGGACAAGGAGATGAAGGAGAAATTCAGTAGCGACGATTGCGATCCCACTTTCAGATGCCCAAATGGTCTCGGAATACGACGATTGCAGTCTGGAATGAAAGTGCGTTAAAGTACCATTCAGATGACCACAAATCGACCCAATCCGACAACAAATGAGGGAGTTATGAGCGCCTCCATTGGATCTCGCATTTTATAAAGATTAACAATCGAAATTACAAAATGACGATCGAAGAGTTCCAACTTGCTTTTTGGATATCGAACGGTCTCGAAATTACCCAATTCTGGTGCCATTTAGAAGCTTGTCAAGTTAACATTCCAATGAGCTCAAAATCGTCTAAATTCGACTACTGAAGAGAGAGTTATGAGGGTTACTATTGGACAAGGAGATGAAGGAGAAATTCAGTAGTGACGACTGCGATCCCACTAACGGAAGCCCAAATGGTCTCGAAAAATGACGATTGCAGTCTGGAATGAAAGTGCGCTAAAGTACCATTCAGATGACCAAAAATCGACCCAATCCGACATCAAACATGGGAGTTATGAGCACTTCCGTTGGATGGCGCGATTTGGAAAGATTAACAATCTAAATTGCACAATGATGATCGAAGAGTCCCAACGTGCTTTTGGGATTTCGAACGGTCTCTAAATTACCCAATTTTGGTCTCATTTTGAAGCTTATCAACTTAGCATTCCTATAAGCTCAAAATCGTCTAAATTCGACCACGGAAGAGAGAGTTATGAGGGTTGCTGTTGGACAAGGAGATGAAGGAGAAATTCGGCAGCGACGACTGCGACCCAACTTACGGATGCCCAAATGGTCTCGGAATACGACGATTGCAGTCAGGAATGACAGTGCGCTAAAGTACCTTACAGATGACCAAAAATCGACCCAATCCGACATCAAACGAGGGAGTTATGAGCGTCTCTGTTGGATCGCGCGATTTGGAAAGATTAACAATCGAAATTACAAAACACGATCGAAGAGTTCCAACATGCTTTTGAGATATCGAACGGTCTCGAAATTATGTAATTCTGGTCTCATTTAAAAGCTTGTCAATTTATCATTCCAATGAGCTCAAAATCGTCTAAATTCGGCCACTAAAGAGAGAGTTATGAGGGTTACTGTTGGACAAGGAGTTGAAGGAGAAATTCAGTAGCGACGACTGCGATTCCACTTGAGGATGACCAAATGGTCTCGGAATACGACGATTGCAGTCAGGAATAAAAGTGCGCTAAAGTACCTTTCAGATGACCAAAAATCGACCCAATCCGACATCAAACGAGGGAGTTATAAGCGTCTCCGTTGGAGTGCGCAATTTAGAAAGATTAACAATGAAAATTGCAAAATGAAGATCGAAGAGTTCCAACGTGCTTTTGGGATATCGAACGGTCTCGAAATAACCCAATTCTAATCTCATTTAGAAGCTTAAGCTTGTCAAGTTACCATTCCAATGAGCTCAAAATCGTTGAAATTTGACCACTGAAGAGAGAGTTATGAAGGTTACTATTGGACAAGGAGATGAAGGAGAAATTCGGTAGCGACGACTGCGATCCAACTTACGGATGCCCAAATGGTCTCGGAATACGACGATTGCAGTCAGGAATGACAGTGCGCGAAAGTACCATTCAGATGACCAAAAATTGACCCAATCTGACATCAAATGAGGGAGTTAGGAGCGCCTCCATTGGATCGCGCATTTTAGAAAGATTAACAATCGAAATTACAAAATGATGATTGAATAGTTCCAACGTGCTTATGGGATATCGAACGGTCTCAAAATTACCCAATTCTAGTCTCATTTAGGAGCTTGTCAACTTATCATTCCTATGAGCTCAAAATCGTCTACATTCGACCACTGAAGAGAGAGTTATGAGGGTTACTGTTGGACAAAGAGATGAAGGAGAAATTCGGTAGCCAACTGCGATCCCACTTACGGATGCCCAAATGGTCTCGAAATACGACGATTGCAATTAGGAATGAAAGTACGCTAAACTACCTTTCAGATGACCAAAAATCGACCCAATCATACATCAAACGAGGGAGTTATGAGCATCTCCGTTAGATCGCGCGATTTGGAAAGATTAACAATCGAAATTACAAAATGACGATCGAAGAGTTCCAATGTGCTTTTGGGTTATCGAACGGTCTCGAAATTAACCAATTCTGTTCTCATTTAAAAGCTTGTCAACTTATCATTCCAATGAGCTCAAAATCGTCTAAATTTGGCCACTAAAGAGAGAGTTATAAGGGTTACTATTGGATAAGGAGATGAAGGAGAAATTCAGTAGCGACGACTGCCATCCCACTTACGGATGCCCAAATGGTCTCGAAATACGACGATTGCAGTCAGGAATGAAAGTGTACTAAACTACCTTTCAGATAACAAAAAATTGACCTAATTCGACATCAAACGAGGGAGTTATGAGCGTCACCTTTGGATCGCGCGATTTGGAAAGATTAACAATCCAAATTGCAAAATGATGATCCAAGAGTTCTAACGTGCTTTTGGGATATCGAGCGGTCTCGAAATAACCCAACTCTTATCTCATTTTGAATTCAGGTACCTTCGATAATGAAACATACGTGAGTTAGTATGCAAGAGAGTAAGTAAACTATCTTAGAGATGAAGGGGAGGATGTTTCCACTGAGAGTCGCCATTTTGGCATCTAAGAGATGCCAAAAAGTGATAAGAGTCTTACAACTTTCCCCAATGTTAATGTTAAATAAGATAAAGATCCCCAGTGGAGTCGCCATTTTGTTTCGACAAGGAAACAAATGTATTTAATTTGGGGAAACTATCTTATTAAGACATAACAATGGAAAAGTATAAAGACAATCACACTTCATTGATTTTGAATTCATTTAGATCCTCTGATATCCCTTGATTCTAAGATAGATTAAAAAGAATTCATTGTAAGTTCAACTATCATAGTTAAATGTAAATTTTGGCAGCATAATGGCAATGATTCCAATCATCCCCTAGGACTTAGGAGGAATTGACGAATCGAGCAACAGTCTTCAAGAAAAATAGAGATTCCGGCAGCATTCTGGCGCTATTTCGATCATCTCCTGATACTTGGAGGAATACGCCTTTCTGTCGATGACTCTTCCTTCTCTCTTGAATAAGAAGAACTTTGAAGATCCTGGCCATTTCAGCAGCATGATAGCCCATTGTTGTTATAGACTGCAGGGCAGTCGGTTTGCGCGGTCCCGCGCAAACCATATCGTTTGCGTGGGTCCATGCAAACTGTAGAAGCCCAATGCTCGTTTGCGCAGGTCCGCGCAAACTTTAGGATCCCAATGCTCATTTGCGCGGGTCCGCGCAATCTGCTAGAGCCCAATGCTCCACACCTTCGGTCTTCTCCTTCGTGCTTCTTTCACTCCAAAATCTTCGAACCCCTTTATGAGAAAGGGAGTGGAGTATTTATAGACATTTTACACATGTGAAACTTTGCTTCAGCGATGTGGGACAAAAATCACTTTCCATGCAATCATCATATACTTTGCGCGGGTCCGTGCAAACGATATACTTTGCGCGAGATCCGCGAAAACGATATGCTTTGCATGGGATCCGCGCGAAGCGTTTTTTGAACTATTTCTCTTGTTCTTTTCTTTTCCTCTACGTCTTGATCTTTCCTTGCTCCAATTCTTTTCTTATTTTTATGCCTCAACAAATAGTAACCCTCATAACTCTCTCTTCAGAGGTCGAATTTAGACTATTTCAACTCATTGGAATGGTAACTTGTCAAGCTTCCTTTTGGGACCAAAATTGCTCAATTCAGAGACCGTTCGATATCCCAAAAGCACATTGGAACTCTTCGATAGTCATTTTTCAATATGGATTATTAATCTTTCAAAATTGAGCGATCCAACAGAGAAGCCTATAACTCCATCATTTGACGTCGGATTAGGTCGATTTTTAGTTATCTGAATGGTACTTTAGGACTCTTTCATTCTAGACTGGTATAGTCGTATTTTGAGACCATTTGGGTAACTAAAAGTTGGATCGCAGTAGGCGGTCCTGACTGTTTCCATCAACTTCATGTCCAATACTAACCCCCATAACTCTCTCTTCGGAGGTCGAATGTAGACTATTTCAGGTCATTGGATTGGTAACTTCTCAAGCTTCCAAATGGGACCAAATTACAAAATTCGGAGACCGTTCGATATCCCAAAAGCACGTTGGAACTCTTGCATCATCATTTTTCAATATGGATTGTTAATCTTTTAAAATTGTGCGATCCAACGGAGACGCCTATTACTCCATATTTGATGTCGAATTGGGTCGATTTTTGGTCATCTGAATGGTACTTTAGTGCTCTTTAATTCTTGACTGGAATCGTCGTATTCTAAGACCTTTTGGGCATCTTTAAGTTGGATCGCAGTCGTGGATCCTGAATGTTTCCATCATCTCCTTGTCCAATAGTAACCCTCATAACTCTCTCTTCAGAGGTCGAATTTAGACTATTTAAGTTCATTGGAATGGTAACTTGTCAAGCTTCCAAATGGGACCAAAATTGCCTAATTCAGAGGTCGTTCGATATCCCAAAAGCACGTTGGAACTCGTCATTTTTTAATACGGATTGTTAATCTTTCCAAATTGCGTGATCCAACGGAGACGCCTATAACTCTATCATTTGATGTCGGATTGGGTCGATTTTTGGTCATCTGAATGCTACTTTAGTACTCTTTCATTCTTGACTAGTATCATTGTATTCTGAGACCATTTGGGCTACTTAAAGTTGAATCATAGGCGTCGGTCCTGAATGTTTCGTTCAACTACTTGTCCAATAGTAACCCTCATAACTATCTCTTCTGAGGTCAAATTAGACTATTTCAGGAAATTGGAATGGTAACTTGTCAAGCTTCCAAATGGGACCAAATTTACCTAATTCAGAGACCGTTCGATATCCCAAAAGCACGTTGGAACTCTTCGATCGTCATTTTTTAATATGGATTGTTAATCTTTCAAAATTGTGCGATCCAACGAAGATGCCTATAACACCATCATTTGATGCGGATTGGGTCAATTTTTGGTCATCTAAATGGTACTTTAGTACTCTTTCATTCTTAACTAGTATCGTCATATTCCGAGACTATTTGGGCAACTAAAAGTTAGATCGCAATCGTCAGTCCTGAATGCTTCCTTCAACTTCTTATCCAATAGTAACCCTCATAACTCTCTCTTCAGAGGTCGAATTTAGACTATTTCAGGTCATTGGAATGGTAACTTGTCAAGCATCCAAATGGGACGAAAATTGCCTAATTCAGAGGTCGTTCAATATCTCAAAAGCACGTTGGAACCCTTCGATCGTCATTTTTTAATACAGATTGTTAATCTTTCCAAATTGCGTGATCCAACGGAGACGCCTATAACTCTATCATTTGATGTCAGATTGGGTCAATTTTTGGTCATTTGAATGGTACTTTAGTGCACTTTCATTCTTGACTAGAATCGTCGTATTTTGAGACCATTTGGGCATCTTTAAGTTAGATTGCAGTCGTGGATCCTGAATGTTTCCATCATCTCCTTGTCCCATAGTAACCCTCATAACTCTCTCTTCAGAGGTCGAATTTAAACTATTTCAGGTCATTGGAATGGTAACTTGTCAAGGTTCCAAATGGGACCAAAATTACCTAATTTAGAGGCCGTTCGATATCCCAAAAGCACGTTAGAACTCTTCGATTGTCATTTTTCAATACGGATTGTTAATCTTTCCAAATTGCGTGATCCAAAGGAGACGCCTATGACTCCATCATTTGATGTCGGATTGGGTCAATTTTTGGTCATCTGATTGGTACTTTAGCGTACTTTCATTCTTGACTGGAATCATCGTATTCTGAGACCATTTGGGCATCTTTAAGTTAGATTGCAGTTGTGGATCCTAAATGTTTCCATCATCACCTTGTCCCATAGTAACCCTCATAACTCTCTCTTCAGAGGTCGAATTTAGACTATTTCAGGTCATTGGAATGGTAACTTGTCAAGCTTCCAAATGGGACCAGAATTGCTTAATTCAGACACCGTTCAATATCCCAAAAGCACGTTGGAAATCATCGATCGTCATTTTTTAATACGGATTGTTAATATTTCAAAATTGCGCGATCCAACAGAGACGCCTATAACACCATCATTTGACGTCAGATTAGGTCGATTTTTGGTCATCTGAATGGTACTTTAGTACTCTTTCATTCTTGACTGGTATCGTCGTATTTCGAGACCATTTGGGTAACTAAAAGTTGGATCGCAGTCGTTGGTCCTGAATGTTTCCTTCAACTTCTTGTCTAATAGTAACCCCCATAACTCTCTCTTCGGAGGTCGAATGTAGACTATTTCAGGTCATTGGATTGGTAACTTCTCAAGCTTCCGAATGGGACCAAATTACAAAATTTGGAGACCTTTCAATATCCCAAAAGCACGTTGGAACTCTTCCATCGCCATTTTTCAATATGGATTGTTAATCTTTCCAAATTGTGCGATCCAACGGAGATGCCTATTACTCCATCATTTGATGTCGGATTGGGTCAATTTTTGGTCATCTGAATGGTACTTTAGTGCTCTTTCATTCTTGACTGGAACCGTTGTATTCTGAGACCATTTGGGCATCTATAAGTTGGATCGCAGTCATGGATCCTGAATGTTTCCGTCATCTCCTTGTCCAATAGTACCCTCATAACTCTCTCTTCAGAGGTCGAATTTAGACTATTTCAGGTCATTGGAATGGTAACTTGTCAAGCTTCCAAATGGGATCAAAATTGCCTAATACAGAGGTCGTTCAATATCCCAAAAGCATGTTGGAACTTTCGATCATGATTTTCTAATACGGATTGTTAATCTTTCGAAATTGCGTGATCCAATGGAGACGCCTATAACTCCATCATTTGATGTTGGATTGGGTCAATTTTTGGTCATCTGAATCCTACTTTAGTACTGTTTCATTCTTGACTGGTATTGTCGTATTCCGAGACCATTTGGGCTACTTAAAGTTGGATCACAGTCGTCGGTCCTGACTGTTTCGTTCAACTTCTTGTCCAATAGTAACCCTCATAACTATCTCTTCAGAGGTCAAATTAGACTATTTCAGGAAATTGGAATGGTAACTTGTCAAGCTTCCAAATGGGACTAAACTGTTCGATATCCCAAAAGCACGTTGGAACTCTTCGATCGTCATTTTTTAATATGGATTGTTAATCTTTCAAAATTGCGCGATCCAACAGAGACGCCTATAACATCATCATTTGATGCGGATTGGGTCGATTTTTGGTCATCTAAATGGTACTTTAGTACACTTTATTCTTGACTGGTATCGTCGTATTCCGAGACCATTTGGGCAACTAAAAGTTGGATCGTAGTCGTCAGTCTTGAATGTTTCCTTCAACTTCTTATCCAATAGTAACCCTCATAACTCTCTCTTCAGAGGTCGAATTTAGAATATTTCAGGTCATTGGAATGGTAACTTGTCAAGCTTCCAAATGGGACCAAAATTGCCTAATTCAGAGGTCGTTCGATATCTCAAAAGCACGTTGGAATCCTTCAATCGTCATTTTTTAATACGGATTGTTAATCTTTCCAAATTGCATGATCCAACGGAGACGCCTATAACTCCATCATTTGATGTCGGATTGGGTCAATTTTTGGTCATCTGATTGGTACTTTAGTGCACTTTCATTCTTGACTGGAATGGTCGTATTTTGAGACCATTTGGGCATCTTTAAGTTAGATTGCAGTCGTGGATCCTGAATGTTTCCATCATCTCCTTGTCCCATAGTAACCCTCATAACTCTCTCTTCAGAGGTCGAATTTAAACTATTTCAGGTCATTGGAATGGTAACTTGTCAAGCTTCCAAATGGGACCAAAATTGCCTAATTTAGAGGCCGTTCGATATCCCAAAACCACGTTGGAACTCTTCGATTGTCATTTTTCAATACGGACTGTTAATCTTTCCAAATTGCGTAATCCAAAGGAGACACCTATAACTCCATCATTTGATGTCGGATTGGGTCAATTTTTGGTCATCTAATTGGTACTTTAGTACACTTTCATTCTTGACTGGAATCATCGTATTCTGAGACCATTTGGGCATCTTTAAGTTAGATTGCAGTTGTGGATCCTGAATGTTTCCATCATCTCCTTGTCCCATAGTAACCCTCATAACTCTCTCTTCAGAGGTCGAATTTAGACTATTTCAAGTCATTGGAAAGGTAACTTGTCAAGCTTCCAAATGGGACCAAAATTACTTAATTCAGACACCGTTCGATATCCCAAAAGCACGTTGGAACTCTTCGATCGTCATTTTTCAATATGAATGGTTAATCTTTCCAAATTGCGCGATCCAACGGAGACGCCTATAACTCAATCACTTTATGTCGGATAGGGTCTCTTTTTGGCCATCTGAATGGCAATTTAGTGCTCTTTCATTCTTGACTGGAATCGTCATTTTCCTGGACCATTTTGGCATATTTAAGTTGGATCATAGCCGTCGGTCCTGAATGTTTCCTTCATCTTCTTGTCAAATAGTAACCCTCATAACTCTCTTTTCAGAGGTTGAATTTAGACTATTTCAACTCATTGGAATGGTAACTTGTCAAGCTTCCATTTGGGACCAAAATTGCTCAATTCAGAGACCAACAGTCTTTAAGAAAAATAGAGATTCCGACGGCATTCTGGCGCTATTTCAATCATCTCCTGAGACTTAGGAGGAATACGCCTTTCTGTCGATGACTCTTCCTTCTCTCTTGAATAGGAAGAACTTGAAGATTTGAAGACCCTGGTCATTTCAGAAGCATGACAGCCCATTGCTGTTATAGACTACAGGGCAGTCGGTTTGCGCAGTCCCGCGCAAACCATATCGTTTGCGCGGGTCCAGGCAAACTGTAGGAGCCCAATGCTCATTTGCGCAGGTCTGCGCAAACTGTAGGTGCCCAATGCTCATTTGCACGGGTCCGCGCAATCAGCTGGAGCCCAATGCTCCGCACCTTCGGTCTTCTCCTTCGCTTTTCTTTCACTCTGAAATCTTCGAACCCCTTTATGAGAGAAGGAGTGGAGTATTTATAGACATTTTACACGTGTGAAACTTTAGCTTCAGCGATGTGGGACAAAAATCACTTTCCATGCAGTCATCATATTTTTTGCGCGGGTCCACGCAAACGATATGCTTTGCGCGAGATCCGCGCAAATGATATGCTTTGCGCGGGATCCACGCAAAGCGTTCTTTTGAACTATTTCACTTGTTCTTTTCTTTTCCTCTACGTCTTGATCTTTCCTTGCTCCAATTCTTTTCTTATTTTTATGCCTCAACAAATAGTAACCCTCATAACTCTCTCTTCAGAGGTCGAATTTAGACTATTTCAACTCATTGGAATGGTAACTTGTCAAGCTTCCTTTTGGGACCAAAATTGCTCAATTCAGAGACCGTTCGATATCCCAAAAGCACATTGGAACTCTTCGATCGTCATTTGTCAATATGGATTATTAATCTTTCAAAATTGCGCGATCCAACGGAGACACCTATAACTCCATCATTTGACGTCGGATTAGGTCGATTTTTAGTTATCTGAATGGTACTTTAGTACTCTTTCATTCTTGACTGGTATCGTCGTATTTTGAGACCATTTGGGTAACTAAAAGTTGGATCGCAGTCGTCGGTCCTGAATGTTTCCATCAACTTCATGTCCAATACTAACCCCCATAACTCTCTCTTCGGAGGTCGAATGTAGACTATTTCAGGTCATTGGATTGGTAACTTCTCAAGCTTCCAAATGGGACCAAATTACAAAATTCGAAGACCGTTCGATATCCCAAAAGCATGTTGGAACTCTTGCATCATCATTTTTCAATATGGATTGTTAATCTTTCAAAATTGTGCGATCCAACGGAAACGCCTATTACGCCATCATTTAATGTCGAATTGGGTCGATTTTTGGTCATCTGAATGGTACTTTAGTGCTTTTTCATTCTTGACTGGAATCGTCGTATTCTAAGTCCTTTTGGGCATCTTTAAGTTGGATCGCAGTTGTGGGTCCTGAATGTTTCTATCATCTCCTTGTCCAATAGTAACCCTCATAACTCTCTCTTTAGAGGTCGAATTTAGACTATTTAAGGTCATTGGAATGGAAACTTGTAAAGCTTCCAAATGGGACCAAAATTACCTAATTCAGAGGTCGTTCGATATCCCAAAAGCACGTTGGAACTCGTCATTTTTTATACGGATTGTTAATCTTTCCAAATTGCGTGATCCAACGGAGACGCCTATAACTCCATCATTTGATGTCGGATTGGGTCAATTTTTGGTCATCTGAATGCTACATTAGAACTCTTTCATTCTTGAATGGTATTGTCGTATTCTGAGACCATTTAGGCTACTTAAAGTTGGATCACAGGCGTCGGTCCTAAATGTTTCGTTCAACTTCTTGTCCAATAGTAACCCTCATAACTATCTCTTCAGAGGTCAAATTAGACTATTTCAGGAAATTGGAATGGTAACTTGTCAAGCTTTCAAATGGGACCAAATTTACCTAATTCAGAGACCGTTCGATATCCCAAAAGCACGTTGGAACTCTTCGATCGTCATTTTTCAATATGGATTGTTAATCTTTTAAAATTGCGTGATCCAACGGAGACGCCTATAACACCATCATTTAATGCGGATTGGGTCGATTTTTGGTCATCTGAATGGTACTTTAGTACTCTTTCATTCTTGACAGGTATCGTCATATTCCGAGACCATTTGGGCAACTAAAAGTTGGATCGCAATCGTCAGTCCTGAATGCTTCCTTCAACTTCTTATCCACTAGTAACCCTCATAACTCTCTCTTTAGAGGTCGAATTTAGACTATTTCAGGTCATTAGAATGGTAACTTGTCAAGCTTCCAAATGGGACCAAAATTGCCTAATTCAGAGGTCGTTCAATATCCCAAAAGCACTTTGGAACTCTTCGATCATCATTTTTTAATACGGATTGTTAATCTTTCCAAATTGCGTGATCCAATGGAGATGTCTATAACTCCATCATTTGATGTCGGATTGGGTCAATTTTTGGTCATCTGAATGTTACTTTAGTGCACTTTCATTCTTGACTGGAATCGTCGTATTTTGAGACCATTTGGGCATCTTTAAGTTAGATTGCAGTCGTGGATCCTAAATGTTTCCATCATCTCCTTGTCCCATAGTAACCCTCATAACTCTCTCTTCAGAGGTCGAATTTAAACTATTTCAGGTCATTGGAATGGTAACTTGTCAAGCTTCCAAATAGGACCAAAATTGCCTAATTTAGAGGCCGTTCGATATCCCAAAAGCACGTTGGAACTCCTTAATTGTCATTTTTCAATACGGATTGTTAATCTTTCCAAATTGCGTGATCTAAAGGAGACGCCTATAACTCCATCATTTGATGTCGGATTGGGTCAATTTTTGGTCATCTGATTGGTACTTTAGTGCACTTTCATTCTTGACTGGAATCATCGTATTCTGAGACCATTCGGGCATCTTTAAGTTAGATTACAGTTGTGGATCCTGAATGTTTTCATCATCTCCTTGTCCCATAGTAACCCTCATAACTCTCTCTTCAGAGGTCGAATTTAGACTATTTCAAGTCATTGGAATGGTAACTTGTCAAGCTTCTAAATGGGACCAGAATTGTTTAATTCAGACACCGTTCGATATCCCAAAAGCACATTGGAACTCTTCGATCGTCATTTTTTAATACGGATTGTTAATCTTTCAAAATTGCGTGATCCAACGGAGACGCCTATAACTCCATCATTTGACGTCAGATTAGGTCGATTTTTGGTCATCTGAATGGTACTTTAGTACTCTTTCATTCTTGACTGGTATCGTCGTATTTCGAGACCATTTGGGTAACTAAAAGTTGGATCACAGTCGTTGGTCTCGAATGTTTCCTTCAACTTCTTGTCCAATAATAACCCCCATAACTCTCTCTTCGGAGGTCGAATGTAGACTAGTTCAGGTCATAGGATTGGTAACTTCTCAATCTTCCAAATGGGACCAAAATACAAAATTCGGAGACCGTTCGATATCCCAAAAGCACGTTGGAACTCTTCCATCGCCATTTTTCAATATGGATTGTTAATCTTTCCAAATTGTGCGATCCAACAGAGACGCCTATTACTCCATCATTTGATGTCGAATTGGGTCAATTTTTGGCCATCTGAATGGTACTTTAGTGCTATTTCATTCTTGACTGGAACCGTCATATTCTGAGACCATTTAGGCATCTATAAGTTGGATCGCAGTCATGGATCCTGAATGTTTCCATCATCTCCTTGTCCAATAGTAACCCTCATAACTCTCTCTTTAGAGGTCGAATTTAGACTATTTCAGGTCATTGGAATGGTAACTTGTCAAGCTTCCAAATGGGACAAAAATTGCCTAATTCAGAGGTTATTCGATATCCCAAAAGCACGTTGGAACTCTTCGATCGTCATTTTTTAATACGGATTGTTAATCCTTCCAAATTGTGCGATCCAACGAAGACGCCTATAACTCCATCATTTGATGTCGGATTGGGTTGATTTTTGGTCATCTAAATGGTACTTTAGTACTCTTTCATTCTTGACTGGTATCGTCATATTCCGAGACCATTTGGGCTACTTAAGTTGGATCACAAATTGAGAACCATAACTCTCTTCAGAGGTCAAATTAGACTATTTCAAGTCAAAAATGGGACCATTGTTGCATGGGAACTCTTCGATCGTCATTTTTCAATATGGATTGTTAATCTTTCAAAATTGCGCGATCCAACGGAGACGCCTATAACACCATCATTTGATGCGGATTGGGTCAATTTTTGGTCATCTGAATGGTACTTTAGCACTCTTTCATCTTGACTGGTATCGTCGTATTCCGAGACCATTTGGGCAACTAAAAGTTAGATCGCAGTCGTCAGTCCTGAATGTTTCCTTCAACTTCTTATCCAATAGTAACCCTCATAACTTTCTCTTCAGAGGTTGAATTTAGACTATTTCAGGTCATTGGAATGGTAACTTGTCAAGCTTCCAAATGGGACCAAAATTGCCTAATTCAGAGGTCGTTCGATATCTCAAAAGCATGTTGGAACCCTTCGATCATCATTTTTTAATACGGATTGTAATCTTTCCAAACTGCATGATCCAACGGAGACGCCTATAACTCCATCATTTGATGTCGGATTGGGTCAATTTTTGGTCATTTGAATGGTACTTTAGTACACTTTCATTCTTGACTGGAATGGTCGTATTTTGAGACCATTTGGGCATCTTTAAGTTAGATTGCAGTCGTGGATCCTGAATGTTTCCATCATCTCCTTGTCCCATAGTAACCCTCATAACTCTCTCTTCAGAGGTCGAATTTAAACTATTTCAGGTCATTGGAATGGTAACTTGTCAAGCTTCCAAATGGGACCAAAATTGCCTAATTTAGAGGCCGTTCGATATCCCAAAACCACGTTGGAACTCTTCGACTGTCATTTTTCAATACGGATTGTTAATCTTTCCAAATTGCGTGATCCAAAGGAGACGCCTACAACTCCATCACTGGATGTCGGATTGGGTCAATTTTTGGTCATCTGATTGGTACTTTAGTACACTTTCATTCTTGACTGGAATCATCGTATTCTGAGACCATTTGGGCATCTTAAGTTAGATTGCAGTTGTGGATCCTGAATGTTTCTCATCTCCTTGTCCCATAGTAACCCTCATAACTCTCTCTTCAGAGGTCGAATTTAGACTATTTCAAGTCATTGGAATGGTAACTTGTCAAGCTTCCAAATGGGACCAAAATTGCTTAATTCAGACACCGTTCGATATCCCAAAAGCACGTTGGAACTCTTTGATCGTCATTTTTCAATATGAATGGTTAATCTTTCCAAATTGCGCGATCCATTGGAAACGCCTATAACTCGATCATTTTATATCGGATAGGGTCGATTTTTGGCCATCTGAATAGCAATTTAGTGCTCTTTCATTCTTGACTAGAATCATCATTTTCCAAGACCATTTTGGCATATTTAAGTTGGATCGTAGCCGTTGGTCCTGAATGTTTCCTTCATCTTCTTGTCAAATAGTAACCCTCATAACCCTCTCTTCAGAGGTCGAATTTAGACTATTTCAACTCATTGGAATGGTAACTTGTCAAGCTTCCATTTGGGACCAAAATTGCTCAACTCAGAGACCGTTCGATATCCCAAAAGCACATTGGAACTCTTCGATCGTCATTTTTCAATATGGATTGTTAATCTTTCAAAATTGCACGATCTAACGGAGGTGCCTATAACTCCATCATTTGACGTCGGATTAGGTCAATTTTTGGTCATCTGAATGGTACTTTAGTACTCTTTCATTCTTGACTGGTATCGTCGTATTTCAAGGCCATTTGGGTAACTAAAAGTTGGATCACAGTCGTCGGTCCTGAATGTTTCCTTCAACTTCTTGTCCAATAGTAACCCCCATAACTCTCTCTTCGGAGGTCGAATGTAGACCATTTCAGGCCATTGGATTGGTAACTTCTCACGCTTCCAAATGGGACCAAATTACAAAATTCGGAGACCGTTCGATATCCCAAAAGCACGTTGGAACTCTTCCATCATCATTTCTCAATATGGATTGTTAATCTTTCCAAATTGTGTGATCCAACGGAGACGCCTATTACTCCATCATTTGATGTCTGATTGGGTCAATTTTTGGTCATCTGAATGGTACTTTGTGCTCTTTCATTCTTGACTGGAATCGTTGTATTCTAAGACCATTTGGGCATCTTTAAGTTGGATCGCAGTCGTGGATCCTGAATGTTTCCATCATCTCCTTGTCCAATAGTAACCCTCATAACTCCCTCTTCAGAGGTCGAATTTAGACTATTTTAGGTCATTAGAATGGTAACTTGTCAAGCTTCCAAATGGGACCAAAATTGCCAAATTTAGAGACCGTTCGATATCCCAAAAGCACGTTGGAACTCTTCGATCATCATTTTTCAATATGGATTGTTAGTCTTTTAAAATTACGCGATCCAACAGAGACGCTTATAACTCCATCATTTGATGTCGGATTGGGTCGATTTTTGGTCATCTGAATGGTACTTTAGTACTCTTTCATTCTTAACTGGTATCGTCGTATTACGAGAACATTTGGGCTACTTAAAGTTGGATCACAAGCGTCGGTCCTGAATGTTTCGTTCAACTTCTTGTCCAATAGTAACCCTCATAACTATCTCTTCAGAGGTGAAATTAGACAATTTTAGGAAATTGGAATGGTAACTTGTCAAGCTTCTAAATGGGACCAAATTTACCTAATTCAGAGACCGTTCGATATCCCAAAAGCACGTTGGAACTCTTCAATCGTCATTTTTCAATATAGATTGCTAATCTTTCCAAATTGCACGATCCAACGGAGACGCCTATAAACGCATCATTTGATGTCAGATTGGGTCGATATTTGGTCATCCAAATGGTCTTTAGTCCTCTTTCACTCTTGACTTGTATCATCGTATTCCAAACCATTTGGCCAACTAAAAGTTGGATCGCAGTCGTCAGTCCAGAATGTTTCCTTCAACTTCTTGTCCAATAGTAACCCTCATAACTCTCTCTTCAGAGGTCGAATGTAGACTAATTCAGGTCATTGGATTGGAAACTTGTCAAGCTTCCAACTGGGACCAAAATTGCCTAATTCGGAGGTCATTCTATATCCCAAAAGCATGTTGGAACCCATCAATCGTCATTTTTTAATACGGATTGTTAATCTTTCTAAATTGCATGATCCAATGGAGACGCCTATAACTCCATCATTTGAAGTCGGATTGGGTCAATTTTTGGTCATCTCAATGGAACTTTAGCGCACTTTCATTCTTGACTGGAATCGTCGTATTCTGAGGCCATTTGGGCATCTTTAAGTTAGATTGCAGTTGTGGATCCTGATTGTTTCCATCATCTCCTTGTCCCAAAGTAACCCTCATAACTCTCTCTTCAGAGGTCGAATTTAGACTATTTCAGGTCATTGGAATTGTAACTTGTCAAGCTTCCAAATGGGACCAAAATTGCTTAATTCAGACACCGTTTGATATCCCAAAAGCACGTTGGAACTCTTCGATCGTCATTTTTCAATATGGATGGTTAATCTTTCCAAATTGCGCGATCCAACAGAGACGCTAATAACTCCATCATTTGAAGGCGGATTGGGTCAATTTTTGGTCATCCGAATGGTACTTCAGTGCATTTTCATTCTTGAATGGTATCGTCATTTTCCAAGACCATTTGAGCATATTTAAGTTGGATCGTAGTCGTCGGTCCTGAATTTTTCCTTCTTCTTCTTGTCCAATAGTAACCCTCATAACTCTTTCTTCAGAGGTCAAATTTAGACTATTTCATCTCATTGGAATGGTAACTTGTGAAGCTTCCATTTGGGACCAAAATTGCTTAATTCAGACACCGTTCGATATCCCAAAATCACTTTGAAACTCTTCGATCGTCATTTTTCAATATGAATGGTTAATCTTTCCAAATTGCGTGATCCAACGGAGACGCCTATAACTCGATCATTTTATGTCGGATTGGGTCAATTTTTGGCATCTGAATGGTAATTTAGTGCTCTTTCATTATTGACTGGAATCGTCATTTTCCAAGACCATTTAGGCATATTTAAGTTGGATCGTAGTCGTCATTCCTGAATGTTTCCTTCATCTTCTTGTCCAATAGAAACCCTCATAACTCTCTCTTCAGAGGTCAAATTTAGACTATTTCATCTCATCGGAATGATAACTTGTCAAACTTCCATCTGGGACCAAAATTGCTTAATTCAGAGACCGTTCGATACCCCAAAAGCACGTTGGAACTCTTCGATCGTCATTTTTCAATATGGATTGTTAATCTTTCCAAATTGCGCGATCCAACGGAGACGCCTATGACTCCATCATTTGATGCCAGATTGGGTCGATTTTTGGTCATCCGAATGGTCTTTAGTGCTCTTTCATTCTTCACTGGTATCGTCATATTCCGAGACCATTTGGGCATCTTTAAGTTGGATCGCAGTCGTCTGTCCTGAATGTTTCCTTCATCTCCTTGTCTAATTGTGACCCTCATAACTCACTCTTCGGAGGTGGAATTTAGACTGTTTCAACTCATTGGAATGGTAACTTGTCAAGCTTCCAAATGGGACTAAAATTGCCTATTACAGAGACAGTTCGATATCCCAAAAGCACGTTGGAACTCTTCGATTGTCATTTTTCAATATGGATTGTAAATCTTTCAAAATTGCGTGATCCAACAGAGACGCCTATAACTCCATCATTTGATGTCGGATTGGGTCGATTTTGGTCATCCGAATGGTCTATAATGCTCTTTCATTCATGACTGGTATCGTCATATTCCGAGTCCTTTTGGGCATCTTAAGTTGGATCGCAGTCGTTGGTCCTGATTGTTTCCTTCATCTCCTTGTCTAATAGTAACCCTCATAACTCACTCTTCGGAGGTCAAATTTAGACTATTTCAGGTCATTGGAATGGTAAGTTGTCAAGCTTCCAAATGGGACCAAAATTGCCTAATTCAAAGACCGTTCGATATCCCAAAAGCACATTGGAACTCTTCGATCATCATTTTTCAATACGGATTGTTAATCTTTCCAAATTGCGTGATCCAACGGAGACGCCTATAACTCCATCATTTGATGTCGGATTGGGTCATTTCTGGTAATCTAAATGGTACTTTAGTGCTCTTTATTCTTGACTGGAATCGTCATTTTCCAAGATCATTTGGGCATATTTAAGTTGGATCGTAGTCGTCGATCCTGGATGTTTCCTTCATCTTCTTGTCCAATAGTAACCACGATAACTCTCTCTTTAGAGGTTGAATTTAGACTATTTCAACTCATTGGAATGGTAACTTGTCAAGCTTCCATTTGGTAACTTGTCAAGCTTCCATTTGGACCTCTTCGATCATCATTTTTCAATATAGATTGTTAATCTTTCCAAATTGTGAGATCCAACGGAGACGCCTATAACTCCATCATTTGATGTCGAATTGGGTCAATTTCTGGTCATCTGAATGGTACTTTAGTGTTGTTTCATTCTTGACCGGAATCATCATTTTCCAAGACCATTTGGGCATATTTAAGTTGGATTGTAGTCGTCGGTCGTGAATGTTTCCTTCATCTTCTTGTCCAATAGTAACCCTCATAACTCTCTCTTCAGAGGTCGAATTTAGACTAATTTCATCTCATTGCTATGGTACTTATCAAGCTTCCATTTGGGACCGAAATTGCTTAATTCAGAGACCATTCGATATCCAAAACGCACGTTAGAACTCTTCGATCATCATTTTTCAATATGGATTGTTAATCTTTCACATTGCACGATCCAACGGAGAACCTATAACTCCATCATTTGATGTCGGATTGGGTCAATTTTTGGTCATCGAATGGTACTTTAGTACTCTTTCATTCTTGACTAGTGTCATCGTATTCCGAGACCATTTGGGGAACTAAAAGTTCGATTGCAGTCGTTGATCCTGAATGTTTCCTTCAACTTCTTGTCCAATAGTAACCCTCATAACTCGCTCTTCAGAGGTCGAATGTAGACTAATTCAAGTCATTGGATTGGTAACTTCTCAAGCTAACAAATGAGACCAAACTACCAAATTCGGAGACCGTTTGATATACCAAAAGCACATTGGAACTCTTCGATCGTCATTTTTCAATGTGGATTGTTAATCTTTCCAAATTGCGCGAACCAACGGAGACGCCTATAACTCCATCATTTGAAGTCGGATTGGGTCGATTTTGGTCATCTGAATGGTACTTTAGTGCTCTTTCATTCTTGACTGGAATCGTCATTTTCCAAGACCATTTGGGCATATTTAAGTTGGATCGCAGTCGTCGGTCCTAAATGTTTCCTTCATCTTCTTGCCCAATAGTAACCCTCATAACTCTCTCTTCAGAGGTTGAATTTAGACTGTTTCAACTCATTGGAATGGTAACTTGTCAAGCTTCCATTTGGGACCAAAATTGCTTAATTCAGAGACCGTTCAATATCTTAAAAGCACGTTGGAACTCTTCGATCATCATTTTTAAACATGGATTGTTAATCTTTCAAAATTGTCGTGATCCAACGGAGACGCCTAGAACTCCATCACTTGATGTCGGATTGGGTCGATTTTGGTCATCTGAATGGTACTTTAGTACTCTTTCATTCTTGACTAGTATCGTCGTATTCGAGACCATTTTGGAAATCTTCGATCATTCATTTTTCAATATGGATGGTAGTCTTTAAAATTACGCGATCCAAACGGAGACGCCTATAACTTCATCATTTGATGTTGGATTGGGTCGATTTTTGGTCATCTGAATGGTACTTTAGTACTCTTTCATTCTTGACTGGTATCGTCGTATTCTGAGACCATTTAGGCAACTTAAAGTTGGATCACAGGCGTCGGTCTTGAATGTTTCGTTCAACTTCTTGTCCAATAGTAACCCTCATAACTATATCTTCAGAGGTCAGATTTAGACATTTCAACTCATGGAATGGTAACTTGTCAAGCTTCCATTTGGGACCAAATTGCTTAATTCATAGACCGATCAATATCCCAAGAAGCACGTTGGAACTCTTCGATCGTCAGTTTTCAATATGGATTGTTAATCTTTCCAAAATGCGCGATCCAACGGAGACGCCTATAACTCCATCATTTGATGTTGGATTGGTTCAATTTTGGTCATCTGAATGGTAATTTAGTGCCCTTTCATTCTTGACTGGAATCGTCATTTTCAAGACCATTTGGGCATATTAAAGTTGGATCCTAGTCTTCGGTCCTGAATGTTTCTTCATCTTCTTTGTCCATTAGTAACCTCATAACTCTCTCTCAGAGGTCGAATTAAGACTCTTTCATCTCATTGTAATGGAACTGTCAAGCTTCCATTTGGGACCAAATTGCTTAATCAGAGACCGTTCGATATCCCAAAAGCACGTTGGATCTCTTTGATCGTCATTTTTTAATATGGATTGTTAATCTTTCAAGATTGAGCGATCCAATGGAGGCACATATAACTCCATCATTAGATGTCGGATTGGGTCGATTTTTGGTCATCCGAATGGTACTTTAGTACTCTTTCATTCTTGACTGTGTATCATCGTATTCCGAGACCATTTGGGCAACTAAAAGTTGGATCGCAGTCGTCGGTCGTGAATGTTTCCTTAACTTCTTGTCCAATAGTAACCCCCATACTCTCTCGTCAGAGGTCGAATGTAGACTAGTTCAGGTCATTGATTGGAACATGTCAAGCTTCCAAATAAGACCAAATTTACCTAATTCAGAGACCATTTGATATCCCAAAGCACGTTGGACTCTTTCGATCGTCATTTTTCAATATGGATTTTTAATCTTTCCAAATTGCGCGATCCAACAAAGATGCCTATAACTCCATCATTTTATGTTGGATGGGTCATTTTTGGTCATCTGAATGGAACTTAGTGCTCTTTCATTCTTGACTGGAATGGTCGTATTCTGAGACCATTTGGGCATCTTTAAGTTGGATCGCAGTCGTGGATCTGGAATGTTTCCATCATCTCCTTGTCCAATAGTAGTACCCTCATAACTCTCTCTTTAGAGGTCGAGTTTAGACTATTTCAAGTCATTAGAATGTAACTTGTCAAGCTTCCAAATGAGACCAAAATTACCTAATCAGAGACCGTTCCTATCCAAAAGCCGTTGGAACTCTTCGTTCAACATTTTCAATATGGATTGTTATCTTTTCAAAATTACGAGATCCAACGGAGACGGCTATAACTCCGTCATTTTATGTCGGATTGAGTCGATTTTTGGTCATCTGAATGCTACTTTAGTACTCTTTCATCTTGACTGGTATCGTCGTATTCCGAGACCATTTGGGTAACTTACAGTTGGATCATAGGCGTCGGTCCCTGAATGTTTCGTTCAACTTCTGTCCAATAGTAACCCTCATAACAATATCTTCAGAGGTCAAATTAGATTATTTCAGGAAATTGGAATGGTAATTGTCAAGCTTCCAAATGAGACCAAATTTACCTAATCAGAGACCATTCGATGTCCCAAAAGCACGTTGGAAACTCTTCGATCGTCATTTTTCAATACGGATTGTTAATCTTTTCCAAATTGCACGATCCAACTGAGTCACCTATAACTCCATCATTTGATGTGGAATGGGTTGATTTTCGGTCATCTGAATGGTACTTTAGTACTCTTTCATTCTTGACTGGTATCGTCGTTTCCGAGACCATTTGGGCAACTAAAAGTTGGATCGCAATCGTCGGTCCTGAATGTTTCCTCAACTTCTTGTCCAATAGTAACCCTATAACTCTCTCTTCAGAGGTCGAATTTAGACAATTCAGGTCATTGGATGTTAACTTGTCAAGCTTCCAAATGGGACTAAATTTCCAAATTCGGAGACCGTTCGATATCCCAAAGCACAGTTGGAAAACTCTTCGATCGTCATTTTTATCAATATGGAGTTAATCTTTCCAAATTGCGCAATCCAACGGAGACTCCTATTACTCATCATTTGATGACGGATGTGGGTCAATTTTTGGTCATCGAATGGTCTTTAGTGCTCTTTCATTCTTGACTGGTATCGTCGTATTCTGAGACCATTTGGGCATCTTAAGATGGATTGCAGTCGTCGGTCCTGAATGTTTCCTTCATCTCCTGTCTAATTTAACCCTCATAACTCACTCTTCGGAGTGTCGAATTTAGAACTATTTCAGGTCATTGGAATAGTAACTTGTCAAGCTTCAAATAAGACCATAATTGCCTAATTCAGAGACCGTTCGATATCCCAAAAGTACATGGATCTCTTCAATCGTCATTTTTCAATATGGATTGTAAATCTTTATAAATTGCGCGATCCAACGGAGACGCCTATAACTCCATCATTTGATATCGGATTAGGTCATTTTCGGTCATCTGAATGGTACTTTTGTGCTCTTTTATTCTTGATTGGAATCGTCGTATTCCGAGACCATTTGGGCATCTTTAAGTTGGATCGTAGTCGTGGATCCTGAATGTTTACATAATCTCCTTGTCCAATAGTAACCCTCAAACTATCTCTTCACAGGTCGAATTTAGACTATTTTAGGTCATTAGAATGGTAAACTTGTTAAGCTTACAAATGGGACCAAAATTGCCTAATTCAGAGACCGTTCGATATCCCAAAAGCTTGTTGGAACTCTTCGATGTCATTTTTCAATATGGATTTTAATCTTTCCAAATGCGCGATCCAACAGAGACGCTATTACTCCATCATTTGAAGTCGGATTGGGTCGATTTTCGGTCATCTGAAAGGTACTTTAGTGTTCTTTCATTCTTGACAGGAATCGTCATTTTCCAAGACCATGTGGTCCATTATTAGTTTGATCGCAGTCGTCAGTCCTGAATGTTTCCTTCATCTTCTTGTCAATAGTAACCCTCATAACTCTCTCTCTTCAGAGGTCGAATTTAGACTATTTCAACTCATTGGAATGATAACTTGTCAAGCTTCCATTTGGGACCCAAATTGCTTAATTCAGGAGACCGTTTGATCTCCTAAAAGCACGTTGGAACTCTTCGACATCAATTTTCAATATGGATTGTTAATCCTTCAAAATTGCGCGATCCAACGGAGACGCCTAGAACTCCATCATTTAATGTCGGATTGGGTCGATTTGGGGTCATCTGAATGGTACTTTAGTACTCTTTCATTCTTGACTGGTATCGTCGTATTCTGAGACCATTTGGGCACTTAAAGTTGGATCACAGGCGTCGGTCCGGAATGTTTCGTTCAACTTCTTGTCCAATGGTGACCCTCATAACTATCTCTTCAGAGATCAAATTAGACTATTTCAGGACATTGAAATAGTAACTTGTCAAGCTTCCAAATGGGACAAATTTACCTAATTCAGAGACCGTTCGATATCCCAAAACCACGTTTTGAAACTCTTCGATCGTCATTTTTCAAGATGGATTGTTAATCTTTTCAAATTGAGCGATCTAACGGAGACGCCTATAACTCCATCATTTAATGTCGGATTGGGTCGATTTTTGGTCATCTGAATGGTACTTTAGTGCTCTTCATTCTTAACTGGAATCGTCGTATTCTTTAGTGCTCTTCATTCTTAACGGAATCGTCGTATTCTGAGACCATTTTGGTATCTTTAAGTTAGATCGCAGTCGTGGATCCAGAATGTTCCATCATCTCCTTGTCCAATAGTAACCCTCATAACTCTCTCTTCAGAGGTCGAATTTAGACTATTTCAGGTCATTGGAATGGTAAGTTGTCAAGCTTCCAAATTGGACCAAATTTGCCTAATTCAGAGACCATTCGATATCCCAAAAGCATGTTGGAACTTTTCGATCGTCATTTTTCAATATGGATGGTTAATCTTTCTAAATCGCACGATCCAATGGAGACGCCTATAACTCAATTATTTGATGTCGGATTGGGTCGATTTTTTGCCATCTGAATGGAAATTTAGTGCTCTTTCATTCTTGACTGGAATTGTCATTTTTGAAGACCATTTGGGCATATTTAAGTTGGATCGTAGTTGTCGGTCCTGAATGTTTCCTTCATCTTTTTGTCCAATAGTAACCCTCATAACTCTCTCTTCAGAGGTCGAATTTAGACTATTTCAACTCATTGGAATGGTAACTTGTCAAGCTTCCATTTGGGACCAAAATTGCTTAATTCAGAGACCGTTCGATATCCCAAAAGCACGTTGGAACTCTTCGATCATCATTTTTCAATATGGATTGTTAGCCTTTCAAAATTGCGCGATCCAATGGAGACGCCTATAACTCCGTCATTTGATGTCGGATGGGTCAATTTTTGGTCATCTGAATGGTACTTTAGTGCTCTTTCATTCTTGACTGGTATCGTCGTATTCCGAGACCATTTGGGCATCTTAAGTTGGATCATAGTCGTCAGTCTGAATGTTTCCTTCATCTTCTTGTCCAATAGTAACCCTCATAACTCTCTCTTCAGAGGTCGAATTTAGACTATTTCAACTCATTGGAATGGCGACTTGTCAGCTGATTTGATTTGGGACCAAAAATGCTTAATTTAGAGACCGTTCGATTTCCCAAAAGCACGTTGGAACTTTCGATCGTCATTTTTCAATATGGTTGTTAATCTTTCAAAATTGCGGAATCCAACGGAGACACCTATAACTCCATCATTTGATGTCAGATTGGGTTGATTTTTGTCATCTGAGTGGTACTTTAGTACTCTTCATTCTAGACAGGTATCATCGTATTTCGAGACCATTTGGGCATCTTTAATTTGTATCGCAGTCGTCGGTCCTGAATGTTTCCTTCATCTCCTTGCCTAATTGTAACCCTCATAACTCACTCTTCGGAGGTCAAATTTAGACTATTTCAAGTCATTGGATTGGTAACTTGTCAAACTTCCAAATGGGACCAAATTTACCAAATTCGGAGACCGTTCGATATCCGAAAAGCACGTTGGAATTCTTCGATCGTCATTTTTCAAGATGGATTGTTAATCTTTCCAAATTTCGCGATCCAACAGAGAGACGGCTATGACTCCATCATTTGATGTCGGATTGGGTCGATTTGGTCATCCGAATGGTCTTTAGTGCTCTTTCATTCTTGACTGGTATCGTCGTATTCCGAGACCATTTGGGCATCTTTATTTTGGATCACAGTCGTCGGCCTGAATGTTTCCTTCATCTCCTTGTCTAATTGTAACCCTCATAACTCACTCTTAGGAGGTCGAATTTAAACTATTTCAGGTCATTGCATATGGTAACTTGTCAAGCTTCCAAATGGGACCAAATTACCGAATTCGGAGACCATTCGATATCCCAAAAGCATGTTAGAACTCTTCGATCGTCATTTTTCAATATGGATTGTTAATCTTTCAAATTCCTCGATCCAACGGAGACGCCTATGACTCCATCATTTGATGTTGGATTGGGTCGATTTTGGTCATCCGAATGGTCTTTAGTGCTCTTTCATTCTTGACTGGTATCGTCGTATTCCGAGACTATTTGGGCATCTTTAAGTTGGATCGTAGTCGTCGGTCCTGAATGTATCCTTCATCTTCTTGTCTAATTGTAACCCTCATAACTCACTCTTCGGAGGTCGAATTTAGACTATTTCAGGTCATTGGAATGGTAACTAGTCAAGCTTCCAAATGGGACCAAATTTGCCTAATTCAGAGACAGTTCGATATCCCAAAGCACGTTGGAAACTCTTCCATCGTCATTTTTAATATGGATTGTAAATCTTTCAAATTGCACGATCCAACAGAGATGCATATAACTCCATCATTTGATGTCGGATGGGTCAATTTTTGGTAATCTGAATGGTACTTTTGTGCTTTTATTCTTGACTGGAATCATCGTATTCGGAGACCATTTGGACATCTTTAAGTTGGATCGTAGTCGTGGATCCTGAATGTTTCCATAATCTCCTTGTCCAATAGTAACCCTCAAACTATCTCTTCACAGGTCAAATTTAGACTATTTCAGGTCATTAGAATGGTAACTTGTCAAGCTTCCAAATGGGACCAAATTGCCTAATTTAGAGACCGTTCGATATCCAAAAAGCACGTTGGAACTTTCGATCGTCATTTTTCAATATGGATGTTAATCTTTCCCAAATACGCGATCCAACGGAGACACCTATAACTCCATCGTTTGAAGTCAAATTGGGTCGATTTCTTGTCATCTGAATGGTACTTTAGTGCTCTTTCATTCTTGACTGGAATCATCGTTTTCCAAGACCATTTGGGCATATTTAAGTTGGATCACAGTCGTCGGTCCTGAATGTTTCCTTCATTCTTGTCCAATAGTAACCTCATAACTCTCTCTGCAGATGTCAAATTTGACTATTTCAACTCATTGGAATGGTGACTTATCAAGCTTCCATTTGGGACCAAAATTGCTTAATTTAGAGACCATTTGATTCCCAAAAGCACGTTGGAACTCTTCGATCGTCATTTTTCAATATGGATTGTTAAATTTCAAAATTGCGCAATCCAACGGAGACGCCTATAACTCCATCATTTGATGTCGGATTGGGTTGATTTTTGGTCATCATCTAAATCGTACTTTAGTACTCTTTCATTCTTGACTGGTATCGTCGTATTCTGATACCATTTAAGCAACTAAAGTGGATCGCAGTCGTCGGTCCTGAATGTTTCCTTCAACTTCTTGTCCAATAGTAACCTTCATAACTCTCTCTTCAGAGGTCGAATTAGAATATTTCAGGTCATTGGATTGATTGGTAACTTATCAAGCTTCCAATTGGGACCAAATTTACCAAATTCAGAGACCGTAAATATCCCAAAAGCACTTTGGAACTCTTCAATCGTCATTTTTCAATATGGATTGTTAATCTTTCAAAATTGCGCTATCCAACGGAGACGCCTATGACTCCGTCATTTGATGTTGGATTGGGTCAATTTTTGGTCATCCTAATGCTCTTTAGTGCTCTTTCATTCTTGACTGGTATCGTCGTATTCTGAGACCTTTTGGGCATCTTAAGTTGGATCGCAGTCGTCGGTCCTGAATGTTTCCTTCATCTCCTTGTCTAATAGGAACCCTCATAACTCACTCTTCAGAGGTCAAATTTAGACTATTTCAGGTTATTGGAATGGTAACTTGTCAAGCTTCCAAATGGGATAAAAATCGCCTAATTCAGAGACCGTTCGATTTCCCAAAAGCACGTTGGAACTCTTCTATTGTCATTGTTGAGGCAAGAAAAAGTGATGAAAGGATTGAAGTAGAAGAAGGATGGAAAAAAAAAGTACTAGAAAGAAGAAGAAGAAATGTCTTTGAAGTCATTTACGCGAGACTACGCAAACGATATCAGTTACGCGGGTCCGTCGCGCAACCAAAGATCAGTTACGGGGTCTCAATAGATAGTTTCAGGGGAAGATTTCCTTAAACGGTAAAGTTTGATACAAGATGGGTCCCACGGCACCGAAATCGAGGTTCCACACTTGTGAGGGTCTATAAATACCCCCTCCCCTCCTTCATTTGGATGGATTGAAGATTTTGAAGAAGAAGAAGTGGACAAGGAGGAAGTCGAAGTGAGAAGAGAAGGCAGCGGTGGCTTGCGCGGTCCGTGCAAACGATTATCCGTGCGCCCGGGTCCCCCACCCAACCAGACTTCCCTGCAGTCTGTGTGAGGATAAAGGGCCATTATGCTGTCGAAATGGCTGAAGTCTTCCAAGTTCTTCTGTTCAAGCATAAAAGGATCAGCCAGAAGAGCATATTCCTCCTAAGTCCTAGGAGATGACTAAAATCACTGACGTTATGTTGCCGAATTTCATATTTGACTATGACTGTTGAACTTATAATAATTCTTTTATTTTAAGCAATCTATCTTAAAATCAAGAGATGTTAGAAGGATGTAAATGAACTCATTATCAATAAAGTATGATGATCGTTTGAATACTCTTTCTCTGTTATGTTTAAATAAGATAATCTCCCAAACAAATACTTTTATTTTCTTGTCGAAACAAAATGGCGACTCTGCTGGGGAAATGTTGATCTTATTTAACGTTAGCAGTGAAATTGTTATGAAACTTTCATCATTTGTTTGGCGTCTTTCAGACGCCAAAATGGCGACTCTCAGTATGAACATCCTCCCCTTCATCTCTAAGATAGATTATTTAATTCTTCAACTACTAACTACAATTATGTTTTGTGATCGAAGGTCTCCGCATCTGATTCTAATATACTACTCATGGCAACTTCCATAATAAAATGAACTTCTAATTCAATTCCGACCGGGTTTGTGATAGAATACACACCAAATCGAATTCTGAAGCGGCATGACTCAAATCCATACAAGTGGGGGAACAACATGATCGGGTATCAGCTGGGGTCGTATCAGCGTCACCTCAACCATTAGGAATCGATGATGGCTGGACCCGTTGTAACATCTCGTAGAACGAGAGTGCGAAATGCAAGAAATTCTGGAATGAATCAAC
>JAJHSJ010000001.1:43662705-43712705 GCA_021015155.1 Magnolia officinalis
GCATCTATAAGTTGGATCGTAGTCGTGGATCCAGAATGTTTCCATCATCTCCTTGTCCAATAGTAACCCTCATACTCTCTCTTTAGAGGTCGAATTTAGACTATTTCAGGTCATTGGAATGGTAACTTGTCAAGCTTCCAAATGGGACAAAAATTGCCTACTTCCAGAGGTCATTCGATATCCCAAAAGCACGTTGGAACTCTTCGATCGTCATTTTTTAATACGGATTGTTAATCTTCCAAATTGCGATCCAACGAAGACGCCTATAACTCCATCATTTGATGTCGGATTGGGTTTGATTTTTGGTCATCTAATGGTACTTTAGTACTCTTTCATTCTTGACTGGAATCGTCATATTCCGAGAACCATTTGGGCTACTTAAAGTTGGATCACACAGGCGTCGGTCCTAATGTTCGTTCAACTTCTGTCCAATAGTAACCCTCATAACTCTCTCTTCAGAGGTCAAATTAGACTATTTCAAGAAATTGGAATGGTAACTTGTCAGCTTCCAAATGGGACCAAATTTACCCAATTCAGAGACCATTCGATATCCCAAAAGCATGTTGGAACTCTTCGATCGTCATTTTTCAATATGGATTGTTAATCTTTCAAAATTGCGCGATCCAACGGAGACGCCTATAACACCATCATTGATGCGGATTGGGTCAATTTTGGTCATCTGAATGGTACTTTAGTACTCTTTCATCTTGACTGGTATCGTCGTATTCCGAGACCATTTGGGCAACTAAAAGTTAGATCGCAGTCGTCAGTCCTGAATGTTTCCTTCAACTTCTTATCCAATAGTAACCCTCATAACTTTCTCTTCAGAGGTTGAATTTAGACTATTTCAGGTCATTGGAATGGTAACTTGTCAAGCTTCCAATGGGACCAAAATTGCCTAATTCAGAGGTCGTTCGATATCTCAAAAGCATGTTGGAACCCTTCGATCGTCATTTTTTTAATACGGATTGTAATCTTTCCAAACTGCATGATCCAACGGAGACGCCTATAACTCCATCATTTGATGTCGGATTGGGTCAATTTTTGGTCATTTGAATGGTACTTTAGTACACTTTCATTCTTGACTGGAATGGTCGTATTTTAGACCATTTGGGCATCTTAAGTTAGATTGCAGTCGTGGATCCTGAATGTTTCCATCATCTCCTTGTCCCATAGTAACCCTCATAACTCTCTCTTCAGAGGTCGAATTTAAACTATTTCAGGTCATTGGAATGGTAACTTGTCAAGCTTCCAAATGGGACCAAATTGCCTAATTTAGAGGCCGTTCGATATCCCAAAACCACGTTGGAACTCTTCGACTGTCATTTTTCAATACGGATTGTTAATCTTTCCAAATTGCGTGATCCAAAGGAGACGCCTACAACTCCATCATTGGATGTCGGATTGGGTCAATTTTTGGTCATCCGATTGGTACTTTAGTACACTTTCATTCTTGACTGGAATCATCGTATTCTGAGACCATTTGGGCATCTTTAGTTAGATTGCAGTTGTGGATCCTGAATGTTTTCATCATCTCCTTGTCCCATAGTAACCCTCATAACTCTCTCTTCAGAGGTCGAATTTAGACTATTTCAGGTCATTGGAATGGTAACTTGTCAAGCTTCCAAATGGACCAAAATTGTTTAATTCAGACACCGTTCGATATCCCAAAAGCACGTTGGAACTCTTTGATCGTCATTTTTCAATATGAATGGTTAATCTTTCCAAATTGCGCGATCCAATGGAAACGCCTATAACTCGATCATTTTATGTCGGATAGGGTCGATTTTTGGCCATCTGAATAGCAATTTAGTGCTCTTTCATTCTTGACTAGAATCATCATTTTCCAAGACCATTTTGGCATATTTAAGTTGGATCGTAGCCGTCGGTCGGTCTGAATGTTTCCTTCATCTTCTTGTCAATAGTAACCCTCATAACTCTCTCTTCAGAGGTCGAATTTAGACTATTTCAACTCATTGGAATGGTAACTTGTCAAGCTTCCATTTGGGACCAAAATTGCTCAACTCAGAGACCGTTCGATATCCCAAAAGCACATTGGAACTCTTCGATCGTCATTTTCAATATGGATTGTTAATCTTTCAAAATTGCACGATCTAACGGAGTGCCTATAACTCCATCATTTGACGTCGGATTAGGTCAATTTTTGTCATCTGAATGGTACTTTAGTACTCTTTCATTCTTGACTGGTATCGTCGTATTTCGAGGCCATTTGGGTAACTAAAAGTTGGATCGCAGTCGTCGGTCCTGAATGTTTCCTTCAACTTCTTGTCCAATAGTAACCCCCATAACTCTCTCTTCGGAGGTCAATGTAGACCATTTCAGGCCATTGGATTGGTAACTTCTCACGCTTCCAAATGGGACCAAAATTACAAATTCGGAGACCGTTCGATATCCCAAAAGCACGTTGGAACTCTTCCATCATCATTTCTCAATATGGATTGTTAATCTTTCCAAATTGTGTGATCCAACGGAGACGCCTATTACTCCATCATTTGATGTCTGATTGGGTCAATTTTTGGTCATCTGAATGGTACTTTAGTGCTCTTTCATTCTTGACTGGAATCGTTGTATTCTAGACCATTTGGGCATCTTTAAGTTGGATCGCAGTCGTGGATCCTGAATGTTTCCATCATCTCCTTGTCCAATAGTAACCCTCATAACTCCCTCTTCAGAGGTCGAATTTAGACTATTTTAGGTCATTGGAATGGTAACTTGTCAAGCTTCCAAATGGGACCAAAATTGCCTAATTTAGAGACCGTTCGATATCCCAAAAGCACGTTGGAACTCTTCGATCATCATTTTTCAATATGGATTGTTAGTCTTTTAAAATTACGTGATCCAACGGAGACGCTTATAACTCCATCATTTGATGTCGATTGGGTCGATTTTTGGTCATCTGAATGGTACTTTAGTACTCTTTCATTCTTGACTGGTATCGTCGTATTCGAGAACATTTGGGCTACTTAAAGTTGGATCACAAGCGTCGGTCCTGAATGTTTCGTTCAACTTCTTGTCCAATAGTAACCCTCATAACTATCTCTTCAGAGGTCAAATTAGACTATTTTAGGAATTTGAATGGTAACTTGTCAAGCTTCTAATGGGACCAATTTACCTAATTCAGAGACCGTTCGATATCCCAAAAGCACGTTGGAACTCTTCAATCGTCATTTTTCAATATAGATTGCTAATCTTTCCAATTGCGCGATCCAACGGACGCCTATAACGCCATCATTTGATGTCAGATTGGGTCGATATTTGGTCATCCAATGGTCTTTAGTCCTCTTTCACTCTTGACTTGTATCGTCGTATTCCAACCATTGGCCAACTAAAAGTTGGATCGCAGTCGTCAGTCCAGATGTTTCCTGTTTCCTTCAACTTCTTGTCCAATAGTAACCCTCATAACTCTCTCTTCAGAGGTCGAATGTAGACTATTCAGGTCATTGGATTGGAAACTTGTCAAGCTTCCAAATGGGACCAAATTGCCTAATTCAGGGTCATTCTATATCCCAAAAGCATGTTGGAACCCATCAATCGTCATTTTTTAATACGGATTGTTAATCTTTCTAAATTGCATGATCCAATGGAGACGCCTATAACTCCATCATTTGAAGTCGGATTGGGTCAATTTTTGGTCATCTCAATGGAACTTTAGTGCACTTTCATTCTTGACTGGAATCGTCGTATTCTGAGGCCATTTGGGCATCTTTAAGTTAGATTGCAGTTGTGGATCCTGATTGTTTCCATCATCTCCTTGTCCCAAGTAACCCTCATAACTCTCTCTTCAGAGGTCGAATTTAGACTATTTCAGGTCATTGGAATTGTAACTTGTCAAGCTTCCAATGGGACCAAAATTGCTTAATTCAGACAGACCGTTTGATATCCCAAAAGCACGTTGGAACTCTTCGATCGTCATTTTTCAATATGGATGGTTAATCTTTCCAAATTGCGCGATCCAACAGAGACGCTATAACTCCATCATTTGAAGGCGGATTGGGTCAATTTTTGGTCATCCGAATGGTACTTCTAGTGCATTTTCATTCTTGAATGGTATCGTCATTTTCCAAGACCATTTGAGCATATTTAAGTTGGATCGTAGTCGTCGGTCCTGAATTTTTCCTTCTTCTTCTTGTCCAATAGTAACCCTCATAACTCTTCTTCAGAGGTCAAATTTAGACTATTTCATCTCATTGGAATGGTAACTTGTCAAGCTTCCATTTGGGACCAAAATTGCTTAATTCAGACCGTTCGATATCCCCAAAGCACGTTGAAACTCTTCGATCGTCATTTTTCAATATGAATGGTTAATCTTTCCAAATTGCGCGATCCAACGGAGACGCCTATAACTCGATCATTTTATGTCGTTGGGTCAATTTTGGCATCTGAATGGTAATTTAGTGCTCTTTCATTCATTATGACTGGAATCGTCATTTTCCAAGACCATTTAGCATATTTAAGTTGGATCGTAGTCGTCGTTCCTGAATGTTTCCTTCATCTTCTTGTCCAATAGTAACCCTCATAACTCTCTCTTCAGAGGTCGAATTTAGACTATTTCATCTCATCGGAATGATAACTTGTCAAACTTCCAAATGGGACCAAAATTGCTTAATTCAGAGACCGTTCGATACCCCAAAAGCAGCACGTTGGAACTCTTCGATCGTCATTTTTCAATATGGATTGTTAATCTTTCCAAATTGCGCGATCCAACGGAGACGCCTATAACTCCATCATTTGATGTCCAGATTGGGTCGATTTTTGGTCATCCGAATGGTCTTTAGTGCTCTTTCATTCTTCACTGGTATCGTCATATTCCGAGACCATTTGGGCATCTTTAAGTTGGATCGCAGTCGTCTGTCCTGAATGTTTCCTTCATCTCCTTGTCTAATGTAACCCTCATAACTCACTCTTCGGAGGTCGAATTTAGACTATTTCAGGTCATTGGAATGGTAACTTGTCAAGCTTCCAAATGGGACTAAAATTGCCTATTACAGAGACATTTCGATATCCCAAAAGCACGTTGGAACTCTTCGATTGTCATTTTTCAATATGGATTGTAAATCTTTCAAAATTGCGTGATCCAACGGAGACGCCTATAACTCCATCATTTGATGTCGGATTGGGTCGATTTTTGTCATCCGAATGGTCTATAATGCTCTTTCATTCATGACTGGTATCGTCATATTCCGAGTCCTTTTGGGCATCTTTAAGTTGGATCGCAGTCGTTGGTCCTGATTGTTTCCTTCATCTCCTTGTCTAATAGTAACCCTCATAACTCACTCTTCGGAGGTCAATTTAGACTATTTCAGGTCATTGGAATGGTAACTTGTCAAGCTTCCAAATGGGACCAAAATTGCCTAATTCAAAGACCGTTCGATATCCCAAAAGCACATTGGAACTCTTCGATCATCATTTTTCAATATGGATTGTTAATCTTTCCAAATTGCGTGATCCAACGGAGACGCCTATAACTCCATCATTTGATGTCGGATTGGGTCAATTTCTGGTCATCTAATGGTACTTTAGTGCTCTTTTATTCTTGACTGGAATCGTCATTTTCCAAGATCATTTGGGCATATTTAAGTTGGATCGTAGTCGTCGATCCTGGATGTTTCCTTCATCTTCTTGTCCAATAGTAACCACGATAACTCTCTCTTCAGAGGTTGAATTTAGACTATTTCAACTCATTGGAATGGTAACTTGTCAAGCTTCCATTTGGTACTTGTCAAGCTTCCCATTTGGACCTCTTCGATCATCATTTTTCAATATGGATTGTTAATCTTTCCAAATTGTGAGATCCAACGGAGACGCCTATAACTCCATCATTTGATGTCGATTGGGTCAATTTTTGGTCATCTGAATGGTACTTTAGTGCTTGTTTCATTCTTGACTGGAATCATCATTTTCCAAGACCATTTGGGCATATTTAAGTTGGATCGTAGTCGTCGGTCGTGAATGTTTCCTTCATCTTCTTGTCCAATAGTAACCCTCATAACTCTCTCTTCAGAGGTCGAATTTAGACTAATTTCATCTCATTGCTATGGTAACTTATCAAGCTTCCATTTGGGACCGAAATTGCTTAATTCAGAGACCATTCGATATCCAAAACGCACGTTAGAACTCTTCGATCATCATTTTTCAATATGGATTGTTAATCTTTCACAATTGCACGATCCAACGGAGACACCTATAACTCCATCATTTGATGTCGGATTGGGTCAATTTTTGGTCATCTGAATGGTACTTTAGTACTCTTTCATTCTTGACTAGTGTCATCGTATTCCGAGACCATTTGGGGAACTAAAAGTTCGATTGCAGTCGTTGATCCTGAATGTTTCCTTCAACTTCTTGTCCAATAGTAACCCTCATAACTCGCTCTTCAGAGGTCGAATGTAGACTAATTCAAGTCATTGGATTGGTAACTTCTCAAGCTAACAAATGAGACCAAACTACCAAATTCGGAGACCGTTCGATATCCCAAAAGCACATTGGAACTCTTCGATCGTCATTTTTCAATGTGGATTGTTAATCTTTCCAAATTGCGCGAACCAACGGAGACGCCTATAACTCCATCATTTGAAGTCGGATTGGGTCGATTTTTGGTCATCTGAATGGTACTTTAGTGCTCTTTCATTCTTGACTGGAATCGTCATTTTCCAAGACCATTTGGGCATATTTAAGTTGGATCGCAGTCGTCGGTCCTAAATGTTTCCTTCATCTTCTTGCCCAATAGTAACCCTCATAACTCTCTCTTCAGAGGTTGAATTTAGACTGTTTCAACTCATTGGAATGGTAACTTGTCAAGCTTCCATTTGGGACCAAAATTGCTTAATTCAGAGACCGTTCAATATCTTAAAAGCACGTTGGAACTCTTCGATCATCATTTTTAAACATGGATTGTTAATCTTTCAAAATTGCGTGATCCAACGGAGACGCCTAGAACTCCATCACTTGATGTCGGATTGGGTCGATTTTTGGTCATCTGAATGGTACTTTAGTACTCTTTCATTCTTGACTAGTATCGTCGTATTCCGAGACCATTTGGAACTCTTCGATCATCATTTTTCAATATGGATTGGTAGTCTTTCAAAATTACGCGATCCAACGGAGACGCCTATAACTTCATCATTTGATGTTGGATTGGGTCGATTTTTGGTCATCTGAATGGTACTTTAGTACTCTTTCATTCTTGACTGGTATCGTCGTATTCTGAGACCATTTAGGCAACTTAAAGTTGGATCACAGGCGTCGGTCTTGAATGTTTCGTTCAACTTCTTGTCCAATAGTAACCCTCATAACTATATCTTCAGAGGTCAGATTTAGACTATTTCAACTCATTGGAATGGTAACTTGTCAAGCTTCCATTTGGGACCAAAATTGCTTAATTCATAGACCGATCAATATCCCAGAAGCACGTTGGAACTCTTCGATCGTCAGTTTTCAATATGGATTGTTAATCTTTCCAAAATGCGCGATCCAACGGAGACGCCTATAACTCCATCATTTGATGTTGGATTGGTTCAATTTTTGGTCATCTGAATGGTAATTTAGTGCCCTTTCATTCTTGACTGGAATCGTCATTTTTCAAGACCATTTGGGCATATTAAAGTTGGATCCTAGTCTTCGGTCCTGAATGTTTCCTTCATCTTCTTGTCCATTAGTAACCCTCATAACTCTCTCTTCAGAGGTCGAATTAAGACTCTTTCATCTCATTGTAATGGAAACTTGTCAAGCTTCCATTTGGGACCAAAATTGCTTAATTCAGAGACCGTTCGATATCCCAAAAGCACGTTGGATCTCTTCGATCGTCATTTTTTAATATGGATTGTTAATCTTTCAAGATTGAGCGATCCAATGGAGGCACATATAACTCCATCATTAGATGTCGGATTGGGTCGATTTTTGGTCATCCGAATGGTACTTTAGTACTCTTTCATTCTTGACTGGTATCATCGTATTCCGAGACCATTTGGGCAACTAAAAGTTGGATCGCAGTCGTCGGTCGTGAATGTTTCCTTCAACTTCTTGTCCAATAGTAACCCCCATAACTCTCTCGTCAGAGGTCGAATGTAGACTAGTTCAGGTCATTGGATTGGTAACATGTCAAGCTTCCAAATAAGACCAAATTTACCTAATTCAGAGACCATTTGATATCCCAAAAGCACGTTGGAGCTCTTCGATCGTCATTTTTCAATATGGATTTTTAATCTTTCCAAATTGCGCGATCCAACAAAGATGCCTATAACTCCATCATTTTATGTTGGATAGGGTCAATTTTTGGTCATCTGAATGGAACTTTAGTGCTCTTTCATTCTTGACTGGAATTGTCGTATTCTGAGACCATTTGGGCATCTTTAAGTTGGATCGCAGTCGTGGATCTGGAATGTTTCCATCATCTCCTTGTCCAATAGTAACCCTCATAACTCTCTCTTTAGAGGTCGAGTTTAGACTATTTCAAGTCATTAGAATGGTAACTTGTCAAGCTTCCAAATGAGACCAAAATTACCTAATTCAGAGACCGTTCCATATCCAAAAAGCACGTTGGAACTCTTCGTTCAACATTTTTCAATATGGATTGTTATTCTTTCAAAATTACGAGATCCAACGGAGACGGCTATAACTCCGTCATTTTATGTCGGATTGAGTCGATTTTTGGTCATCTGAATGCTACTTTAGTACTCTTTCATTCTTGACTGGTATCGTCGTATTCCGAGACCATTTGGGTAACTTACAGTTGGATCATAGGCGTCGGTCCTGAATGTTTCGTTCAACTTCTTGTCCAATAGTAACCCTCATAACAATATCTTCAGAGGTCAAATTAGATTATTTCAGGAAATTGGAATGGTAACTTGTCAAGCTTCCAAATGAGACCAAATTTACCTAATTCAGAGACCATTCGATGTCCCAAAAGCACGTTGGAACTCTTCGATCGTCATTTTTCAATACGGATTGTTAATCTTTCCAAATTGCACGATCCAACTGAGTCACCTATAACTCCATCATTTGATGTGGAATGGGTTGATTTTCGGTCATCTGAATGGTACTTTAGTACTCTTTCATTCTTGACTGGTATCATCGTATTCCGAGACCATTTGGGCAACTAAAAGTTGGATCGCAATCGTCGGTCCTGAATGTTTCCTTCAACTTCTTGTCCAATAGTAACCCTCATAACTCTCTCTTCAGAGGTCGAATTTAGACAATTTCAGGTCATTGGATTGGTAACTTGTCAAGCTTCCAAATGGGACTAAATTTACCAAATTCGGAGACCGTTCGATATCCCAAAAGCACGTTGGAACTCTTCGATCGTCATTTTTCAATATGGATTGTTAATCTTTCCAAATTGCGCAATCCAACGGAGACTCCTATTACTCCATCATTTGATGACGGATTGGGTCAATTTTTGGTCATCCGAATGGTCTTTAGTGCTCTTTCATTCTTGACTGGTATCGTCGTATTCTGAGACCATTTGGGCATCTTTAAGATGGATTGCAGTCGTCGGTCCTGAATGTTTCCTTCATCTCCTTGTCTAATTTAACCCTCATAACTCACTCTTCGGAGGTCGAATTTAGACTATTTCAGGTCATTGGAATAGTAACTTGTCAAGCTTCCAAATAAGACCATAATTGCCTAATTCAGAGACCGTTCGATATCCCAAAAGTACATTGGATCTCTTCAATCGTCATTTTTCAATATGGATTGTAAATCTTTATAATTTGCGCGATCCAACGGAGACGCCTATAACTCCATCATTTGATATCGGATTAGGTCAATTTTCGGTCATCTGAATGGTACTTTGTGCTCTTTTATTCTTGATTGGAATCGTCGTATTCCGAGACCATTTGGGCATCTTTAAGTTGGATCGTAGTCGTGGATCCTGAATGTTTACATAATCTCCTTGTCCAATAGTAACCCTCAAAACTATCTCTTCACAGGTCGAATTTAGACTATTTTAGGTCATTAGAATGGTAACTTGTTAAGCTTACAAATGGGACCAAAATTGCCTAATTCAGAGACCGTTCGATATCCCAAAAGCTTGTTGGAACTCTTCGATCGTCATTTTTCAATATGGATTTTTAATCTTTCCAAATTGCGCGATCCAACGGAGACGCCTATTACTCCATCATTTGAAGTCGGATTGGGTCGATTTTTGGTCATCTGAAAGGTACTTTAGTGTTCTTTCATTCTTGACAGGAATCGTCATTTTCCAAGACCATTTGGTCATATTTAAGTTTGATCGCAGTCGTCAGTCCTGAATGTTTCCTTCATCTTCTTGTCCAATAGTAACCCTCATAACTCTCTCTCTTCAGAGGTCGAATTTAGACTATTTCAACTCATTGGAATGATAACTTGTCAAGCTTCCATTTGGGACCAAAATTGCTTAATTCAGAGACCGTTTGATCTCCTAAAAGCACGTTGGAACTCTTCGATCATCAATTTTCAATATGGATTGTTAATCTTTCAAAATTGCGCGATCCAACGGAGACGCCTAGAACTCCATCATTTAATGTCGGATTGGGTCGATTTGTGGTCATCTGAATGGTACTTTAGTACTCTTTCATTCTTGACTGGTATCGTCGTATTCTGAGACCATTTGGGCAACTTAAAGTTGGATCACAGGCGTCGGTCCGGAATGTTTCGTTCAACTTCTTGTCCAATTGTGACCCTCATAACTATCTCTTCAGAGATCAAATTAGACTATTTCAGGACATTGAAATAGTAACTTGTCAAGCTTCCAAATGGGACCAAATTTACCTAATTCAGAGACCGTTCGATATCCCAAAACCACGTTGAAACTCTTCGATCGTCATTTTTCAAGATGGATTGTTAATCTTTTCAAATTGAGCGATCTAACGGAGACGCCTATAACTCCATCATTTGATGTCGGATTGGGTCGATTTTTGGTCATCTGAATGGTACTTTAGTGCTCTTTCATTCTTAACTGGAATCGTCGTATTCTGAGACCATTTTGGTATCTTTAAGTTAGATCGCAGTCGTGGATCCAGAATGTTTCCATCATCTCCTTGTCCAATAGTAACCCTCATAACTCTCTCTTCAGAGGTCGAATTTAGACTATTTCAGGTCATTGGAATGGTAACTTGTCAAGCTTCCAAATTGGACCAAATTTGCCTAATTCAGAGACCATTCGATATCCCAAAAGCATGTTGGAACTTTTCGATCGTCATTTTTCAATATGGATGGTTAATCTTTCCAAATCGCACGATCCAATGGAGACGCCTATAACTCAATTATTTGATGTCGGATTGGGTCGATTTTTTGCCATCTGAATGGAAATTTAGTGCTCTTTCATTCTTGACTGGAATTGTCATTTTTGAAGACCATTTGGGCATATTTAAGTTGGATCGTAGTTGTCGGTCCTGAATGTTTTCTTCATCTTCTTGTCCAATAGTAACCCTCATGACTCTCTCTTCAGAGGTCGAATTTAGACTATTTCAACTCATTGGAATGGTAACTTGTCAAGCTTCCATTTGGGACCAAAATTGCTTAATTCAGAGACCGTTCGATATCCCAAAAGCACGTTGGAACTCTTCGATCATCATTTTTCAATATGGATTGTTAGCCTTTCAAAATTACGCGATCCAATGGAGACGCCTATAACTCCATCATTTGATGTCGGATTGGGTCAATTTTTGGTCATCTGAATGGTACTTTAGTGCTCTTTCATTCTTGACTGGCATCGTCGTATTCCGAGACCATTTGGGCATCTTTAAGTTGGATCATAGTCGTCAGTCCTGAATGTTTCCTTCATCTTCTTGTCCAATAGTAACCCTCATAACTCTCTCTTCAGAGGTCGAATTTAGACTATTTCAACTCATTGGAATGGCGACTTGTCAAGCTTGCATTTGGGACCAAAATTGCTTAATTTAGAGACCGTTCGATTTCCCAAAAGCACGTTGGAACTTTCGATCGTCATTTTTCAATATGGTTTGTTAATCTTTCAAAATTGCGGAATCCAACGGAGACACCTATAACTCCATCATTTGATGTCAGATTGGGTTGATTTTTGGTCATCTGAGTGGTACTTTAGTACTCTTTCATTCTAGACAGGTATCATCGTATTTCGAGACCATTTGGGCATCTTTAAGTTGTATCGCAGTCGTCGGTCCTGAATGTTTCCTTCATCTCCTTGCCTAATTGTAACCCTCATAACTCACTCTTCGGAGGTCAAATTTAGACTATTTCAAGTCATTGGATTGGTAACTTGTCAAGCTTCCAAATGGGACCAAATTTACCAAATTCGGAGACCGTTCGATATCCGAAAAGCACGTTGGAATTCTTCGATCGTCATTTTTCAAGATGGATTGTTAATCTTTCCAAATTTCGCGATCCAACAGAGACGCCTATGACTCCATCATTTGATGTCGGATTGGGTCGATTTTTGGTCATCCGAATGGTCTTTAGTGCTCTTTCATTCTTGACTGGTATCGTCGTATTCCGAGACCATTTGGGCATCTTTATTTTGGATCACAGTCGTCGGTCCTGAATGTTTCCTTCATCTCCTTGTCTAATTGTAACCCTCATAACTCACTCTTAGGAGGTCGAATTTAAACTATTTCAGGTCATTGCATATGGTAACTTGTCAAGCTTCCAAATGGGACCAAATTACCGAATTCGGAGACCATTCGATATCCCAAAAGCATGTTAGAACTCTTCGATCGTCATTTTTCAATATGGATTGTTAATCTTTCCAAATTCCCCGATCCAACGGAGACGCCTATGACTCCATCATTTGATGTTGGATTGGGTCGATTTTTGGTCATCCGAATGGTCTTTAGTGCTCTTTCATTCTTGACTGGTATCGTCGTATTCCGAGACCATTTGGGCATCTTTAAGTTGGATCGTAGTCGTCGGTCCTGAATGTATCCTTCATCTTCTTGTCTAATTGTAACCCTCATAACTCACTCTTCGGAGGTCGAATTTAGACTATTTCAGGTCATTGGAATGGTAACTAGTCAAGCTTCCAAATGGGACCAAATTTGCCTAATTCAGAGACAGTTCGATATCCCAAAAGCACGTTGGAACTCTTCCATCGTCATTTTTAATATGGATTGTAAATCTTTCCAAATTGCACGATCCAACAGAGATGCATATAACTCCATCATTTGATGTCGGATTGGGTCAATTTTTGGTAATCTGAATGGTACTTTTGTGCTCTTTTATTCTTGACTGGAATCATCGTATTCTGAGACCATTTGGACATCTTTAAGTTGGATCGTAGTCGTGGATCCTGAATGTTTCCATAATCTCCTTGTCCAATAGTAACCCTCATAACTATCTCTTCACAGGTCAAATTTAGACTATTTCAGGTCATTAGAATGGTAACTTGTCAAGCTTCCAAATGGGACCAAAATTGCCTAATTTAGAGACCGTTCGATATCCCAAAAGCACGTTGGAACTCTTCGATCGTCATTTTTCAATATGGATTGTTAATCTTTCCCAAATACGCGATCCAACGGAGACACCTATAACTCCATCATTTGAAGTCAAATTGGGTCGATTTTTTGTCATCTGAATGGTACTTTAGTGCTCTTTCATTCTTGACTGGAATCATCGTTTTCCAAGACCATTTGGGCATATTTAAGTTGGATCACAGTCGTCGGTCCTGAATGTTTCCTTCATCTTCTTGTCCAATAGTAACCCTCATAACTCTCTCTGCAGATGTCAAATTTTGACTATTTCAACTCATTGGAATGGTGACTTATCAAGCTTCCATTTGGGACCAAAATTGCTTAATTTAGAGACCATTTGATATCCCAAAAGCACGTTGGAACTCTTCGATCGTCATTTTTCAATATGGATTGTTAATCTTTCAAAATTGCGCGATCCAACGGAGACGCCTATAACTCCATCATTTGATGTCGGATTGGGTTGATTTTTGGTCATCTAAATCGTACTTTAGTACTCTTTCATTCTTGACTGGTATCGTCGTATTCTGATACCATTTAAGCAACTAAAAGTTGGATCGCAGTCGTCGGTCCTGAATGTTTCCTTCAACTTCTTGTCCAATAGTAACCTTCATAACTCTCTCTTCAGAGGTCGAATTTAGAATATTTCAGGTCATTGGATTGGTAACTTATCAAGCTTCCAATTGGGACCAAATTTACCAAATTCAGAGACCGTAATATATCCCAAAAGCACTTTGGAACTCTTCAATCGTCATTTTTCAATATGGATTGTTAATCTTTCAAAATTGCGCTATCCAACGGAGACGCCTATGACTCCGTCATTTGATGTTGGATTGGGTCAATTTTTGGTCATCCTAATGCTCTTTAGTGCTCTTTCATTCTTGACTGGTACGTCGTATTCTGAGACCTTTTGGGCATCTTTAAGTTAGATCGCAGTCGTCGGTCCTGAATGTTTCCTTCATCTCCTTGTCTAATAGGAACCCTCATAACTCACTCTTCAGAGGTCAAATTTAGACTATTTCAGGTTATTGGAATGGTAACTTGTCAAGCTTCCAAATGGGATAAAAATCGCCTAATTCAGAGACCGTTCGATTTCCCAAAAGCACGTTGGAACTCTTCTATTGTCATTGTTGAGGCAAGAAAAAGTGATGAAAGGATTGAAGTAGAAGAAGGATGGAAAAACAAAGTACTAGAAAGAAGAAGAAGAAATGTCTTTGAAGTCATTTACGCGGGACTACGCAAACGATATCAGTTACGCGGGTCCGCGCAACCAAAGATCAGTTACGCGGGTCTCAATAGATAGTTTCAGGGGAAGATTTCCTTAAACGGTAAAGTTTGATACAAGATGGGTCCCACGGCACCGAAATCGAGGTTCCACACGTGCGAGGGTCTATAAATACCCCCTCCCCTCCTTCATTTGGATGGATTAAAGATTTTGAAGAAGAAGTGGAGCAAGGAGGAAGTCGAAGGTGAGAAGAGAAGGCAGCGGTGGCTTGCGCGGGTCCGTGCAACCGATATCCGTTGCGCGGGTCCACCCAACCAGACTTCCCTGCAGTCTGTGAGGATAAAGGGCCATTATGCTGTCGAAATGGCTGAAGTCTCCAAGTTCCTTCTGTTCAAGCATAAAAGGATCAGCAGAAGAGCATATTCCTCCTAAGTCCTAGGAGATGACTAAAATCACTGACGTTATGTTGCCGAATTTCATATTTGACTATGACTGTTGAACTTATAATAATTCTTTTATTTTAAGCAATCTATCTTAAAATCAAGAGATGTTAGAAGGATGTAAATGAACTCATTATCAATAAAGTATGATGATCGTTTTGAATACTCTTTCTCTGTTATGTTTAAATAAGATAATCTCTCAAATCAAATACTTTTATTTTCTTGTCGAAACAAAATGGTGACTCTGCTGGGGAAATGTTGATCTTATTTAACGTTAGCAGTGAAATTGTTATGAAACTTTCATCATTGTTTGGCGTCTTTCAGACGCCAAAATGGCGACTCTCAGTATGAACATCCTCCCCTTCATCTCTAAGATAGATTATTTAATTCTTCAATTACTAACTACAATTATGTTTTGTGATCGAAGGTCTCCGCATCCGATTCTAATATACTACTCATGGCAACTTCCATAAGAAAAGTGAACTTCTAATTCATTCCGACCGGGTTTGTGATAGAATACACACCAAATCGAATTCTGAAGCGCATGACTCAAATCCATACAAGTGGGAACAACATGACTCGGGTATCAGCTGGGGTCGTATCAGCGTCACCTCAACCATTAGGAAGTGATGATGGCTGGACCGTTGTAACATCTCGTAGAACGAGAGTGCGAAATGCAAGAAATTCTGGAATGAATCAACCTTCGCTAAGAGTCAAAGGACCAATAACACGTAATACAGTCAGAAAGAATCCTAAACTCGCTCCTCCGGCAATATATCCCGAACAAATAATCCCGCTATTGACAACACATGACTTCCCAGTTCTGAGTTCCTCTAGAGTCAAACGGATGAAAGAGCATAAAGTAAAAGCGCTGGTAATCAGATCGCTAATGTCCACGCCTCCCCAGGGAAGTTCACCAGTATCAGTATCGCCCCAATCGATAAATGACGTTAGGGGTATAGAAAAGTCTAACAAAACCCCGTCCTCTCCCCTCTACGTGAATCCCACTATGTCAGCATATTCTTGTTCTATTCCAACCATTGCTTCATCAAAGAATGAAGAAGTTGCGGTACATATGGCCGGTACGGATCCAGAATGTAGAGCGACTATGGAGGATCGTATTAATGAAAGGGCAGAAGCCTAAAGCACATTAATGGAGGAATGCAGAAACCTCAGGGAAGCTCTGGCAACTCTTGTACACAATATAGCCCGAATGGTGGCCCCCTGGAGTATAATAAATGAACAAGAAAACCAGCCCGACGGTCTCCAAACACAGGGGACAGGGTTATTGGGGTCCATCCTGGTAGCAAGAACTGTGACACGGGATGAGGTGAGATAAGTGGTGGAAGAAGCTGTTATAATAGAAAGAGAATACGAAAATACTGGTCGTTTCAGGTATCAAACGCCGTATTCCAGAGAGGTAGAAGATATTCCCTTTCCAGCGAATTTCAAACAGCCGGATTTTTAAAAGTTTAACAGGGAAGGATCCCCGGAAGAACATTTAATGCACTTCATCACTAGTATGGGAATTTTTCTACGATACCACAGTATTGCTTACGACTGTTCGGATCGTCACTAACACACAACATTTCGGTGGTATTCCAGTTTAGCACCAGGGTCAATACTCACTTGGGAGCAAATGCAAGAAATTTTCATGTCAAATTTTTTCTCTTCCGAGCGCGATGTTAGTATTACGGAGTTGGCCTCCATACGGCAGAGAGATGGAGAACCGGTAGAAAAGTTCATAGACAGATGGAAAACATTGGGAGCCTCGTGCAAACAGTTAAGATGTGTTTGAATTCTATGGGGACAGGAATCGCGTTTGGACTCACCAGTGCTGATATTAGAACTTTTCGCGACCTGGCTACTAAAGCTCACGCCTTGGAATTGATGACTCGTAAGATGCCAGCATTCCACCATGAGACAGCTAGGAGGGTATCCAGCAGGATGGCCGTGAATGCTATCGACCACGAAAAAAGAGGCAAGGATACAAGAGATTGGAAGGAAAAGAGACCAGACCGAAGAGAGGAGTGGAGCAAGTCAAGGAATAGATACAGTGGAAAAAGGCCCAGGATGCTCAATTCTCATGAGGGATTTGCATTTGATAAGGAAGACGTCGTCCCTATGATGAACCAACTGTTAAAAGCTGGCACAATAGAATTACCAAAGCCCAAACGCCCTGAAGATGTGACAAAATCCAAGGACAGAGATTTTTGCCGCTATCACCGTTTAGTGGGGCATCCGACAGAGAATTGTTATACACTGAAATGTATAATACAACGGATGATAGATAGAGGCGAAATAGTACTTGGTAAAGAAAAGGAAAGGGGTACTATGGCAACAGTAAATATGCTTACAATCCGAGGGAAAGCTCGGGATGCGAATAAGAAAGAAGAATATGGAACTTCAAAGAAGGTAGCAGTAATCACATTACGATCGGGTAAGAAGATAACAAGTCCTATAAAGCAAAAGCTAGAAAATACTAGGAAAAAAGTGATTAAAAGGCAGAACGGTAATGGTGAGAAAGAAAAGAAAGGCGAAGCGACAAAAGTAACTTATGATGTGGTAAGTCATTTGAAGGGTATACCGGCTCGGCTAAGTGTATATGATGCGCTGAAACTATCAAAAGAATTTCGACAGAGCTTGGCTCAAGCGTTATCCAATCACGACATTAGAGAAACTTTACTAGCAGAATTGGAACATGAAGAACACAATGAACAAAAAGACTGTCTATCGGTCCTTTCTTTCTCTGATGATGATTTGATCTGCGAAGTGGAGCATAATAGGGCGCTAATGATAGAAGGTTATATCCGTGGGAAGAAAGTCAAATGGATCATGATAGACAATGGGTCTGCAGTAAATCTCTTACCACTCTCAATGTTGAGTAAATTGAATTACCGTCGTTTAGATCTACGCCCTAGTGGAATGATGATATAGGGCTTTAATCAAGATGGACAACGCGCACTTGGCAAAATTACAGTAGCGCTGGATATAGGAAAATTGACTACCGATGTCGTGTGTCACGTTATAAACGCAGTAACAACATACAATCTTCTCCTGGGAAGGTCATGGATACATCAGTATAATATTATACCCTCTACTCAACATCAGTGCTTCAAATACTGTAAAGATGGAATACAGCACAAAGTAATGGCCGATGCAAGGCCGTATACAGAGGCCGAATCCTTCTTTGCAGATGCCAGTTACTATAAAGGGTTTGCTATAGAAGAGCGGAAGAGTGGTGAAACCAAGGTTCTAAAAGACATTCAAGTAAATGCGATTAGAGAAGAAACGGAAAAGGCAAAAACATTTGAAACTATAGAAGCAAAGAAGAAATTCTACTTCGTACCGAAAAATTTGAGGTAGCCAGGGCAACCACCATTAGCCCTATTGTCATCCGAACAGTTGAGAATTGTACAGTCTAATTACACAATGCCATTGCCGTATGTTGAAAGGAATAAGCCATTTTTGGCCGCTCTAGAGAGATTTTGAATTAGAGCAAGCATAAAATATCCTGCACCAATAGAATTTTACGTTTCTGAAGAAACAAAAGCGAGAGAAGAAACTAAGAATAATGTGTACATTGGTAGGCTGACACGACAAGATCTCAGGAAATATAGTCTGGCAAGTAAGAAGATTATGGAAAACATGGGTTTCAATTTTGAAGAACCCACCGGCTTGAACCATGGGAAGAGAATTCAAATCCCTATTGGAATCGGCCAGGATAAGCGAAGAAAATTTCAAGGACTGGGGGCAGACTCATCATTAAACATGGCTACGGCCGTGCAGTCTTCTATGACAATGCATTGCTTTAAATATCTCTAAGAATAAAAAAGTTGATTAAACAAACGCAAAGAAGGTTTGATTGATAAAGAATACTTGATCGCCCGAATCGCAATCACATTAGGGTGCAAATTTAAATAAAAAAAAGGACGAGCTGTACATCATAGAAGAAGTGTGCTCCAATGGAGCAAACAGAATCGTACATTGATCAATGTTGGCTTTATCAAAAGGATTATTCCTAGAAACACTACCAATTTTGATCCAGAACATTATCAGAATAATGGTTCTGCATCAAAAGGGGGCAAGAATAGATCATAGCCATGTATCATCCGACGAATGAATAAAGAAGAAGTTCGCGAGCAGATCAAGAACTATGAAATAGTAAATGCTGCAAAAGGAAAGTAAACATCAACATCATTAAGCAAGCTCACAAAATTCTTTTGTCTGAAATTGATACCGTTACCAAGCTGGTATATTATGAACAACATAAACGGACAGAAGGGTATAATCGAAGACATCAGCAGAAATGGTGATGTGTCAATTTCAAACAGAAATATCTATCATTCTCACAGCAATTGATCATGCTTATCAAAGACTTCTAAGACATTTCAAGGCAGCCTAATAAAGCCAATGGCCAATCGTGCATAAGGCCTATCAAGATCGCCATTGGGGCAGCAGTGAGAAGCCAGTGGCCCTAAAAAGCCCGTGAAGGCCATCGTACGTATACCCATGCGGGCAGATGATGGAGCCAATGACCAAAAGTCTAAAAAGGCCAAAAGTCCTCAAATGGCCAGTCATGTGTAACCCCCATGCCATCTGTATAGTTTTCCTGGCAACGTCACGGGGAATGGAGGAAAATTCCCTCCCATGAATGGGCTCGATCTTACAGACGAAGAAAATGAGGGCTGCAGTGTGAGCTTTAGATAGGCCAACCATGCATAGGACCCCCCAGATTTACGGTTTGATTTCAGTACTAACTCGTGAGGAAGGGTTTAAACATACTCATCGATGGACTGACGGCCCTGGATTTGGTACCCTAAAGGTCGCCTTGCGAGCTCTGCGAACTCTAGAGAGTTACCGAGGCCAACCCTGTGCGTAATTCCAACCGAGTTCACGGCCCTGGTAGCTTCATTGGGCCCCTCTGATGGATCGCGGTTTGTGAACTCCCTAGGCAGTGAGAAGTCCAGTGAACTCCTAAGAGTTATGGAGGCCATCACGTGGGACCCGGCTCCACTACTCAAGAGCTTAAACTGTGTGCAACTGACTAAATTAAAACTTAGCACTGTTGATTAAAATAAATCATGTAGGAAATCCCGAACTAACAAACATAAAATATTGATGTTTCATAATTAGTCCTTTACCAAATGACATGTCAAGAATATTTCATGAATAAACATGTTTGAAATGATCTGCAATTAGGAAATCCATGGAAGAATGAGATATTTTCAAAATATTATCACAAATAAATATATATTGAAAGTCAAAAGATGACCAAAAAGCATATACGCAAAAGAAGTCATATATTTAGAGCTCTTCTACAATTCCCACTAATCCCATATACTTTTGCAAATCTTCCTTTAATTGCATCTGAGCTGCTATATGTTTTGACTTTTCCTCAAGAATAATCTTTGCTTGATCAGGGATGCCGGTCAGTTTATCTTCCATTGATGCAATCACCTCTTTGCTCTGAAGCAATTTAGATTTCTCAGCATTGGCGGACTGAATACTAACTCGTATCCTTTCCTCGATCTCCTTTATGAAAAATTCCTTCTCGCGATCCTTCAGCTCCAGTTGCAAGATCTCCTCTTTCAAAACGGCGATATGACTCTGAATAGCCATTTTATCATCAGTATGAGTCTCCAGCTGTTCTTGAAGAACTAATGAGAGAGGTGGAAGCAATGAGAGAAGCCTTTTTCTTGGACAAAGTCAATTGCTTTCCATATTCCAGAATTTCAGGGGCAATTGGAATATTCTCCGCCGATGCCGAAGAGATTATCGAATCGCGAAATTTAAGGAGAGAATCGCGCAGAGCAGAGATATCGATTCTCGCCATCCTTGCAGAGTTTTCTAGGATTTCTATGGCAATATCCAAGTCTGACCATTGTTCAGGATCCTTGAAGATGTGAACTGTTGCTGACAAAGAGTTCTTCATAAGAAGCATTTTGTGAACGGGAATCTTTGCAAATGATAGCAGTTCAGACACTGTAGCCACAGACTCAGAACTTGCAGCCCCACTGCAAGGAGGGGTCCCTATAGTATAAAGAAGAAAAGGAGTCAGAAATGATGACAGAACATTATAAGATATATCGCTTTTGATAAGGCGATCGGTATATATATATATATACCTGTCGCAGAAGTATGAATGATGGGAGAAGGAATTTCTCGGGTCATGAGAGAACCACCCCCTACCATGTCAGCAAAAGAAGGTGCCCTGACCTCTGTACTCGAGTCTCTGGTAGTCGGAGTGGGAAAATCAGTGGTCTCTACTGGAAATATAATTTCGCGGGCAACCACTTTTGGTGCCGTCAGTGAAACCAGAGGAGCTCTTGGCGAAGCTGCTGGTGCAGTTGTAAAAGGATTCAAAGGAGGAGTATCACCCGTTTCGATATTGGCAACATGAGTACCTGAAATAAAGACATGACAATGATACAATTATCACCAGATATGCATATAAATATATATATGAAATTAAATTTTCTTACCAGGTGAATATCCGTACTCTCCATAATCTAAAGGTTCTTCTTCTTCCTCTATTGTCGCAGGAGACTTTGCAGGAATGTTAGTACCAGAAGGGATCTCGGAAGCCGTAGAAGGATGTTCTTTTTCAATATTTTCAGCAATTATATCCCCCTCTTCGTCTATATTGACTTCTCCTTCCTCGAAATCATCATCTTTGCCCTCATCGCTTGCGTCGTCTTCATCATCCTCATATTCCGTAGAGGCAATACTCTCTGATGAAGAAGCCGAACTTTCGTCCTCTAAGTTCTCCTCATCTACTTCTTCAATTACGACTTGCTTTCCCTTGTAAGAGGTAGCCCGGCTACTCGCTGGTTGAGGCTCTCTGTCAGTGGGAACTGAAGGGGATGAAGATATTGGCCTATCGCCTTCGCAAGGAACAGGTGATGATGCCTGTAAGCGTGATTGTGATCTGGTCATAGGAGACGATGAGCTAGGAGGAGTAGGTTATGCGGGAGGAGCTGGTTCATCCTGGATCGGTCCTTCCTGGGCTGTTGCGGTTTCTGCAGGAATAGGAGAGGACGTTCCTTCGACATTTTCTGTGGCTCGACCACCTAAGTCACGAGAGACTTGCTCAAATTCTGTCAAGATCCCGTAAGCAAACCAGCCATCCAGAGTATTGATGGGTTTCATCTCACGGATTGGCTCTTCTATTGGTATCTTTTTGCAAATATCACCGTGATGGGATGTACGGCTCTTCTCCGAAATAAAGCCGATTCCGCTCTCGAATTTTCTGCCTTTCAGTCTAGGCAGATGAAGGAAGATGGAGGAGTCCACTGGTAAGCATCTGTTGACCAAGTATGATTGATGATCCCACCACCGCATCCAGCTATATGAAGTGCGAACTATGCGGTCACAATTGGGAATTATGAAAGAAGAATTTACACGACCACCCAGTAGTGCTTCCATATCATGGCCCAATTAATAGGACCAGTTCTGTAGCAACGTATCTTTTTGGTAACTAATCCACAGTCTTCTGGCACGGCTTGGTCATAGCCGAATTGGCGAGCAAAGCGACTGAGGTAATAAGGTTCTCGCCAGAATTTTGTCCCTTCTCAAAGAGGTAGGCTGCAGGAGCAAATGGAGAGAAAGAAAGCTCTTTCTGCTACAGTAAGTATTCCCTGATCCACCATGTCAGTATCCTCGATGTAGCGATGGAGACGAAATTGGAAGAAGTCTATTTGATCATCATCTCAAATTTTATTGGCCACCCATTCGTATGACCTTTTGGACATAGCTCTCTGCTGAAAGAACCAGAGTGGGAGATGCGCAGGATTAACGTATGTCTTCTCTGGTGCTTCAAAGGTCCAAGGGAAGTAAACTCCCAACCAGCCAGTGAAATAGTGCCATGGAGTATATGCTGAAGAAGATCCGATAGTGGGATTCTTGATGTGCGTGGCTATTTCTCCAAAAGCTCTGTAGATAGAACATAACATTGGAGGCGCAAGGGAATACTTTGCCTTTCTGCTAGAGCACCGGTGACAACAAAAACTGTGGGACGAATCGCATCTACCCATTTAGAACTTGGAAGTGCCACAATGCTTAGCCAATAAGCAAGAAAAGCTACAAGTTCTCCGAAAGAACTATAATCTGCTCTCTCCTTCATGTCGTCATGAAGCTCCGTTAGTTTTTTGCAACGGCAGTTATGGAATCTGTAGGGAAAGATAAAAGGTTGGTGCAAAGGAGTGTGTAATGAAAAAGGGAAAGTTGATTTTGGGATTTGGAAGTACCTGAGCATTCTGGAGAAGTGTGACAGCCATTGCAAGGAAGAAAGCTTATGGAAATTCAAAAATTTTCCCATCTCCTTGAAAAGTTCAATGGTAGTTTCAGAAATAGAAGGTTTCCGGTCGGGGGAAGATATAAATGCCAGTTCTCTGTTTGACAAGATAAATTCATCATAAATTTTGCCCGTCAAGGGAAGACCTGCTATTCGGTGCAGGTCCCAAAGTGTGATGCTCATTTCCCCAAACGGTAGATGGAAAGAGTTGGTCGTAGGCGACCAGTATTCAAGAAAGCCCTTGATCACGGTGGGCTCCTTATAGAAGTATTTAGATGTAACTTCTATAGCATCATATAGGCCAAACTTGGCAAGTGTACTTGCATGCTTCTTCAAGATAGCTTCTGCCCAATCAGAATAGTAGCGCTGAGAATTCAACAGGCCTCTTGTTCGGAAATCTTCCAGTCCCCAGAGTGGATTGCGATCTCTGAAACGCTGTCTGATGGTCTCGTAAAAATACGTGGGGAAGAGGTTATGTGGACTATGGAAAGGGGTCAGAAAGATCATGGGGTGGACTTCCCCGATATTTTGCCATGGCTTGTGCACTTGTAATATCCCCTGGAGAATGCGTGGTTCTCTCGTCGCCCATGAAGCAGTGTACATCAACTTATCCCCATCTACGTAATTTTTCGGCTCGCAGTCGAGCATGGATTGGTGGCGATGGACATTAATGGGAATCACCGTCATGCCTTCAGAATGAGGGTTGTCAAATTTCATGATATCCTCAATGACTCGGACTGAATCCCACGAATTCTGGATCTTCTTCTTATTGTGCTCCTTAATCTTTTCTTTGAACTCCTTCGCCTTGTTTCGGCGAACTTTCTTCGAGTGAGAAGCGGGAGGAGTGTCTTCTCGGGGAGGAGGTCTTTGACTGTCCGTACGGATGTAGGTAGTAGTTTTCATCCACTCATCCCAATCATATTCTCTACCATGCTTCGGAGGGCATTTCAAGTCTCCCAGTGCGATTGCTCGATGAATAGGAGATGGCAGTGATTCAATGCGTTCAGTGAAGTTAAAAGTTCGAAGCACAGGTTCTTTGAAGTATGCGGGGTTACGGGTAGTTTTTGTCCGTTTGGCTGGTGGTTGATTCGCAGAAGGAAAAGGGGGAAAAGAAGATGGATTAGGAAGATCTGGATGGGAAGGTTGCTCAGATGGTGGGTCCACAGGACGGAAATTACGCTTAGTACGAGCCATGATGGACAAAGAGTTAAGGGCCTGAAGTTGATTGAAGAATAGGTTGGAACTCTTTGATCGCCATTTTTCAAAATGGATTGTTAATCTTTCCAAATTGTGCGATCCAACGGAGACGCCTATAACTCCATCATTTGATGTCGGATTGGGTCAATTTTTGGTCATCTGAATGGTACTTTAGTGCTCTTTCATTCTTGATTAGAATCGTCGTTTTCCAAGATCATTAGGGCATATTTAAGTTGGATCGTAGTCATCGGTCCTGAATATTTCCTTCATCTTCTTGTCCAATAGTAACCCTCATAACTCTCTCTTCAGAGGTCGAATTTAGACTATTTCAACTCATTGGAATGGTAATTGGTCAAGCTTCCATTTGGGACCAAAATTGCTTAATTTAAAGACCGTTCGATATCCTAAGAGCACGTTGGAACTCTTCAATTGTCATTTTTCAATATGGATTGTTAATCTTTCAAAATTGCACGATCCAACGGAGACACCTATAACTCCATCATTAGATGTCGGATTGGGTCGATTTTTGGTCATCCGAATGGAACTTTAATACTCTTTCATTCTTGAATGGTATCGTCGTATTCCGAGACCATTTGGGCAACTAAAAGTTGGATCACAGTCGACGGTCCTGAATGTTTCCTTCAACTTCTTATCCAATAGTAACCCTCATAACTCTCTCTTCAGAGGTCGAATTTAGACTATTTTAGGTCATTGGATTGGTAACTTGTTAAGCTTCCAAATGGGACCAAATTTACCTAATTCAGAGACCGTTCGATATCCCAAAAGCACGTTGGAACTCTTCGATCGTCATTTTTCAGTATGGATTGTTAATCTTACCAAATTGCGCGATCCAACGGAGACGCCTATAACTCCATCATTTGATGTCGGATTGGGTCTACTTTTGGTCATCTGAATGGTCTTTAGTGCTCTTTCATTCTTGACTTGTATCATCGTATCCGAGACCATTTGGGCATCTTTAAGTTGGATCGCAGTCATTGGTCCTAAATGTTTCCTTCATCTCCTTGTCTAATAGTAACCCTCATAACTCTCTCTTCGGAGGTCGAATTTAGACTATTTCAGGTCATTGGAATGGTAACTTGTCAAGATTCTAAATGGGACCAAAATTGCCTAATTCAGAGACCGTTCGATATCCCAAAAGCACATTGAAACTTTTCGATCGTCATTTTTAAATATGGAATGTTAATCTTTCTAAATTGCGCGATCCAACGGAGACGCCTATAACTCCATCATTTGATGTCAGATTGGGTCAATTTTTGGTCATCTGAATGGTACTTTAGTGCTCTTTCATTCTTGACTGGAATCGTCGTATTCCGAGACCTTTTGGGCATCTTTAAGTTAGATCGCAGTCGAGGATCCTGAATGTTTCCATAATCTCCTTGTCCAATAATCACCCTCATAACTCTCTCTTTAGAGGTTGAATTTAGACTTTTTCAGGTCATTGGAATGGTAACTTGTCAAGCTTCCAAATGGGACCAAAATTGTCTAATTAAGAGATCGTTCGATATCCCAAAACCATGTTGGAACTCTTCGATCGTCATTTTTCAATGCGGATTGTTAATCTTTCCAAATTGCGCTATCCAACGGAGACGCCTATAGCTCCATCATCTAATGTCAGATTGGGTCAATTTTTGGTCAGCTGAATGGTACTTTATTGCTCTTTCATTCTTGACTGGTATCGTAGCTTTCCAAGACCATTTGGGCATATTTAAGTTGGATCGAAGTCATCGGTCCTGAATGTTTCCTTCATCTCCTTGTTCAATAGTAACCCTCGTAACTCACTCTTCAGAGGTCGAATTTAGACTATTTTAGGTCATTAGAATGGTAACTTGTCAAGCTTCCAAATGGGACAAAATTGCCTAATTCAGAGATCGTTCGATATCCAAAAACCACGTTGGAACTCTTCGATCGTCATTTTTCAATACAGATTGTTAATCTTTCCAAAATGCGCGATCCAACGGAGACGCCTATAACTCCATCATTTGATGTTGGATTGGGTCTACTTTTGGTCATCCGAATGGTCCTTAGTGCTCTTTCATTCTTCACTTGTATCATCGTATCCGAGACCATTTGGGCATCTTTAAGTTGGATCGCAATCATTAGTCCAGAATGTTTCCTTCATCTCCTTGTCCAATAGTAACCCTCATAACTCTCTCTTCAGAGGTCGAATTTAGACTATTTCAGGTCATTGGAATGGTAACTTGTCAAGCTTCCAAATGGGACCAAAATTGCCTAATTCAGAGACCGTTCGATATCCCAAAAGCACATTGGAACTTTTCGATCGTCATTTTTCAATATGGAATGTTAATCTTTCCAGATTGAGCGATCCAACGGAGACGCCTATAACTCCATCATTTGATGTCGGATTGGTCGATTTTTTCTCATCTGAATGGTACTTTAGTGCTCTTTCATTCTTGACTGGAATCGTCATATTCCGAGACCATTTGGGCATCTTTAAGTTGGATCGCAGTCGTGGATTCTGAATGTTTCCATAATCTCCTTGTCCAATAGTAACCCTCATAACTCTCTCTTCAGAGGTCGAATTTAGACTATTGCAGGTCATTGGAATGGTAACTTGTCAAGCTTCCAAATGGGACTAAAATTTCCTAATTCAGAGACTGTTCAATATCCCAAAAGCATGTTGGAACTCTTCGATCGTCATATTTCAAAATGGATTGTTAATCTTTCCAAATTGTGCGATCCAGCAGAGACGCCTATAACTCCATCATTTGATGTCGGATTGGGTCAATTTTTGGTCATCAGAATGGTACTTAGGTACTCTTTTATTCTTGACTGGAATCATCGTATTCTGAGACCATTTGGGGATCTTTAAGTTAGATTGCAGTTGTGGATCCTGAATGTTTCCTTCATCTTCTTGTCCAATAGTAACCCTCATAACTCTCTCTTCAGAGGTCGAATTTAGACTATTTCAACTCATTGGAATGGCGACTTGTCAAGCTTGCATTTGGGACCAAAATTGCTTAATTTAGAGACCGTTCGATATCCCAAAAACACGTTGGAACTATTCGATCGTCATTTTTCAAAATGGATTGTTAATCTTTCCAAATTGCGCGATCCAACAGAGATGCCTATAACTCCATCATTTGATGTCGGATTGGGTTGATTTTTGGTCATCTGAATGGTACTTTAGTACTCTTTTTTCTTGACTGGAATCGTCGTATTCTGGGACCATTTGGGCATCTTTAAATTAGATTGCAGTCGTGGATCCTGAATGTTTCCATCATCTCCTTGTCCAATAGTAACCCTCATAACACTCTCTTCAGAGGTCGAATTTAGACTATTTCAGGTCATTGGAATGGTAACTTGTCAAGCTTCCAAATAGGAGCAAAATTGCCTAATTCTGAGACCGTTCGATATCCTAAAAGAACGTTGGAACTCTTCGATCGTCATTTTTCAATACGGATTAGTAATCTTTCCAAATTGCGCGATCCAACGCAGACGCCTACAACTCCATCATTTGATGTCGGATAGGGTCAATTTTTGGTCATCTGAATGGTACTTTAGTGCTTATTCATTCTTGACGGTATCGTCATTTTTCAAGACCATTTGGGCATATTTAAGTTGGATCATAGTCGTCGGTCCTGAATGTCTCCTTCATCTTCTTGTCCAATAGTAACCTTCATAACTCTCTCTTCAGAGGTCGAATTTAGACTATTTCAGGTCATTGGAATGGTAACTTGTCAAGCTTCCATTTAGGACCAAAATTGCTTAATTCAGAAACCATTTCATATCCCAAAAGCACGTTGGAAGTCTTTGATCGTCATTTTTCATTATGGATTGTTAGTCTTTCAAAATTACGCGATCCAACGGAGACGCCTATAATTCCTTCATTTGATGTCGGATTAGGTCTATTTTTGGTCATCTGAATGGTACTTTAGTACTCTTTCATTCTTGACTGGTATCGTCGTATTCCAAGACCATTTGGGCAACTTAAAGTTGGATCGTAGTCGTCTGTCCTGAATGTTTCCTTCATCTTCTTGTCCAATGGTAACCCTCATAACTCTCTCTTCTGAGGTCGAATTTAGACTATTTCAGGTCATTGAAATGATAACTTGTCAAGCTACCAAATGGGACCAAATTTACCTAATTCAGAGACCGTTCGATATCCCAAAACCACGTCGGAACTCTTCGATCATCATTTTTCAATCTGGATTGTTAATCTTTCCAAATTGCGCGATCCAACGGGGACGTCTATAACTCCTTCATTTGATGTCGGATTGGGGCGATTTTTGGTCATCTGAATGGTACTTTAGTGCTCTTTCATTCTTGATAGGAATCGTCGTATTCCGAGACCATTTGGGCATCTTTAAGTTGGATCGCAGTCGTGGATCCTGAATGTTTCCATCATCTCCTTGTCCAATAGTAACCCTCATAACTCTCTCTTCAGTGGTCGAATTTAGACTATTTCAGGTCATTTGAATGGCAACTTACCAAGCTTCCAAATGGGACCAAAATTGCCTAATTCAGAGACCGTTCGATATCCCAAAATCACGTTGGAATTCTTCGATCGTCATTTTTCAATATGGATTGTTAATCTTTCCTAATTGCGCGATCCAACGGAGACGCTTATAACTCCATAATTTGATGTCGGATTGGGTGAATTTTTGGTCATCTGAATGGTACTTTTGTGCTCTTTCATTCTTGACTGGAATCGTCGTTTTCCAAGACCATTTGGACATATTTAAGTTGGATCGTAGTCGTCGGTCCTAAATGTTTCCTTCATCTTCTTGTCCAATTGTAACCCTCATAACTCTCTCTTCAGAGGTCGAATTTAGACTATTTCAACTCATTGGAATGGTAACTTGTCAGTTCCATTTGGTACCAAAATTGCTTAATTTAGAGACCGTTCGATATCCCAAAAGCACGTTGGAACTCTTCGATCGTCATTTTTCAATATGGATTGTTAATCTTTCAAAATTGCGCGATCCAACGGAGACGCCTATAACTCCATCATTTGATGTCGTATTCGGTCGATTTTTGGTTATCTGAATGGTACTTTAGTACTCTTTCATTCTTGACTTGTATCGTCATATTCCAAGACCATTTGGGCAACTTAAAGTTGGATCGCAGTCGTCTGTCCTGAATGTTTCCTTCATCTTCTTATCCAATAGTAACCCTCATAACTCTCTCTTCAGAGGTCGAATTTAGACTATTGCAGGTCAATGGAATGGTAACTTGTCAAGCTTCCAAATGGGACCAAATTTACCTAATTCAGAGACCGTTCGATATCCCAAAAGCACGTTGGAACTCTTCGATCGTCATTTTTCAATATGGATTGTTAATCTTTCAAAATTACCTGATCCAACGGAGACGACTATAACTCCATCATTTGATGTCGGATTGGATCGATTTTTGGTCATCTGAATGGTACTTTAGTGCTCTTTCATTCTTGACAGGTATCCTCGTATTCCGAGACCATTTGGGCATCCCTAAGTTGGATCGTAGTCGTCGGTCCTGAATGTTTCCTTCATCTCCTTGTCCAATAGTAACCCACATAACTCTCTCTTCAAAGGTCGAATTTAGGCTATTTCTGGTCATTGGAATGGTAACCTATCAAGCTTTCAAATTGGACAAAATTTGCCTAATTCAGAGACCGTTCGATATCCCGAAAGAACGTTCGAACTCTTCAATCATCCTTTTTCAAAATGGATTGTTAATCTTTTCAAATTGCGTGATCCAACGGAGACGCCTATAACTCCATCATTTGATGTCGGATTGGGTCGATTTTTGGTCATCCGAATGGTCTTTAGTGCTCCTTCATTCTTGGCTGTTATCGTCGTATTCTGAGTCCATTTGGGCATCTTTAAGTTGGATCGCAGTCGTCGGTCCTGAATGTTTCCTTCATCTCCTTGTCTAATAGTAAACCTCATAACTCACACTTCGGAGGTCAAATTTTTACTATTTCAGGTCAAATCTTTAACTTGTCAAGCTCCCAAATGGGACTAAAATTGCCTAATTCATAGATCGTTCGATATTCCAAAAGCACGTTGGAACTCTTCGATCGTCATTTTTCAATATGGATTGTTAATCTTTCCAAATTGCGGGATCTAACGGAGGCGCCTATTACTCCATCATTTGATGTCGGATTGGGTCGATTTTTGGTCATCTGAATGGTATTTTAGTGCTCTTTCATTCTTGACTGGAATCGTCGTATTCCGAGACCATTTGGGCATCTTTAAGTTAGATCGCAGTCGTGGATCCTGAATGTTTCCATAATCTCCTTGTCCAATAGTAACCCTCATAACTCTCTCTTCAGAGGTCAAATTTAGACTATTTCAGGTCATTGGAATGGTAACTTGTCAAGCTTCCAAACGGGACCAAAATTCGGAGACCGTTCGATATCCCAAAAGCACGTTGGAACTCTTCGATCGTCATTTTTCAATATGGATTGTTAATCTTTCAAAATTGTGCGATCCAACGGAGACGCCTATAACTCCATCATTTGATGTCGGATTGGGTCGATTTTTTATCATCTGAATGGTACTTTAGTACTCTTTCATTCTTGACTGGTATTGTCATATTCCAAGACCATTTGGGCAACTAAAAGTTGAATCACAGTCGTCAGTCCTGAATGTTTTCTTCAACTTCTTGTCCAATCGTAACCCTCATAACTCTCTCTTCAGAGGTCGAATTTAGACTATTTCAGGTCATTGGAATGGTAACTTGTCAAGCTTCCAAATGGGACCAAATTTACCTAATTCAGAGACTGTTCGATATCCCAAAAGCACATTGGAACTCTTCAATCGTCATTTTTCAATATGGATTGTTAATCTTTCAAAATTACGCGATCCAATGGAGACGCCTATAACTCCATCATTTGATGTCGGATTGGCTTGATTTTTGGTCATCTGAATGGTACTTTAGTGCTCTTTCATTCTTGACTTTTATAGTCGTATTCTGAGACCATTTGGGCATCCCTAAGTTGGATCGCAGTCGTTGGTCCTGAATGTTTCCTTAATCTCCTTGTCCAATAGTAACCCTCATAACTCTCTCTTCAAAGGTCGAATTTAAACTAATTTAGGTCATTGGAATCGTAACTTGTCAAGCTTCGAAATGGGACCAAAATTGCCTAATTCAGAGACCGTTCGATATTCCTAAAGCACGCTAGAACTCTTCGATTGTCATTTTTCAATATGGATTGTTAATCTTTCCAAATTACGCGATCCAACGGAGACACCTATAACTCCATCATTTGATGTCGGATTGGGTCAATTTTTGATCATTTGAATGGTCTTTAGTGCTCTTTCATTCTTGACTGGTATCGTCGTATTGCGAGTCCATTTGTGCATCTTTAAGTTGGATCGCAGTCATCGGTCCTGAATGTTTCCTTCATCTCGTTGTCTAATAGTAACCCTCATAACTCACACTTCGAAAGTCGAATTTAGACTATTTCAGGTCAATGGAATGGTAACTTGTTAAGCTCCCAAATGGGACCAAAATTGCCTAATTCAGAGACCGTTCGATATTCCAAAAGCACATTGGAACTCTTCGATTGTCATTTTTCAATATGGATTGTTAATCTTTCCAAATTGCGTAATCCAACTTTGACGCCTATAACTCCATCATTTGATGTCGGATTGGGTCGATTTTTGGTCATCTAAATGGTACTTTAGTGCTCTTTCATTCTTAACTGGAATCGTCGTATTCCGAGGCCATTTGGGCATCTTTAAGTTGGATCGTAGTCGTGGATCCTGAATGTTTCCATAATCTCGTTGTCCAATAGTAACCCTCATAACTCTCTCTTCAAAGGTCGAATTTAGACTTTTTCAGGTCATTGGAATGGTAACTTGTCAAGGTTCCAAATGGGACCAAAATTACCTAATTAAGAGATCGTTCGATATCCCAAAACAATGTTGGAACTCTTCGATCATCATTTTTCAATACGGATTGTAAATCTTTCCAAATTGCGTGATCCAAAGGAGACGCCTATAGCTCCATCATCTGATGTCAGATTGGGTCAATTTTTGGTCAGCTGAATGGTACTTTATTGCTCTTTCATTCTTGACTGGTATCGGAGCTTTCCAAGACCTTTTGGGCATATTTAAGTTGGATCAGAGTCGTCGGTCCTGAATGTTTCCTTCATCTCCTTGTCCAATAATAACCCTCATAACTCACTCTTCAGAGGTCGAATTTAGACTATTTTAGGTCATTGGAATGGTAACTTGTCAAGCTTCCAAATGGGACCAAAATTGCCTAATTCAGAGATCGTTCGATATCCCAAAACCACGTTAGAACTCTTCTATCGTCATTTTTCAATACAGATTGTTAATCTTTCCTAAATGCGCGATCCAACGGAGACGCTTATAACTCCATCATCTGATGTCGGATTGGGTCAATTTTTGGTCAGCTGAATGGTACTTTATTGCTCTTTCATTCTTGACTGGTATCGTCACTTTCCAAGACCACTTGGGCATATTTAAGTTGGATCGTAGTCGTCGGTCCTGAATGTTTCCTTCATCTTCCTGTCCAATAGTAACCCTCATAACTCTCTCTTCAAAGGTTGAATTTGGACTATTTCATCTCATTGGAATGGTAACTTGTGAAGCTTCCATTTGGGACCAAAATTGCTTAATTCAGAGACCGTTCGATATCCCAAAAGCACGTTGGAACTCTTCGATCGTCATTTTTCAATATGTATTGTTAGTCTTTCAAAATTACGCGATCCAACGGAGACACCTATAACTCCATCATTTGAGGTCGGATTGGGTCGATTTTTTGTCATCTGAATGGTACTTTAGTACTCTTTCATTCTTGACTGGTATCGTCGTATTCCGAGACCATTTCGGCATCTTTAAGTTGGATCACAGTCGTCGGTCCTAAATGTTTCGTTCAACTTCTTGTCCAATAGTTCCCCTCATAACTCTTTCTTCAGAGTTCGAATTAGACTATTTCATGACATTGGAATGGTAACTTGTCAAGCTTCCAAATTGGACCAAAATTGCCTAATTCAGAGACCGTTGGATATCCCAAAAGCACGTTGGAACTCTTCGATCGTCATTTTTCAATATAGATTGTTAATCTTTCAAAATTGCGAGCTCCAACGGAGACGCTATAACTCCATCATTTGATGTTGGATTGGGTCGATTTTTGGTCATCTGAATGGTACTTTAGTGCTCTTTCATTCTTGACTGGAATCGTCGTGTTCCGAGATCATTTGGGCATCTTTAAGTTGGATCCCAATCGTGGATCCTGAATGTTTCCATAATCTCCTTGTCCAATAGTAACCCTCATAAGTATCTCTTCAGAGGTCGAATTTAGACTAATTCAGGTCATTGGAATAGTAACTTGTCAAGCTTCCAAATGGGAATAAAATAGCCTAATTCAGAGACCGTTCGATATCCCAAAAGCACATTGGAACTCTTCGATCGTCATTTTTCAATATGGATTGTTAGTCTTTCAAAATTACGCGATCCAACGAAGACGCCTATAACTCCATCATTTGATGTCGGATTGGTCGATTTTTTGTCATTTGAATGGTACTTTAGTACTCTTTCATTCTTGACTAGTATCGTCGTATTCCGAGACCATTTGAGCAACTTAAAGTTGGATCACAGTCGTCGGACCTGAATGTTTCGTTCAACTCTTGTCCAATAGTAACCCACATAACTCTCTCTTCAGAGTTCTAATTAGACTATTTCAAAACATTGGAATGGTAACTTGTCAAGCTTCCAAATGGGACCAAAATTGCCTAATTCAGAGACCATTCAATATCCCAAAAGCACGTTGAAACTCTTCGATTGTCATTTTTCAATATGGATTGTTAATCTTTCCAAATTCCCCGCTCCAACGGAGACGCCTATAACTCAATCATTTGATGTCGGATTGGGGCGATTTTTGGTCATATGAATGGTACTTTAGTGTTCTTTCATTCTTGACTGGAATCGTCGTATTCCGAGTCCATTTGGGCATCTTTAAGTTGGATCGCAGTCGTGGATCCTGAATGTTTCCATAATCTCCTTGTCCAATAGTAACCCTCATAACTCTCTCTTCAGAGGTCGAATTTAGACTATTTCAGGTCATTGGAAAGGTAACATGTCAACCTTCCAAATGGGACCAAATTTACCTAATTCAGAGACCGTTCGATATCCCAAAAGCATGTTGGAACTCTTCGATCGTCATTTTTCAATATGGATTGTTAATGTTTCCAAATTGTGCGATCCAATGGAGACGCCTATAACTCCATCATTTGATGTCGGATTGGGTCAATTTTTGGTCATCTGAATGGTACTTTAGTGCTCTTTCATTCTTGACTGGTATAGTTGTCTTCCGAAACCATTTGCGTATCTTTAAGTTGGATCGCAGTCGTCGGTCCTGAATGTTTTCTTCATCTCCTTGTCCAATAGTAACACTTGTAACTCTCTCTTCAGAGGTCAAATTTAGACTATTTCAGGTCATTGGAATGGTAACTTGTCAAGCTTCCAAATGGGACCAAAATTGCCTAATTCATAGACCGTTCGATATCCCAAAAGCACGTTGGAACTCTTCGATCGTCATTTTTCAGTATGGATTGTTAATCTTTCCAAATTGCGCGATCCAACGGAGACACCTATAACTCCATCATTTGATGTCGGATTGGGCCAATTTTTGGTCATCTGAATGGTACTTTAGTGCTCATTCATTCTTGACTGGTATATTCGTTTTCGAAGACCATTTGGGCATATTTAAGTTGGATCGTAGTCGTCAGTCCTGAATGTTTCCTTTATCTTCTTGTTCAATAGTAACACTCGTAACTCTCTCTTCAGAGGTCGAATTTAGACTATTTCAGGTCATTGGAATGGTAACTTGTCAAGCTTCCAAATGGGACCAAAATTGCCTAATTCAGAGACCATTCGATATCCCAAAAGCACGCTGGAACTCTTAGATCGTCATTTTTCAATATGGATTGTTAATCTTTCCAAATTGCGCGATCCAACAGTGACGCCTATAACTCCATCATTTAATGTCGGATTGGGTCGATTTTTGGTCATCTGAATGGTACTTTTGTGCTCTTTCATTTTTGACTGGAATTGTCGTATTCCGAGACTATTTGGGCATCCCTAAGTTGGATCACAGTCGTCGGTCTTGAATGTTTCCTTCGTCTCCTTGTCCAATAGTAACCCTCATAACTCTCTCTTCAGAGGTCGAATTTAGACTATTTCAGGTCATTGGAATGGTAACTTGTCAAGCTTCCAAATTGGACCAAAATTGCCTAATTCAGAGACCGTTCGATATCCCAAATGCTCGTTGGAAATCTTCGATGGTCATTTTTCAATATGGATTGTTAATCTTTCCATATTACGCGATCCAACGGTGACGCCTATAACTCCATCATTTGATGTCGGATTGGGACGATTTTTGATAATCTAAATGGTACTTTAGTGCTCAATCATTCTTGACTGGTATCGACATATTCCGAGACCATTTGGGCATCCCTAAGTTGGATCACAGTCGTTGGTCCTGAATATTTCCTTCATCTCCTTGTCCAATAGTTACCCTCCTAACTCTCTCTTCAGAGGTCGAATTTAGACTATTTCACCTCATTGGAATGGTAACTTGTCAAGCTTCCAAATGGGACCAAAATTGCCTAATTCTGAGACCGTTCGATATCCTAAAAGCACAATGGAACTCTTCGATCGTCATTTTTCAATATGGATTGTTAAATTTCCAAATTGCGTGATCCAACGGTGACGTCTATAACTCCATCATTTGATGTCGGATTGGGTTGATTTTTGGTCATCTGAATGGTACTTTTGTGCTCTTTCATTCTTGATAGGAATCGTTGTATTCCGTGACCATTTGTGCATCCCTAAGTTGGATCACAGCCGTCGGTCCTGAATGTTTCCTTCGTCTCCTTGTCAAATAGTAACACTCATAACTCTCTCTTCAGAGGTGGAATTTAGACTATTTCGGGTCATTGGAATTGTAACTTGTCAAGCTTCCAAATGGGACCAAAATTACCTAATTCAGAGACCGTTCGATATCCCAAAAGCACACTGAAACTCTTCGATTGTCATTTTTCTATAATGATTGTTAATCTTTCCAAATTGCGTGATCCAACGGTGACGCCTATAACTCCATCATTTGATGTCGGATTGGGTCGATTTTTGGTCATCTGAATAGTACTTTAGTGCTCTTTCATTCTTGACTTGTATCGTCATTTTTCGAGACCATTTGGGCATATTGAAGTTGGATCGCAGTCGTCGGTCCTGAATGTTTCCATCATCTCCTTGTCCAATAGTAACCCTCATAACTCTCTCTTCAAAGGTCGAATTTAGACTACTTCAGGTCAATGGAATGATAACTTGTCAAGCTTCCAAATGGGACCAAAATTGCCTAATTCAGAGACCGTTCGATATCCCAAAAGCACGTTGGAACTCTTCGATCGTCATTTTTCAATATGAATTGTTAATCTTTTCAAATTGCACAATCCAACGGAGACGCCAATAACTCTATCATTTGATGTCGGATTGGGTTGATTTTTGGTCATCTGAATGGTACTTTAGTACTCTTTCATTCTTGACTGGTATCGTCATTTTCCTAGACCATTTGGGCATATTTAAGTTGGATCGCAGTCGTCGATCTTGAATGTTTCCTTCATCTTCTTGTCCAATAGTAACCCTCATAACTCTCTCTTCAGAGGTCGAATTTAGACTATTTCATCTCATTGGAATGGTAACTTGTCAAGCTTCCAAATGGGACCAAAATTGCTTAATTCAGAGACCGTTCGATATCCCAAAACCACGTTGGAACTCTTCGATCGTCATTTTTCAATATGGATTGTTAATCTTTCCAAATTGCGTGATCCAATGGAGACGCCTATAACTCCATCATTTGATGTCGGATTGGGTCAATTTTTGGTCATCTGAATGGTACTTTAGTACTCTTTCATTCTTGACTGGTATCATTGTATTCCGAGACCATTTAGGCAACTTAAAGTTGGATCGCAGTCGTCGGTCCTGAATGTTTCCATCATCTCCTTGTCCAATAGTAAACTCTCTCTTCAGAGGTCGAATTTAGACTATTTCAGGTCATTGGAATGGTAACTTGTCAAGCTTCCAAATGGGACCAAAATTGCCTAATTCAAAGACCGTTCGATATCCCAAAAGCACGTTGGAACTCTTCGATCGTCATTTTTCATTATGGATTATTAATCTTTCCAAATTGCGCGATCCAATGGAGACGCCTATAACTCCATCATTTGATGTCGGATTGGGTCGATTTTTGGTCATCTGAATGGTACTTTAGTGCTCTTTCATTCTTGACTAGTATAGTCGTATTCCGAGACCATTTGGGCATCTTTAAGTTGGATCGCAGTCGTCGGTCCTGAATGTTTCCTTCATCTTCTTCTCCAATGGTAACCCTCATAATTCTCTCTTTAGAGGTTGAATTTATACTATTTCAGGTCGTTGGAATGGTAACTTGTCAAACTTCCAAATGGGACCAAAATTGCCTAATTCAGAGACCGTTCGATATCCCAAAAGCACGTTGGAACTCTTCGATCGTCATTTTTCAATATGGATTGTTAATCTTTCTAAATTACGCGATCCAACGAAGACGCCTATAACTCCATCCTTTGATGTCGGATTGGGTCTATTTTTGGTCATCTGAATGGTACTTTAGTGCTCTTTCATTCTTGACTTGTATCGTCGTTTTCCGAGACCATTTGGGCATATTTAAGTTGGATCGCAGTTGTCGGTCCTGAATGTTTCCATCATCTCCTCTTCCGATAGTAACCCTCATAACTCTCTCTTCAGAGGTCGAATTTAGACTATTTTAGGTCATTGGAATGGTAACTTGTCAAGCTTCCAAATGGGACCTAAATTGCCTAATTCAGAGACCGTTCGATATCCCAAAAGCACGTTGGAACTCTTTGATCGTCATTTTTCAATATGGATTGTTAAAATTTTCAAATTGCACGATCCAACGGAGATGCTTATAACTCCATCATTTGATGTCGGATTGGGTCGATTTTTGGTCATCTGAATGGTACATTAGTACTCTTTCATTCTTGATTGGTATTGTCGTATTCCGAGACCATTTGGGCATCTTAAAGTTGGATCGCAGTCGTCAGTCTTGAATGTTTCCTTCATCTTCTTGTCCAATAGTAACCCTCATAACTCTCTCTTCAGAGGTCGAATTTAGACTATTTCATCTCATTGGAATGGTAACTTGTCAAGCTTCCATTTGGGCCCAAAATTGCTTAATTTAGAGACCGTTCGATATCCTAAAAGCACGTTGGAGCTTTTCGATCGTCCGTTTTCAATATGGATTGTTAATCTTTCCAAATTGCGCAATCCAAAGGAGACGCCTATGGGCACTAAGTTCCTCCAGGTGGAGCCCGCAGTTCGGTGATCTAGGTAGTTTATCTGATGATCCCTAAAGGTCATCCATACAGAAAGATCCCAACCATCTTTCACCTTTACCAATTGAAGATTGAATGTGGATCATTGCCTTATCCATCTAATTCGAGGCCCACCAAATGAATTGCTAGATTAACAAAATGTGGGCTCCACTTGTAGGCAATTGGGGCTTGACAATACATGTTTTGCTTGCATTGAATTGTTGGAATTATTTTTAAAAAATATCAAAAAGAGAACAATTTTAGATTATTACAGATTTTAGCAATGATATGTAGAGAGAGATATGTGATTTTCTGCTTTCGAATGCAAGTACGGATCGAACAAATCGGAATCTATTTCAGATCTAGAATTTAGAAAAGCCAGGTTCAAAAACCCAAACGTACTGCAGAAAATTTAGGAACATTTGAAAATCCAATAAAAGATAAAATAGAAAATCGATTCTGAGATGAAATTATAGAGAGAGAGAGAGAGAGAGAATTTACCGATCTCTGAGATGGAAATGAGGAATTCAGAAGTGCAGACCTGAACCGAAAATTGATCTCTCCATCTTCCATGGCCTATTTTAGGATTCTTACTAAACGTCTGGGGAAATAAGAAAACAACCAACACACACAACAACAAGCACAAACCAATGCACAGGTCTAGTGATTAGGTCTAAATGACAATTTTGCTGAAAAAATCATACTGTGTGAATTTTCATTGTAAAACCCCAATTCGGGTTTCAACATTCAACATTGACAATGGCCTATCTCAAGAGAGAGATTGATCGTGATATGGACAAAGAAAGAGGGAGAGATCTGAGAGAGGGAGATCGAGAGTGCTTGCGTTGCGGTGGTTGCTTCGGCACTCGACTAAGAGAGAGCGTTTGCTTTGTAGAAGGAGAGAGAGAGAGAGAGAGAGAGAGAGAGAGAGAGAGAGAGAGAGAGAGAGAGAGAGTGGGTAGTTGTTGGAGTTGCAGTACAAAATGGGTTTTACGGAGTTGCAGAGAGAGAGAGAGAGATGGGTCGGGGAGAGAGGGAGAGAGTGGGGTTAGGGTTTTCTTTTTTTATTTATAGGGGTCGTGGCAATACCTTAGGAAGGTTTCAACGGTAGGCGTCATTCCCCACTATTGTTTTCTCTGTGTTTCTATAGTGGGGTCCACTCCAACTTTGGATCTGCCTCATTCTTTGGATCATGCTCTACCTGACGGCTCGGATGTTGTAAACATATTGCCTGTTGGTTGCATTCTGCATGCTACAAGCTGTTTGTGATCATTGCTCTTAAAGAGTCGAAGAGTACCATCCGTCCATCTCGGTTGCACAGGGCCCATAGTCGTTCACTGATCTTAACCGCCCGTCGAATGGGCCTTCATGGATCGAGACGACCAAAATTTTGTAATCATAGGAAGATTCTGACCGTCAGATTTAATGGTTAGATGGAAAGAGGAAGTGGGTCTGCTTGATCATGTTATTGCTCACGTTTTTGAGCCCATGGACGGTGCGGATCAAACCAAATGGCCACATGTACGACATAGATGGACAACAATTTAGGAATGACAAAGGTACTCACATGAACTGGACGGGGCATTCACTGCACGAATTCTAACTTAGCACGTGCAGTATCACATAGAGCACGCGTACAAGATTCAGACCATTTATCCGGGAGGTGGTTTTGTTTGCAGGGCCTGGCCCAGAAATCAGACTGGTCTGTTCACCAGGAAAGCCACAACTGTCTGGCAAAAACGGACGATTCATACGACAAATTTCCATGCTGAGTGGACCGGTCTGACGGTGGCCTAGCTAATGAATGACCGGATCTCTTACTCAAACAATAGTTCGGCACGTGTGTGAAAATTCTCAAAAAGAAAATTCTAAATTTTTTCAAGATTATAAATTTGTTGAAATTTATCAAAAAAATTTAAAATTCTCAGTTTTTTCAAAATTATCAAAAAAAAAAAATAAAAATCAATTTTTAATAGTTTTAGAAATTCTTAATTTTTTTTTTCAGAATTTTCAATTATTTGAAATTTCTCAATTTTTAAAAAATTTCCAATTTTTTTTTTCAAGATTCTCAAATTCAAAATACTTATTTTTTTTTTCAAAAATTTCAAAAATTTTCAAAAATCTTAATTTTTTAAAAATTCTCATTTTTTTTAAAAAAATCATACATTTTCATAATTATCATTTTTTATTCTTAATTTTTCAAAAAAAAATTAATTCTTAATTTTTAAAAGTTCTCAAAATATTTAAAAATTCTTAGTTCTTAGAAAATTCAAAATTCAAATCTTTTTCAAAACTCTCAATTTGTTTTCAAAATTCTCAATTTTTTTCACAATTGTCTCAATTTTTTTTTTTTCAAAATTCTCAATTGCATCACAATTGTCAAAAATTTTAAAAATTATTAATTCTTTCAATATTCTCAATTTTTTTTCAATATTCTTAAATGTAGACTTTTAACCTTGGTTCTATGCAACAGAGGCTAAAAAGTAGACTTTTGGCCTCGGTTCTTATGCAACTAAGGCTAAAATGTAGACTTTTCGCCTCGCTTCCTATGCAACCAAGGCTAAAAATTAGACTTTTCGCCTCGGTTCCTATGCAACTGAGGCTAAAAAGTAGACTTTTCGCCTCGGTTCCTATACAACTGATGCTAAAATGTAGACTTTTGGCCTCGGTTCCTATGCAACTGAGGCTAAAAAGTAGACTTTTCGCCTCGGTTCCTATGCAATTGAGGCTAAAAAGTAAACTTTTGGATTCGGTTCCTATGCAACTAAGGCTAAAAAGTAGACTTTTCGCCTCGGTTCCTATGCAACTGAGGCTAAAAAGTGGACTTTTAGCCTCAATTCCTTAGCAACTGAGATGAAAAATGAACATTTAGCCTTAGTTCCTTAGCAACCGATGCTAAAAAACACATTTAGCCTCCATTTTTTCAACTGAGGCTAAAAAAGGGCAGACTTTTGGCCTCAATTTCTCACCAACCGAGGCAAAAAGCCAAACTTTTAGCCAAAAGGGTAGACTTTTAGCCTCGGTTGCTTACTAACCGAGGCAAAAGGACAGACTTTTGGCCTCAGTTACTCACCAACCGAGGCAAAAAGGCAGACTTTTGGCTTCGATTTCTCACCAACCGAGGCAAAAAGACATACTTTTAGCGGGCAGACTTTTAGCCTCGGTTGCTCACCAACCGAGGCAAAAGGGTAAACTTTTGGCCTCAATTTCTCACCAACCGAGGCAAAAAAGGAACTTTTAACCTCAGTTCCTTTACAACCGAGGCTAAAAAGCACATTTAGCCTCATTTTTTTAAAACCGAGGCTAAAAAATTGAGGTTAAAGGCCTACTTTCTTGTAGTGTGAACTCCAGTAGAAACCCAGTCCAATAATTGGATACCACATCATAATTTATGCTTGGAGCTAGGGTTGTTGTGCTTCATGATTCAGATGGGTGGCACCAAGGGAAATAGCTTGGAAGGTGAGCATTGTACACTATTTCCCAAATCATACCATTTACAACAATCACGGATGGAAGAGAGCATGAACTCCAACAGAAACTCAATCCAATAATTGGATACCACATCATAATTTATGCTTGGAGTCAAGGCTGTTGTGCTTCATGATTCAAATGGGCGTCACCAAGGGAAATAGCTTAGAAGGTGAGCATTGTATACTATTCCCCATCATACCATCTACAAAAATCACAGATGGAACAAATTTGGTCACTTTGCCTAACATAGAAATTATTTCACATGTGTTATACCCTAAAATTAAGTCATCCAAATTATTGTAAACATTTTAGATGCGCTATGAGACAAGAATTAATATTTTGATTATTTCACTATAGGACTGGTGTGCATTTATTAGACGGTCGAAAATAAAACTATCCACAGTCCTATTCCCATAAACAAGCATCTTCTAATCAAAGGCTATGATTATTCAAACAAAGTGATGTTTTAATTGTAGTTGAGAAACGAGAAGGGATGAGGTACTATGGCCACCAGGACCTAGCTAGATACGGGGGCTTCATGGGGCCCATTGTGATGTATGTGTTTTATCCCAGCTATCCATCTATTTTTAAATATCATTACCTACGTAATGAGATCAAAGATGAAGTAGATTGAATGGTCAAATAAACCACACTATTGGAAACAATAGGGATTGAACGGGCACAACTAGAAGCCTCTTGGGAGCCAAAAGTTTTGAATCAAGCAATTTTTATATTTTTCCAGGGATTATGTGACCTTATGAATAGGTTAGAAGTCAAACAAACACCACAACGGGCCTGGGGAAGGTTTCAACGGTGGGGTCATTGTGACCTCTGCTTCGTGTGGTGTGGCCCACTCGAACCTTATGAGCTCATGCCTTGATGAGAGGGCTGAATAAAAAACATATCATGGTAGGCCTTACAAAGCCTGGACAAGACCGCTGCCAGTAGCTAGGTCCTGATATAGATACTACCCAATCCGCGCCCCAGAGACAGTGGAACGAACCATACGTGTATTATTTTGAGTGCGTGCGAATGAGCACGGACGAGCGGTTAGCCAGATAACAACTTAGTGGATGTTACCTTTACCGTAGGGCCCACTTTGAACACATGTAGTATATCCACTCCATCCATCCATTTTTACAGACCATTTTACAATATGATCCCAAAAATTAAGCACATCTAAATCTCAGGTAGATCACACCACAAGAAATAGTGATGATTTAATGCTTATCATTAAATACTTCCCGAGGCCTACTGGAAGCAGGTACATAATGTTTATTTTCCATCTAAATAGTTGATAATGTGAAAAAGAGACGGACTACGGTAAAATAAAAATAATATATTGATCCAAAACGTTTTGGCCTAAAAAAAAAGCTTTTAACAATCATTCATCGCTTTTTCCACTTTCTCCAGTGGTGTTCTATTTCACTTTTTGTGGTGTTCAATCCTCTCTCTCTCTCTCTCTAATTATTATTTTAAATGTCATTAAATAAGATGCAAAAACGGAATAGCGGCGTGGATATGAAACAAATTCATAAAGGTGGGCTCCACACGGTATCAATAACGAAAGCACTGCTCAATATGCTCTCATCGCACTGAGTAAACTATGTCGAGCCTACCGTGAAAGCACTTCGTTTATCCACGCCGCAATCCATTTTTCCAAATCATTTAAGTGGTTGATCTCAAAATTTAAGCATATCTAAAGCTCAATGTGACCATACCATAGTAAATAGTAGAAGTATTGATTTCCACAGTTGAAACCTTCATAAGGGCCACATTGAAATTTTCTTGTCATCCAAACTGTTCGCATGATTACACAGACATGGACGAAGGAAAAAAATCTTGATTCAAACTTCCGCCGACCCCAAGGACTTTTCAACAGTAGATGTTCAATTTACATTTGTTTCCGGTGGCGTGGTACACTTTGGATATACTTTGTTTTTAGAAAGGATTGCGTGTTGAGTAACTCGTACTGAGTAAAACCTGAGGTGCCACCGTGATTTATGTATTTTATCCACTCTGTCCATCAATGTGGGCCACAGGGAGGTTTCAACGGTGGAAATCATTATTCCCACTGTTCCTTATGGTATGGTCCACTTGAGCTCTGGATATGTTCAATTTTTGGCTAACCATTAATATGATCTGCAAAAACGGATGGACGGCGTGGATAAAGCAAATACATTCACAGTAGGCCCAACTGATTTTACTCAGTACGATAAGAGCCTACTGAATAACTCAGTACGCAATCCGATTTCCATCCCCTGCCCGTGTAAAAGATGCTTGCTTCATGCAAAAGCAAACCGATTCAAATTCAAATCTCCGTCTCACAACGTTTCAACGATATTTCCATCCCCTTCACTATCTCTCGCCCAAGAATCTTCGTCTCTCTCTCTGGCCCTCTCCCTTTCTTTCTCGCCCTCTCGTCCCAGAATCTCTGCAATGGGAAAGGTCGTACTCGGGCAGTGGAGAAAGGCGTCCTATCTCTCCCCCAATCCCCGTGAAAATAGTCATCGACAGTCCGGAAGTCGGCGACAGGATTATCAGGCGGAAAGGACAGCCGGAATCCATGGCTGCTGGATTGAGACCGGCATCCGAACGCCGCTCGACACCGAGTTTTTGGGTCTTCATTACTCAAGCAGGGGTACCGAATCTCAAGCCAACGATGAAAGATGAGGGAGAGATCCAACCGGATCTCACGCTATTGACGATGGCCCAGTTCTCTTCCCGGCTATGATGGTAATTCAAATCCAACCGTGTCTTGATGGGAGAGGACCACGCTGAAGGTTGACACGAGTTCCAATCAGGGATAGGCTGCAATTAACAGATTCCTCTACCGAAAATCTTATTAGAAGCTGATCGTTGGCCATCAATGGCTGCCGCAATCAACAGCAACGGCAGAGGATGAGGACTTGTCCAGCTGCGGTAGGGAATCTATGAATTCCGGTAGCGCAGTCCATCTCTAGTTGAGATGCAGGTAAGAGATCTCAGCCTTACTCTAATTAGAGCTCTGTCAATGGGTTTCGAAATCCCTAATAGTCCGATTTGGGAATTCAAAAAAATTCCTAATTCCTGATTTGGGAATTGAAAACACCAATTCCTGGATTTGGGATTGAAATCCCTAATATCTGGATTTGGGATTCAAATCCCTAATTCCTGGATTTGGATTTGAATCTGAAATCCCCAATTCCTTCTGATTTAGGAATTCAAAAACCCCATCACACCTGTCCCACATGATGATACCAAGCACACATAAAACCGCCCTGGCTAGCCTATCAGCCTCAAAGTTAGCTAAATCAAATGTACTACTAACAATAGAAAAGACACTGAGAACAATGAGCATGGCTCAACTGCTTCCTTAGTCAAGCCCATTAATCTCCAACGAGGTCTGCTGTCGGTCATCCAGTGGAGACCTTTCCTTGAGTCCCCTTTAACCAATGACGATCAATTACATCTTCCAAGAAAAGAGAAGTGATCAATTACTGATTTGACACCTACCTTAATGAAGTTGCATCACGAATTCCAATTGGCCTACAGATCTCCGGCATAGTTACACCTCTGCCATCTTTGATAAATCCTCTGATGCTATTTGGGCTTAAGATTTTATGTAGAACACCCACTGAGGTTCAATTTGAAAGACCCATTGCGAGGAGGCTGCCAATTTTCTATCCTTATAGGTAGTGGTTTACCACATGACATGGACTTCAGGAAGATTTGCAAGAGTGGGGTCTTGAGCAGCATAAAACGCTCACCAAATGGAGATGATTATTATAATACTAAAAATTATAAATTCAAGCCTTCTAGAGAAATGGCTTTGGGGTCTCTCCATGGATAATAATAACATATGGAAGCAAGTCTTTTCTCTAAGTATGGGTTAGAAATGGTTGGGAAATTTGAATTAGGCCCAACAATAGACTGTTTGTTGCATGGAGGTATATTCAAAAGTTGGTGCACTTGTTTAGAGGATGTATCAGATATAAAGTGGGCAATGGAGTGTAGGGTGCTAGCTTGTCATATTATCTATATTTTTTAGGTTATAGTGGTATGTTTATAATTAGATCATAGGACAATGCACTTTGTTTCCAAAGGAATCCTTTTTCTAGGCATGTTCCCAATGAATTTTGTTTCTTTTTCATCTAGTTTTGATAGGCACTGGCTTATGACAAATGTTCTTTTATGCTTAATATATCTCCAAAAGAACTCAATTAGGCATTTCTTTTGTCTCATGCCTTATCTATTGTTTTAACCACACTATTTATTTATTTATTTTGTGTTTTCAGCTTCTTTGCATTCAAGCGTTTTGTCAGACTTACTAGAGAATGTTGAAGCTTATTGGTTTCCATCATATCCATCTGGGTTTTAATTCTTCTACGAGTGGGAATTTTCTTAACACCTTTCTAGTTATTAACTGATCATGAAATTATTGTTTTGAATTTTAGGATGTTTTTTTTAAAAAAAAATTATATTGGGGGTTGATATGTGGAAGCTCTATTATTACCTTTTACTTATAATACCATGCAGTTACCATTTGTGATGGTTCAATATATGTATTTGCTGTTTCTTGATACTTGCCCATCATGTATTTTGTCTCTGCTTGTTTTGATGATTTGCTAGTTTTAGTCAACTACTTTGAAGATAGATTAGTTGAATTACGTGAATAGATTTTCATTTCTATGGAGGAAAATAGTTTCTATGATAATTTTAGATTTGATTATCTAGCTATTAGTGGTACTTGTACATTATAAGTTAATTTTTGAAGTTGCACTAGATTAAATCATCCAATTAGTTGACGTGATTTGGTGGCCTTTGGGGGATGTAGATGGTAACTTCTCTTTTTAGTGGCTTTAGTACAATAGTCGGCTACATTGGTTTATTTTTTGTGATCTAATCTATCAAATATCATGTGGACCATTAATAATGATGCAAACTATTTACATAATTTGGTCCAATTTGAATGATCAATCTTTGACATGAGCGGGTTCATTTTATTAAATTCAAACCATTCTTGTGGTTGGCCTATATTTAACGATCCAAATTGTCAATATGGTTGCGTTCTTTTATAATAATCCAAATAATTTATAGGATTTATCGTGGTTCTACTGATCTAAGCCTCTAATATGCTTGTGCCATTTAAGTGGATTGAAACTTTTGCCATGCTTTGGCCATTTTAGTCAATTCAAACCATTCATATGCTTGACTCATTTGGTGATCCAAATGCTTCATTTGTTTGTATATTCTTTTAATGATTTAGACTCTTCAAATGATCAAGGCCGTTTTTAATGACCCAAGCCAATAGATATGTTAAGTTGATCCTTAATTGCAGGATCCTTCTATGTGCCACTCCTACTTCAAAACCTTGTTTTTATATCTCTCACTCTTGCTCCCACTTCTTGCCTATTTATACTTGTTTACATTTTGAAAGAGATGCTTCCCTGCCCTCACACCTGAATTTTTGTCCCACTCTACTTCATAACGGATGGACGGGGTGGATTTCTTACAAAAATCACAGTGGGCTCACATAATCTTGCTTAATACGCAAGCAAGAGGCTTCTAACGGTCAAGTTTCCTTCTCATTTCTTACTCCACGTGTCATGCAGTTATTGGCTGAAGAGAGTACGTGGCTAATACTATTGTGCGTTTCCCACGTGTTAACGTTTCACTTTCCTTTTTCTTTCTCCCGTTTAAATTCATCCCATCCGAATCGTCTTAAGAAAGCATTGACCCTCCTCTCTCTATCTCTTTAGACCCTCTCTCTCCATGTTCTCTTTGACACGCCCCCACGCCCCCTCGCCCTCTCCCTCTCTCTGTTTTCTCTCTCTAACCCTCCCTCCCTCGTCTAAGGACCCTATCCTTCCAGATGGGCCCCTCGAACGGGAACGCCCCCAGAGAACCTCATTGAAGACCCGCTTACCAAAATTAGCATCCTAGATTTATAGGGCATCTTCACAACAGAAGAAAAACCAGATGACATACCTGGATCCTGGGATATCTCAGCAACGTTTCCCAATCTTTCCCTTAAAATCTTGATCACTGAGTTTTGGATTAGAGCATTTGAGTAGAAATGGGATCTGCAAAACCGATGGCATCTCCATCGTTGATGTCTGTTGATCATCTCAAGATGTTGTCGGCAATGTGCCGATTTCAGGTGAGCATTCCGTTTCTTCGTGCTTTTAAGGCTTTTGATGGTTGACTATTAAGCCTATGCCTGTCATGAGTTTGTGCTAATGGCTTTGGTCGTGAGTTTGCTCCCTACAGATACAAGTTTGATTCCCCTCTCCGTGGATTACCAGTCACGAGTTTAGGAGAACGGCTTTGGTCGTGGGTTTGCTCCCATAAACACAAGTTTGATTCCCCTCCCCGTGGATTACTCGATGCACGTGGTTAGAGCTGGGCACGGGAAGACTCGACTTGGATGATTCGTTCAGACCCGACTTGACTCAAACCTAGTGGGTGAGTTGGTTTGAACCGAGTTGGGGGGGGGGGGGGGGGGCATCTCCATCGTTGATGTTTGTTGATCATCTCAAGATGTTGTCAGGCGAGCATTCCGTTTCTTCGTGCTTTTAAGGCTTTTGATGGTTGACTATTAAGCCTATGCCTGTCATGAGTTTGTGCTAATGGCTTTGGTCGTGAGTTTGTGCTCCCTACAGACATAAGTTCGATTCCCCTCTCCGTGGATTACCAGTCACGAGTTTAGGAGAACGGCTTTGGTTGTGGGTTTGCTCCCATAAACACGAGTTCGATTCCCCACCCTGTGGATTACTCGATGCACGTGGTTAGAGCTGGGCATGAGAAGACTCGACTTGGATGATTCGTTCAGACCCGACTTGACTCAAACCTAGTGGGTGAGTTGGTTTGAACTGGGGGGGGGGGGGGGGGGGGCACATCTCCATCGTTGATGTCTGTTGATCATCTCAAGATGTTGTCAGGTGAGCATTCCGTTTCTTCGTGCTTTTAAGGCTTTTGATGGTTGACTATTAAGCCTATGCCTAATGCGATCCTCAATAGACACGCTTTGAGACCTAGCAAACAATATTGGATTACTTGCCCAAGAAAGCTAAAATCAGAGTTTTGATAGAACACCCCAACCCAACGTTTATAAATGAAACGCGAATTGAAAGTATAAAGAGAACAGACCCCGACCCAATGATTATGAAAGAATCATGAACCGAAGGTATAAAATTTGAACGCCACAAGGAAGAATCCTTGATAAGTTCACAAGTTCACTGAAGAACTAATAGAAGAAACAAACCTCACGTTTTCTTTGTATTTAGATTCAATCTTCCTTATTACAATGAGTGCAGGCTATTTATAACCTGTTTTCAACCCTAGATGCCCATACAATAAAAAGAAACGAATTTGGCTCTAAAAAGACTAAAATTAAGGGCCTAAATTTAAGACTGATTGTGTCTAACATTAGCAGCCAATAATAGACTGAAATAGATAAGGAAATTTTGGTTATGGAAAGTCTGAAATGGAAAAGTCAATCAGCCGAATTAATTGGTATGGAAAAGGTAAGTAAATCAGCCAATTAATTGGTCTGATTTTTGGAAAGTAATCCTTGCAAATATTCAACCAT
>JAJHSJ010000001.1:43717705-43730236 GCA_021015155.1 Magnolia officinalis
CACGCTTTGAGACCCAACAAACAATATTGGATTACTTGCCCAAGAAAGCTAAAATCAGAGTTTTGATAGAACACCCCAACCCAACGTTTATAAATGAAACGCGAATTGAAAGTATAAAGAGAACAGACCCCGACCCAATGATTATGAAAGAATCATGAACCGAAGGTATAAAATTTGAACGCCACAAGGAAGAATCCTTGATAAGTTCACAAGTTCACTGAAGAACTAATAGAAGAAACAAACCTCACGTTTTTCTTTGTATTTAGATTCAATCTTCGTTATTACAATGAGTGCAGGCTTTTTATAACCTGTTTTCAAACATAGATGCCCATACAATAAAAAGAAACGAATTTGGTTCTAAAAAGACTAAAATTAAGGGCCTAAATTTAAGACTGATTGTGTCTAACATTAGCAGCCAATAATAGACTGAAATAGATAAGGAAATTTTGGTTATGGAAAGTCTGAAATGGAAAAGTCAATCAGCCGAATTAATTGGTATGGAAAAAGGTAAGTAAATTAGCCAATTAATTGGTCTGATTTTTGGAAAGTAATCCTTGCAAATATTCAGCCATTAATCCACGCCATTTCTGAGGGAATTAGGCTCAATTAAGCATGATCAGCCCCATCTGTAGCTTGGATTAAATTTATTACGCCTTCATCTTCTTTTGGGCCAAGCTTGGAATGCCCCGTTGTAGAATCAGCCCAAATATCTTGAATCAGCCCATTAAGTGCTTCTTTGATCTTCTTGGATCTTGCTCTAGTAATTGGCCCAACTGGAACATGCAATGGATCCTTTAATGGTGCTTGTTGGTTCTCATCAATACCTATCATGAGTTTGTGCTAATGGCTTTGGTCGTGAGTTTGTGCTCCCTACAGACACAAGTTCGATTCCCCTCTCCGTGGATTACCAGTCACGAGTTTAGGAGAACGGCTTTGGTTGTGGGTTTGCTCCCATAAACACGAGTTCGATTCCCCTCCCCGTGGATTACTCGATGCACGTGGTTAGAGCTGGGCACGAGAAGACTCGACTTGGATGATTCGTTCAGACCCGACTTGACTCAAACCTAGTGGGTGAGTTGGTTTGAACCGAGGGGGGGGGTTTATGATCACTATTAAGCCTTTGGTCGTGAGTTTGCTCCGTACAGACACAAGTTCGATTCCCCTCTCCGTGGATTACCAGTCACGAGTTTAGGAGAACGACTTTGTGATCAGGGTCAAATATTGCATATCAGACCCCAGTAATTGCCTAAATTGACGTACATAATAAGGCTTAATGGAGTGTTTTACTCGTGTTTTTATTACAGGATGAAATCAGGAGTGTGTATTGAAAATTGATGTTAAAGGCATGAATTTCATGCTCAAAAATTACCAGAGCACGGGATGGACTCCAGAAAACCAATAGTGAAGATTTTACACGCCTGGGATTTGAGGAAAGCAAGCCAAAGGGGCCCGAGAATGGTACAAAATGCAAGATCACATGGTTTCCATCATCCAATTGACTCGAAACTTCATACATGTGATGGGGGACATAAATTAACCGTACATAGTAAATTTCAGCCATTAAGGATCTCGAGAAGTGGTCTAACGGCCAGATCAACCCCTTAATTCATTAAGTGGGGCCCGCTGGATATCTGGATATACATCAATTTTGGTCCTGACGGTGGAAATAATATGAGAAAGCGGATGGACGGAGCAGATTTCTTGAAACATCACGGTGGGACCCATTTACAAGGCATGCGTGTGCATTGCACACGTGCACTGGAAGTGCACCGAGTGCAAAGTCGGGTCAAACCGACGCTAACCCGCACTCTCTCTCCCGTTCTTTGAAACAGCGGTCGCTGTTTCCAGCGTCCGCAAAAGGGATCGGTCGGGTTCAGTTGTGGACCCCACCTAGTGTCCAAATGGACAATCGAAGCGGTCCATCCGCTTCCTGGGGCAGCCATAACCATCACCTAGCTTTTCGTTTTAGTCCATATAGGTGTACGCTCGTGAATCATCAGCAAACGGAAGATGGACGGCGGAACGAAAGATCAAGTGGGCCGCATCTATTTCACTCCAAGATATACACTCCCGGACGGTTTCTCGATGGCTATCTCATGAACGGAGTGGATTTTCTATTCAGTGGAAGGAACGGGACCCACCATTGCCACGGAAGACGGATCCGCGTCCGCGTAACCCCGCCGCTGGCCGTTTTTTGCGAAGATCAGTGGGCCCCACTCGTCGTCCGTACGGATGATCTGATCCGTCCATCGTGTAGAGGGCCATGAATGCTACAAAAACATGCTGATATTCCACTCCCATGCGTACACACGTGTGCAGTACAGAGGCCACAAAAGGGCTACCCGGCGACGTTCAAAACTGATCTTTTTGTATTTTCTTCTCTGGGCCGCATTAATGGACGTTCAAAACCACCCATTCTTGATTGAAATTTCGTCCTGAATCCAATGGACGGGGTGGATTTTCCAGAAAATACCTCTGTGGGGCCCACCGATCACGGCTGCGAAAATTTGTACTCCGAGTCCTTCTACGACTCTGCCACCGATTCCAGCCATCCAGCAGCTATAAAAGGGAAGTTTTTATACATGGGTAAGGCATTCAGATCCAGAGAATTCGAGATCCAGAGCCAGGGAGAGAAGAAAGAGAAGGAGGAAGAGAGAGACATCGATTGGTTTGGTGTTTTGATTTTATGAATTTTATTGAATATTTTTTTACGGATTTTATGGCTCACTAATCTCTCAGCTAGGGCTGAGATGAAGCCCCTAATTTGATCAGCTCTTGTATTGGTTGATTTACTTTGAATATTAATTAATTTGTTTTTTCTCTAAGTGGGCTTTATGGGTTTAAATTCCATACTTCTCCATCTATGAACTTGATCAAAGTATATAGATGGATGTTGTTTGGATGCTTATTACAGGTGCTTGGGTCTGATCAAGAACAAGTTTCTTATAGAGGAAGAAACATGGTGCTTTAATGAATGTACATTCCATATGCCCGACCAAGAATATGGGATATGTTGTTCATGGCATTGCTTAAAGGAATTAGACAGTCTGTATGCCCGATTGTCTAAGTGGTAATCGGATTGTGCTTTCTCTATTTAAGTGGTATCAATCTAGATCAAGGTAAATCAACAGACAAAACAAGGGTTAGGATAGTTAGAGGTGGATTCGAAGGTCCTAGTGCTCTCTCTCTCTGATTGAATTTTCTTCCTTATTCTCAATAGTTATTTTCCATAGATTTGTGTTAGCCATTTGATCCCTTATTTGTTGAATTAGTTAAGGAGAATTGTGAATTTGAATTGTGACGACCAGTCCCTGTGGATTCGACCTCGGTCTTACCGAGTTTATTACTACATCACAACCCTATACTTGGGGAGTGAACAAGTTTTTGGCGCCGTTGCCGGGGACTGTTTCGGTCCATATTGAATTTAGGATTCTCTCTTATCATAATTCATAGCTTAGGATTTTACTAACTTAGAGTTCTTTTCTTTATTTTAGAAATTAACCTATTTCCTGTTTTGTAGGGTCCTGAGATAAACTTCTAATTTGGTAATCCCTTTCTAAATTCTTTACTTTTCTAATTTTTTATTCTTTATTTTTAGAAGTAAGTTTTTACTTTTTAGAACTTTTCTAATTCTAGAATTTCTTTTGAATTTTTTTTTTTTTATTTTTTTTTTTTTGGATTTAGATTGTTCTCTTAAGTAACTTTCTAGTTTTAGAAATTTCTTTTTCCTTTTTTAGAAACTTACTTGGTTGTTTTTGTTTTTAGAAACTTTCTTTTTTTTAGAAATTAACCTTTGCTTAGGATTTTTCTATCATTATTTTAGGAAACTTGATTTGTTTATGTCTCTATTTTCAGGAACTGAGGAAGAAAGCTACTAAGTGAAGGAAGAGCTTCTTAAATCTTCTGACATCAATCATCTCCTTTTCCGGGTTCTTTCTTCCCATTCTTACTTACATAGTTTTGAATTGTTTCTAGTTCTAGTTTTTCTTTCTCTTAAGTTGTTACTTAGTTTATGCTAGGACGTAGATCTCTAGATAAAGAACTAGCACCTTTTGATCTTGAAATAGACAGAACATTCCATAGAAGATCGAAAGACATCCCAGTTGAAATGGCAGAAGAGAGTGGAACTAAAACTCTTAGAGATTATTCAGCTCCTGTCCAATTCAATGCTCCTTCATGCATAGTGTTGCCCACCACCACGGCAGCACACTTTGAACTCAAGACTGGGGTCATACAGTTGTTGCCTTCCTTTTATGGGTTAGACAAGGAGGACTCATATCATCATGTGAAAGAATTCCTAGACATTTGCTCCACCTTTAAATACCAAAACTTCTCAGACGATTCGATCCGCCTACGCATGTTTCCTTTTTCTTTGAAGGATAAGGCGAAAGCATGGTTGAATTCTCTAGAAGTTGGGTCTATCACTACCTGGGACCAATTGTCTAGGAAGTTCTTAAACAAGTTTTTCCCTGTTCACAAAACTAATGCTCTCCGTAGAGAAATCACTAATTTCACACAAAAAGAGGGAGAACACTTTCATGAATGTTGGGAAAGATGGAAGGACTTGCTTCTTAAATGTCCACACCACGGTTTTGAGAAGTGGCAACAAGTACAATATTTTTATGATGGTCTGACACCCCAGAACCGTCGCATGGTTGATGCCACCAGTGGAGGGTCCTTCATGACCAAGAGCGATACCGAAGCGTGGAAATTCTTTGAAACCTTGTGTGAAAACTCCCAGCAATGGGACTATTCAGATAGAGGTGAAAGAAATTCCCAACCACAAAAGAGAGGTGGCATATATGAGATAGGAGTCACATCAGATCTCCATGCCAAGATTGATGGCCTGACAAAGAAGGTTGATGCTCTGATGTTGCATAATGGACCTCCACAAACAACTCAAGCCGAGGCTTGTGCCATATGTTCTAGTCCTTCCCATCCTACGCAATCTTGCTCATCTGGTACAGCATTTCCAGAATTCCTCTCTGAACAAGTTCATGCTTTGAACACCTTTCAGAAACCTGGGAACGATCCTTACTCGAACACGTACAACCCAGGGTGGTCTAGGCATCCAAATTTCTCTTGGGCAAAAGGACCGCAACAAGGAGGACCATCTGGAAATCCTCCTATGCAACTTCAGCAGTTTCCACAATATCAACAACTGTCTGCACAATCAAGGAAACCATCTCTTGAGGATACACTCCATCTTTTTATGCAGAGTTCTCTCCAATTCCAAAAAGACACCCAACAAGCCTTACTAGCCAACCAGCAAAGCTCACAAGCAAATGCACAATCTATTGCCAAGCTGGAAGTACAAATGGGTCAACTGGCTGCCACATTGAGTGAGAGAGAAAAGGGTAAGTTCCCTGGCCAACCTGTGGCTAATCCAAAGGGACAGTATGAGATTGGCTCTAATTCCAACCAAGGGCAATACCATGAGCAAGCCAAATCGATCATTACCCTTAGGTCAGGCAAACAAATTGACAACAAAATAGAGATACCTAGGGATAAATCAAATCAAGGTGAAGCAGAGAGACACACCAATGCATCCAAAGTCCAAAAACTCTCTGACTCTCCAAGAGCCGCTGACGTGCCACCTTACGTGCCCAAAGCACCCTTTCCTCAACGTCTGGCACCAATGAAGAAAAGAAATAACTTTGATGAAATCCTGGACGTGTTTCAAAAAGTGCAAGTCAACATCCCGTTGCTTGACGCTATCAAGCAAGTCCCTGCCTACGCTAAGTTCCTTAAAGATTTATGCACTCAAAAGCGTAAGCAGAATATTCATAAGAAAGTCTTCCTTGCAGAGCAGCTCAGCTCCATGATTCAACATAACACCCCTCCTAAATTTAGGGATCCAGGAGCTCCCACCATCTCTTGCGGTATAGGAGATCATAAAATCGGGAAGGCATTACTTGATTTAGGGGCGAGCGTTAATTTGTTACCATATTCGGTTTATGAGCAGCTAGGACTTGGTGAGTTGAAACCGACTAAAATAACATTACAACTAGCTGATAGATCTGTCAAAGTGCCCCGGGGTGTTATTGAAGACGTGCTAATCCAGGTTGACAAATTTTATTTTCCAGTGGATTTCATAGTTATCGATACTCAGCCTGTTCAGAATCCTCATAGTCAAATCCCAGTCATTTTGGGTCGTCCATTTTTAGCCACATCTAATGCTATTATAAATTGCAGGAATGGAGTTATGAAGTTGTCATTTGGTAACATGAATATTAAACTTAATGTTTTTAATGCAGGACAACAACCCGCGGATTTGGACGATATATTTGAAGTGGACATGATCGAGAGTCTAGAGCAGGACTCCTTCCGTAAATCTTTTGAAGATCCACTTGAGACCTGCTTAGCACAACATGGCACGGATTTTGACAGAGATAGTCCCATCCACGAAATCAATGCACTGCTTGACTCTACTCCTATATTGGAGACTGAAAAATGGAGAGCGAAAGTGGAACCTCTTCATCCCTCTGAGACTCTTCCTGACAGCACGGCTTCTAACTCTGAGAAGGTAAAAGGGAATAGGTTGCTTAATGTTCTTCGAACATATAAGGCAGCAATTGAACGGAAGATAGCAGAAATGCAAGGAGTGTACCCCACTGTATGTAAGGATCATGCTGTGGAAATGTCACGTAAAATACAAAGGAAGCATGATCCTAACATAGAAGAAGTCGTTCGAGCTGAAGTCCTTAAATTATTTGACGACAGTGTCAGTTACCTCATTGCAGATAGCACAGCTCATGAGAACTCACATCACTTGTCTGGGATTGGTTAACCACGTGTTGAGGTAAGTTCTTTGGCGGACCCTGGTCTTAAAGATTAATGAATTCATGGTCCGTTCTTGTCTGGCTGAAGACGTTAAACTTAGCACTCCTGGGAGGCAACCCAGCATTTCATTTGATTTCTTTCTCCTTGTTAGTTAGTTCAATGTTTGTGGGTAACATTACTGCAAACCCTCACGAGACTACAACTCGTCCACTAGGGGTAACCTAGGGGTTTAAAGGCTTGTTGCATATGCTAAATGCAATCGAGAGCACCTGCGAAAGTGGTATAGGTAGGATCTTTTATTTTACTGATTTCTCTCTTGTGCTGACTCGCTTTTACGTTGATATTTTTGAAAGCGCCTTGATTCTTCATCCAGGTACTATCTTTCCCTCACTCATCTTTTCTTTTCGTTGTCTCATCTACATCGTATGCTTATTTCTTTTACATTGAGGACAATGTAGATTTTAGGTTGGGGGTGGGAGATTAGGTTACCTAATCAGTATTTCTTTGTCTTGAGCAAAAATTGTGAAAATTTTTAAAATTTTTCTGGAATTTCTATTGAATTCAAAGTGATTTTAAAGCATAGTTGTGATTTTGAAATTACAAGATTCAGAATGTGAGAAATTTATGACTCTTGGATTCGGTTGTCTGGCAGATTTCACACTTAAGTTTGAATTGTTAATCCACGATTAGAAGTTGTAAACATTGATTGAGCCATGATTTCACATATCAGATCTCGTTTACACATTAAGTTTTCAGTTCGATATTAATTGATAACATGGTAATCACTAAGCATGAAAGGAACCAGCCTGAAAAACAAATTTTTTTAGCATCAGTCTATAAAGAAGAGTTAAAAGAATAAGTCGCATAATCGTCATCATAGGTTTGCTCCCTATAGATGAAGATTCGATTCCTCATAGTCGACATACGAAAAGATTTAGGCGACAAATTTTCACCATAGGTTTGCTCCCTATAGGTGCAGATTTAATTCTCCTCTTGGCGTACTATTCAAAAAAAAAATGGTAGAATGAAAGGTTAATCTGTAAGGCAAGTATTGGTTCCAGTTTTGGGTGACATGAGCTTCGTTGTTAATTACCAATGATATCATGAAGTTGACAATTGAATCTCTTAATGGTTGAAAGCTGAGATGACACTATACACTCATGAAACTCAATGTTTTAAAATTATTCTAATTCATGGTTAATAGTTTGAACTTGTTTATGAAATTTATAGTGAACTTGATTCCAGGAGAAAATTCCACTCACCATGCATGAATCGTAGAATGATCACATCTCGACTATCTGTTCACAAGTCACTTGAATTTACAGGAATTGTCTTTTATTTCCGAAATTATTTTCGCATGTTTCGCTCGGGACTAGCAAAATGCTGGTTGGGGGTTGTGATCAGGGTCAAATATTGCATATCAGACCCAGTAATTGCCTAAATTGACGTACATAAAAGGCTTATGGAGTGTTTTTACTCGTGTTTATTACAGGATGAAATCAGGAGTGTGTATTGAAAATTGATGTAAAGGCATGAATTCATGCTCAAAAATTACCAGAGCACGGGATGGACTCCAGAAAACCAATAGTGAAGATTTTACACGCCTGGGATTTTGAAGGAAAGCAAGCCAAAGGGGCCGAGAATGGTACAAAATGCAAGATCACATGGTTTCCATCATCCAATTGACTCGAAACTTCATACATGTGATGGGGGACATAAATTAACCGTACATATAGTAAATTTCAGCCATTAAGGATCTCGAGAAGTGGTCTAACGGCCAGATCAACCCCTTAATTCATTAAGTGGGGCCCGCTGGATATCTGGATATACATCAATTTTGGTCCTGACGGTGGAAATAATATGAGAAAGCGGATGGACGGAGCAGATTTCTTGAAACATCACGGTGGGACCCATTTACAAGGCATGCGTGTGCATTGCACACGTGCACTGGAAGTGCACCGAGTGTAAAGTCGGGTCAAACCGACGCTAACCCGCACTCTCTCTCCCGTTCTTTGAAACAGCGGTCGCTGTTTCCAGCGTCCGCAAAAGGGATCGGTCGGGTTCAGTTGTGGACCCCACCTAGTGTCCAAATGGACAATCGGAGCGGTCCATCCGCTTCCTGGGGCAGCCATAACCATCACCTAGCTTTTCGTTTTAGTCCATATAGGTGTACGCTCGTGAATCGTCAGCAAACGGAAGATGGACGGCGGAACGAAAGATCAAGTGGGCCGCATCTATTTCACTCCAAGATATACACTCCCGGACGGTTTCTCGATGGCTATCTCATGAACGGAGTGGATTTTCTATTCAGTGGAAGGAACGGGACCACCATTGCCACGGAAGACGGATCCGCGTCCGCGTAACCGGCCGCTGGCCATTTTTTGCGAAGATCAGTGGGCCCCACTCGTCATCCGTACGGATGATCTGATCCGTCCATCGTGTAGAGGGCCATGAATGCTACAAAAACATGCTGATATTCCACTCCCATGCGTACACACGTGTGCGGTACAGAGGCCACAAAAGGGCTACCCGGCGACGTTCAAAACTGATCTTTTTGTATTTTCTTCTCTGGGCCGCATTAATGGACGTTCAAAACCACCCATTCTTGATTGAAATTTCGTCCTGAATCCAATGGACGGGGTGGATTTTCCAGAAATACCTCTGTGGGGCCCACCGATCACGGCTGCGAAAATTTGTACTCCGAGTCCTTCTACGACTCTGCCACCGATTTCAGCCATCCAGCAGCTATAAAAGGGAAGTTTATACATGGGTAAGGCATTCAGATCCAGAGAATTCGAGATCCAGAGCAGGGAGAGAGAAGAAAGAGAAGGAGGAAGAGAGAGAGATCGATTGGTTTGGTGTTTTGATTTTATGAATTTTATTGAATATTTTTTTACGGATTTTATGGCTCACTAATCTCTCAGCTAGGGCTGAGATGAAGCCCCTAATTTGATTAGCTCTTGTATGGTTGATTTACTTTGAATATTAATTAATTTATTTTTTTCTCTAAGTGGGCTTTATGGGTTTAAATTCCATACTTCTCCATCTATGAACTTGATCAAAGTATATTAGATGGATGTTGTTTGGATGCTTATTACAGGTGCTTGGGTCTGATCAAGAACAAGTTTCTTATAGAGGAAGAAGAAACATGGTGCTTTAATGAATGTACATTCCATATGCCCGACCAAGGATATGGGATATGTTGTTCATGGCATTGCTTAAAGGAATTAGACAGTCTGTATGCCCGATTAAGGACACAGATTGTGTTTTCTCTATTTAAGTGGTATCAATCTAGATCAAGGTGAATCAACAGACAAAACAAGGGTTATGATAGTTAGGGGTGGATTCGAAGGTCCTAGTGCTCTCTCTCTTTGATTGAATTTTCTTCCTTATTCTCAATAGTTATTTTTCATAGATTTGTGTTAGCCATTTGATCCCTTATTTGTTGAATTAGTTAAGGAGAATTGTGAATTTGAATTGTGACGACCAGTCCCTGTGGATTCGACCTCGGTCTTACCGAGTTTATTACTACATCACAACCCTATACTTGGGGAGTGTGAACACTTTGGTTGTGGGTTTGCTCCCATAAACATGAGTTCGATTCCCCTCCCCGTGGATTGCTCCATGCACGTGATTAGAGCTGGGCACGGGAAGACTCGACTTAGATGATTCATTCAGAACCGACTTGACTAAACCTAGTGGTGAGTTGTGGTTTGAACCGAGTGTGGGGGGGGGGGGGGGGAGGGGGGGGTGGGTCTGTCCATTCCTTTCAAGGTTGATCTCGTCCCTATAGGCGTAAGCTCGTGATGCTTAATGACCAAGTTCGATTCCTTCCCTGTGGATAACCCGATGCACGTGGTTGGCGGGTGATTGCATGCATTCGCGGGGGGGTGGGGGGGGGGTGGGGGTTTATGATCACTATTAAGCCTTTGGTCGTGAGTTTGCTCCGTACAGACACAAGTTCGATTTCCCCCTCCGTGGATTACAGTCACGAGTTTAGGAGAACGACTTTGGTTGTGGGTTTGCTCCCATAAACATGAGTTCGATTCCCCTCCCCGTGGATTACTCCATGCACGTGATTAGAGCTGGGCACGGGAAGACTCGACTTAGATGATTCGTTCAGACCCGACTTGACTAAAACCTAGTGGGTGAGTTGGTTTGAACCGAGTGTGTTGTGGTGGGGGGGGGGGGGGGGGGGGGATATAGGGTTAAGCTCGTGATGCTTAATGACCAAGTTCGATTCCTTCCCTGTGGATAACCCGATGCACGTGGTTGGCGGGTGATTGCATGCATTCGCAGGGAATGGTCTCGCCTTAAAGGGGTAGGGACACCCTGTCTTATTATAAAATAAAAAAACTTACCAAAACCCGTCACGAGTTTGGGGCGAATGTCTTTGGTGGTGGGTTTGCTCCCCTATACACGAGTTAGTTTAATTCCCCTCTCGTGGGTTACCAGTCACGAGTTTGGGAGAATGACTTTGGTCGTGGGTTTGCTCCCCACAGACACGAGTTCTATTCCCCTCCCCATGGATTAGCTGTTATGAGTTTGCGTGATCAACTTTGGTCGTGGGTTGCTCCCCATAGACACGAGTCGATTCCCCTCTCTGTGGGTTACTCGTCACGAGTTCGGGAGAACGGCTTTGGTCATGGGTTTGCTCCCCATAGACATGAGTTCATAGACATGAGTTCGATTCCTTCCCCGTGGATTATGTTATGAGTTTGCGTGATCAACTTTGGTCGTGGGTTTGCTCCCCACAGACACGAGTTCGATTCCCCTCCTCGTGGATTACTCGTCATGAATATGGGTGAACAACTTTGGTTGTGGGTTTGCTTTCCACAGACACGAGTTTGATTCCCTTCCCTGTGGATTACTCGATGTACGCGGTGTAACATGGGAAGTTTTTTTTATTTTTATTTTTTTTATTTTTAATCCTCACATCTGGAGACTCCTGAAATCTTACTCTATGTTCACTATTAAGCCTTTGGTCGTGAGTTTGCTCCCTACAGACACAAGTTTGATTCTCCTCTCCGTAGATTACCAGTCACGAGTTTAGGAGACAGCTTTGGTCGTGGGTTTGCTCCCATAAACACGAGTTCGAATCCCCTCCCCATGGATTACTCGATGCACGTGGTTAGAGCTGGGCACGGGAAGACTCGACTTGGATGATTCTTTCAGACCCAACTTGACTCAAACCTATGTTCACTATTAAGCCTTTGGTCGTGAGTTTGCTCCTACAGACACAAGTTCGATTCCCCTCTCCGTGGATTACCAGTCACGAGTTTAGGAGAACGGCTTTGGTCGTGGGTTTGCTCCCATAAACACGAGTTTGATTCCCCTCCCCGTGGATTACTCGATGCACGTGGTTAGAGCTGGGCACGGGAAGACTCGACTTGGATGATTCGTTCAAACCCGACTTGACTCAAACCTAGCGGGTGAGTTGGTTTTTTTTTTTGGGGGGGGGGGGGGGGGGGGGGTTCTATGTTCACTATTAAGCCTATGCTGTCCATTCCTTTCAAGGTTGATTTCGTCCCTATAGGCATAAGCTCATGATACTTAATGACCAAGTTCGATTCCTTCCCTGTGGATAACCCGATGCACGTGGGTTGGCGGGTGATTGCATGCATTCGCAGGGAATGGTCTCGCCTTAAAGGGGTAAGGACACCCTGTCGTTAAAAAATAAAAAAACTTACCAAAACCTGTCACGAGTTTGGGCGAATGTCTTTGGTGGTGGGTTTGCTCCCATATACA
>JAJHSJ010000001.1:43730336-43753161 GCA_021015155.1 Magnolia officinalis
AATATTAACAATCAAAATTATAAAATGACAATCGAAGAGTTCCAACGTGCTTTTGGGATATCGAACGGTCTCGAAATTTCCCAATCCTGGTCTCATTTAAGAAGCTTGTCAAGTTACCATTCCAATGAGCTCAAAATCTAGAAAGAGATTTATGAAGGTCTATTGGACAAGGAGATGAAGGAGAAATTCAGTAGCGACACAACTGCAATCCCACTTACGGATGCCCAAATGGTCTCGGAATACGACGATTGTAGTCTGGAATGAAGTGTGCTAAAGTACCATTCAAATGACCAAAAATTGACCTAATCCGACATCAAATGAGGGAGTTATGAGCGCCGCCATTGGATCGTGCATTTTAGAAAGATTAACAATCGAAATTATAAAATGACAATTGAAGTGTTCCAACGTGCTTTTGCGATATCGAACTGTCTCGTAATTACCCCAATTCTGGTCACATTTAGAAGCTTGTCAAGTTACCATTCCAATGACCTCAAAATCGTCTAAATTCGACCACTGAAGAGAGAGTTATGAAGGTTTGTTGGACAAGGAGATGAAGGAGAAATTCAGTAGCGACAACTGCGATCCACTTACGGATGCCCAAATGGTCTCGGAATACGACGATTACAGTCTGGAATGAAAGTGCGCTAAAATACCATTCAGATGACCAAAATCGACCCAATCCGATATCAAATGAGGGAGTTATGAGGACCTCCATTGGATCGCCATTTTACAAAGATTAACAATCAAAATTACAAATGACTATCGAAGAGTTCCAACGTGCTTTTGGGATATCGAACGGTCTCGAAATTACCCAATTCTGGTCTCATTTAGAAGCTTGTCAAGTTACCATTCCCATGAGCTCAAAATCGTCTAAATTCGACCACTGAAGAGAGATTTATGAAGGTTACTGTTGGACAAAGAGATGAAGGAGAATTCAATAGCGACAACTGCGTCCCACTTACGGATGCCCAAATGGTCTCGGAATATGACGATTGTAGTCTGGAATGAAAGTGTGCTAAAGTACCATTCAGATGACCAAAATTTCACCCAATCCGACATCAAATGAGGGTTATGAGCGCCGCCATTGGATCGTGCATTTTAGAAAGATTAACAATCGAAATTATAAAATGACAATCGAAGAGTTCCAACGTGCTTGTGGGATATCGAACGGTCTCGAAATTACCCAATTCTGGTCTCATTTAGAAGCTTGTCAAGTTACCATTCCAATGAGCTCAAAATCGTCTAAATTCACCACTGAGAGAGTGTTATGAAGGTTACTGTTGGACAAGGAGATGAAGGAGAAATTCAGTAGCGACGACTGCAATCCCACTTACGGATGCCCAAATGGTCTCAAATATTACGATTGTAGTATGGAATGAAAGTGCGCTAAAGTACCATTCAGATGACCCAAAATCGACCCAATCCGACATCAAATGAGGGAGTTATGAGCGCTCCAATGGATCGCGCACTTTAGAAATATTAACAATCGAAATTAAAATGACAATCGAAGAGTTCCAACGTGCTTTTGGGATATCGAACGGTCTCGAAATTTCCCAATCCTGGTCTCATTTAGAAGCTTGTCAAGTTACCATTCCAATGAGCTCAAAATAGTCTAAATTTGACCACAGAAGAGAGATTATGAAGGTTACTGTTGGACAAGGAGATGAAGGAGAAATTCAGTAGCGACAACTGCAATCCCACTTACGGATGCCCAAATGGTCTCGGAATACGACGATTGTAGTCTGGAATGAAGTGTGCTAAAGTACCATTCAATGACCAAAATTGACCTAATCCGACATCAAATGAGGGAGTTATGAGCGCCGCCATTGGATCGTGCATTTTAGAAAGATTAACAATCGAAATTATAAAATGACAATTGAAGTGTTCCAACGTGCTTTTGCGATATCGAACGGTCTCGTAATTACCCAATTGGTCACATTTAGAAGCTTGTCAAGTTACCATTCCAATGACCTCAAAATCGTCTAAATTCGACCACTGAAGAGAGTTTATGAAGGTTATTGTTGGACAAGGAGATGAAGGAGAAATTCAGTAGCGACGACTGCGATCCCACTTACGGATGCCCAAATGGTCTCGGAATATGACGATTAGTCTGGAATGAAAGTGCGCTAAAATACCATTCAGATGACCCAAAATCGACCCAATCCGATATCAAATGAGGGAGTTATGAGGACCTCCATTGGATCGCCCTTTTACAAAGATTAACAATCAAAATTACAAATGACTATCGAAGAGTTCCAACGTGCTTTTGGGATATCGAACGGTCTCGAAATTACCCAATTCTGGTCTCATTTAAAAGCTTGTCAAGTCACCATTCCAATGAGCTCAAAATCGTCTAAATTCGACCACTAAAGAGAGAGTTATGAAGGTTACTATTGGACAAGGAGATGAAGGGGAAATTCAGTAGCGACAACTGTAATCCCACTTACGGATGCCCAAATGGTCTCGGAATATGACAATTGTAGTCTAGAATGAAAGTACGATAAAGTACAATTTAGATGACCAAAAATTGACCCAATTCGACATCAAATGAGGGAGTTATGAGAGCCGCCATTGGATCGTGCATTTAAGAAAGATTAACAATCGAAATTATAAAATGACAATCGAAGGGTTCCAACGTGCTTTTGGGATATCGAACGGTCTCGAAATTACACAATTTTGGTCTCATTTAGAAGCTTGTCAAGTTACCATTCCAATGAGCTCAAAATAGTCTAAATTTGACCATTGAAGAAAGAGTTATGAAGGTTACTGTTGGACAAGGAGATGAAGGAGAAATTCAGTAGCGACGACTGCAATCCCACTTACGGATGCCCAAATGGTCTCAAAATATTACGATTGTAGTATGGAATGAAAGTGCGCTAAAGTACCATTCAGATGACCCAAAATCGACCCAATCCGACATCAAATGAGGGAGTTATGAGCGCCTCCAATGGATCGTACACTTTAGAAATATTAACAATCGAAATTATAAAATGACAATCGAAGAGTTCCAACGTGCTTTTGGGATATCCAACGGTCTCGAAATTTCCCAATCCTGGTCTCATTTATAAGCTTGTCAAGTTACCATTCCAATGAGCTCAAAATAGTCTAAATTTGACCACAGAAGAGAGATTTATGAAGGTTACTGTTGGACAAGGAGATGAAGGAGAAATTCAGTAGCGACAACTGTAATCCCACTTACGGATGCCCAAATGGTCTCGGAATATGACAATTGTAGTCTAGAATGAAAGTATGATAAAGTACAATTTAGATGACCAAAAATTGACCCAATTCGACATCAAATGAGGGAGTTATGAGAGCCGCCATTGGATCGTGCATTTAAGAAAGATTAACAATCGAAATTATAAAATGACAATCGAAGGGTTCCAACGTACTTTTGGGATATCGAACGGTCTCGAAATTACACAATTTTTGGTCTCATTTAGAAGCTTGTCAAGTTACCATTCCAATGAGCTCAAAATAGTCTAAATTTGACCATTGAAGAAAGAGTTATGAAGGTTACTGTTGGACAAGGAGATGAAGGAGAAATTCAGTAGCGACGACTGCAATCCCACTTACGGATGCCCAAATGGTCTCAAAATATTACGATTGTAGTATGGAATGAAAGTGCGCTAAACTACCATTCAGATGACCCAAAATCGACCCAATCCGACATCAAATGAGGGAGTTATGAGCGCCTCCATGGATCGACACTTTAGAAATTAACAATCAAAATTATAAAATGACAATCGAAGAGTTCCAACGTGCTTTTGGGATATCGAACGGTCTCGAAATTTCCCAATCCTGGTCTCATTTAGAAGCTTGTCAAGTTACCATTCCAATGAAAATCAAAACAGAAGAGAGATTTATGAAGGTCTAGTTGGACAAGGAGATGAAGGAGAAATTCAGTAGCGACAACTGCAATCCCACTTACGGATGCCCAAATGGTCTCGGAATACGACGATTGTAGTCTGGAATGAAGTGTGCTAAAGTACCATTCAAATGACCAAAAATTGACCTAATCCGACATCAAATGAGGGAGTTATGAGCGCCGCCATTGGATCGTGCATTTTAGAAAGATTAACAATCGAAATTATAAAATGACAATTGAAGTGTTACAACGTGCTTTTGCGATATCGAACTGTCTCGTAATTACCCACTTCTGGTCACATTTAGAAGCTTGTCAAGTTACCATTCCAATGACCTCAAAATCGTCTAAATTCGACCACTGAAGAGAGAGTTATGAAGGTTATTGTTGGACAAGGAGATGAAGGAGAAATTCAGTAGCGACGACTGCGATCTCACTTACGGATGCCCAAATGGTCTCGGAATACGACAATTACAGTCTGGAATGAAAGTGCGCTAAAATACCATTCAGATGACCAAAAATCGACCCAATACGACATCAAATGAGGGAGTTATGAGAGCCGCCATTGGATCGTGCATTTAAGAAAGATTAACAATCAAAATTACAAATGACTATCGAAGAGTTCCAACGTGCTTTTGGGATATCGAACGGTCTCGAAATTACCCAATTCTGGTCTCATTTAGAAGGTTGTCAAGTTACCATTCCATGAGCTCAAAATCGTCTAAATTCGACTACTGAAGAGAGATTTACGAAGGTTACTGTTGGACAAGAGATGAAGGAGAAATTCAATAGCGACAACTGCGTTCCCACTTACGGATGCCCAAATGGTCTCGAATATGACGATTGTAGACTGGAATGAAAGTGTGCTAAAGTACCATTCAGATGACCAAAATTTCACCCCATCCGACATCAAATGAGGGAGTTATGCGCCGCCGTCATTGGATCGTGCATTTTAGAAAGATTAACAATCGAAATTATAAAATGACAATCGAAGAGTTCCAACGTGCTTGTGGGATATCGAACGGTCTCGAAATTACCCAATTCTGGTCTCATTTAGAAGCTTGTCAAGTTACCATTCCAATGAGCTCAAAATCGTCTAAATTCAACCACTGAAGAGAGTGTTATGAAGGTTACTGTTGGACAAGGAGATGAAGGAGAAATTCAGTAGCGACGACTGCAATCCCACTTACGGATGCCCAAATGGTCTCAAAATATTACGATTGTAGTATGGAATGAAAGTGCGCTAAAGTACCATTCAGATGACCCAAAATCGACCCAATCCGAAATCAAATGAGGGAGTTATGAGCGCCTCCAATGGATCGCGCACTTTATAAATATTAACAATCGAAATTATAAAATGACAATCGAAGAGTTCCAACGTGCTTTTGGGATATCGAACGATCTCGAAATTTCCCAATCCTGGTCTCATTTACAAGCTTGTCAAGTTACCATTCCAATGAGCTCAAAATAGTCTAAATTTTACCACAGAAGAGAGATTAAGGAAGGTTACTGTTGGACAAGGAGATGAAGGAGAAATTCAGTAGCGACAATTGCAATCCCACTTACGGATGCCCAAATGTTCTCGGAATACGACGATTGTAGTCTGGAATGAAGTGTGCTAAAGTACCATTCAAATGACCAAAAATTGACCTAATCCGACATCAAATGAGGGAGTTTGAGCGCCGCCATTGGATCGTGCATTTTAGAAGATTAACAATCGAAATTATAAAATGACAATTGAAGTGTTCCAACGTGCTTTTGCGATATCGAACGGTCTCGTAATTACCCAATTTTGGTCACATTTAGAAGCTTGTCAAGTTACCATTCCAATGAGCCTCAAAATCGTCTAAATTCGACCACTAAGAGAGAGTTATGAAGGTTTGTTGGACAAGGAGATGAGGAGAAATTCAGTAGCGACACTGCGATCCCACTTACGGATGCCCAAATGGTCTCGGAATACGACGATTACAGTCTGGAATGAAAGTGCGCTAAAATACCATTCAGATGACCAAAAATCGACCCAATCCGATATCAAATGAGGGAGTTATGAGGACCTCCATTGGATCGCCCATTTTACAAAGATTAACAATCAAAATTACAAATGACTATCGAAGAGTTCCAACGTGCTTTTGGGATATCGAACGGTCTCGAAATTACCCAATTCTGGTCTCATTTAGAAGCTTGTCAAGTTACCATTCCAATGAGCTCAAAATCGTCTAAATTCGACCACTAAAGAGAGAGTTATGAAGGTTACTATTGGACAAGGAGATGAAGGAGAAATTCAGTAGCGACAACTGTAATCCCACTTACGGATGCCCAAATGGTCTCGGAATATGACAATTGTAGTCTAGAATGAAAGTACGATAAAGTACAATTTAGATGACCAAAAATTGACCCAATTCGACATCAAATGAGGGAGTTATGAGAGCCGCCATTGGATCGTGCATTTAAGAAAGATTAACAATCGAAATTATAAAATGACAATCGAAGGGTTCCAACGTGCTTTTGGGATATCGAACGGTCTCGAAATTACACAATTTTGGTCTCATTTAGAAGCTTGTCAAGTTACCATTCCAATGAGCTCAAAATAGTCTAAATTTGACCACTGAAGAAAGAGTTATGAAGGTTACTGTTGGACAAGGAGATGAAGGAGAAATTCAGTAGCGACGACTGCAATCCCACTTACGGATGCCCAAATGGTCTCAAAATATGACGATTGTAGTATGGAATGAAAGTCCGCTAAAGTACCATTCAGATGACCCAAAATCGACCCAATCCGACATCAAATGAGGGAGTTATGAGCGCCTCCATGGATCGTACACTTTAGAAATATTAACAATCGAAATTATAAAATGACAATCGAAGAGTTCCAACGTGCTTTTGGGATATCCAACGGTCTCGAAATTTCCCAATCCTGGTCTCATTTATAAGCTTGTCAAGTTACCATTCCAATGAGCTCAAAATAGTCTAAATTTGACCACAGAAGAGAGATTTATGAAGGTTACTGTTGGACAAGGAGATGAAGGAGAAATTCAGTAGCGACAACTGTAATCCCACTTACGGATGCCCAAATGGTCTCGGAATATGACGATTGTAGTCTGAATGAAAGTGTATAAGTACATTCAGATGACCAAAATTGACCCAATCCGACATCAAATGAGGGAGTTATGAGCGCCGCCATTGGATCGTGCATTTAGAAAGATTAACAATCGAAATTATAAATGACAATCGAAGGGTTCCAACGTACTTTTGGGATATCGAACGGTCTCGAAATTACCCAATTTTGGTCTCATTTAGAAGCTTGTCAAGTTACCATTCCAATGAGCTCAAAATCGTCTAAATTTGACCACTGAAGAAAGAGTTATGAAGGTTACTGTTGGACAAGGAGATGAAGGAGAAATTCAGTAGCGACGACTGCAATCCCACTTACGGATGCCCAAATGGTCTCAAAATATTACGATTGTAGTATGGAATGAAAGTGCGCTAAACTACCATTCAGATGACCCAAATCGACCCAATCCGAATCAAATGAGGGAGTTATGAGCGCCTCCAATGGATCGGACACTTTAGAAATATTAACATCAAATTATAAAATGACAATCGAAGAGTTCCAACGTGCTTTTGGGATATCGAACGGTCTCGAAATTTCCCAATCCTGGTCTCATTTAGAATCTTGTCAAGTTACCATTCCAATGAGCTCAAAACAGAAGAGAGATTTATGAAGGTCTATTGGACAAGGAGATGAAGGAGAAATTCAGTAGCGACAACTGCAATCCCACTTACGGATGCCCAAATGGTCTCGGAATACGACGATTGTAGTCTAGAATGAAGTGTGCTAAAGTACCATTCAAATGACCAAAAATTGACCTAATCCGACATCAAATGAGGGAGTTATGAGCGCCGCCATTGGATCGTGCATTTTAGAAAGATTAACAATCGAAATTATAAAATGACAATTGAAGTGTTCCAACGTTCTTTTGCGATATCGAACTGTCTCGTAATTACCCAATTCTGGGCACATTTAGAAGCTTGTCAAGTTACGAATCCAATGACCTCAAAATCGTCTAAATTCGACCACTAAAGAGAGAGTTATGAAGGTTATTGTTAGACAAGGAGATGAAGGAGAAATTCAGTATCGACAACTGCGATCCAACTTACGGATGCCCAAATGGTCTCGGAATACGACAATTACAGTCTGGAATGAAAGTGCGCTAAAATACCATTCGGATGACCAAAAATCGACCCAATCCGATATCAAATGAGGGAGTTATGAGGACCTCCATTGGATCGCCCATTTTACAAAGATTAACAATCAAAATTACAAATGACTATCGAAGAGTTCCAACGTGCTTTTGGGATATCGAACGGTCTCGAAATTACCCAATTCTGGTCCTCATTTAGAAGGTTGTCAAGTTACCATTCCCATGAGCTCAAAATCGTCTAAATTCGACTACTGAAGAGAGATTTACGAAGGTTACTGTTGGACAAAGAGGTGAAGGAGAAATTCAATAGCGACAACTGCGTTCCCACTTACGGATGCCCAAATGGTCTCCGAATATGACGATTGTAGACTGGAATGAAAGTGTGCTAAAGTACCATTCAGATGACGAAAATTTCACCCAATCCGACATCAAATGAGGGAGTTATGAGCGCCGTCATTGGATCGTGCATTTTAGAAAGATTAACTATCGAAATTATAAAATGACAATCGAAGAGTTCCAACGTGCTTGTGGGATATCGAACGGTCTCGAAATTACCCAATTCTGGTCTCATTTAGAAGCTTGTCAAGTTACCATTCCAATGAGCTCAAAATCGTCTAAATTCAACCACTGAAGAGAGTGTTATGAAGGTTACTGTTGGACAAGGAGATGAAGGAGAAATTCAGTAGCGACGACTGCAATCCCACTTACGGATGCCCAAATGGTCTCAAAATATTACGATTACAGTATGGAATGAAAGTGCGCTAAAGTACCATTCAGATGACCCAAAATCGACCCAATCCGACATCAAATGAGGGAGTTATGAGCGCCTCCAATGGATCGCGCACTTTAGAAATATTAACAATCGAAATTATAAAATGACAATCGAAGAGTTCCAACGTGCTTTTGGGATATCGAACGGTCTCGAAATTACCCAATTCTGGTCTCATTTAGAAGCTTGTCAAGTTACCATTCCAATGAGCTCAAAATAGTCTAAATTTGACCACAGAAGAGAGATTTATGAAGGTTACTGTTGGACAAGGAGATGAAGGAGAAATTCAGTAGCGACAACTGCAATCCCACTTACGGATGCCCAAATGGTCTCGGAATACGACGATTGTAGTCTGGAATGAAGTGTGCTAAAGTACCATTCAAATGACCAAAAATTGACCTAATCCGACATCAAATGAGGGAGTTTGAGCGCCGCCATTGGATCGTGCATTTTAGAAAGATTAACAATCGAAATTATAAAATGAGAATTGAAGTGTTCCAACGTGCTTTTGCGATATCGAACAATCTCGTAATTACCCAATTTTGGTCACATTTAGAAGCTTGTCAAGTTACCATTCCAATTACCCCAAAATCGTCTAAATTCGACCACTAAAGAGAGAGTTATGAAGGTTATTGTTGGACAAGGAGATGAAGGAGAAATTCAGTACCGACAACTGCGATCCCACTTACGGATGCCCAAATCGTCTCGGAATACGACGATTACAGTCTGGAATGAAAGTGCACTAAAATACCATTCAGATGACCAAAAATCGACCCAATCCGATATCAAATGAGGGAGTTATGAGGACCTCCATTGGATCGCCCATTTTACAAAGATTAACAATCAAAATTACAAATGACTATCGAAGAGTTCCAACGTGCTTTTGGGATATCGAACGGTCTCGAAATTACCCAATTCTGGTCTCATTTAAAAGCTTGTCAAGTCACCATTCCAATGAGCTCAAAATCGTCTAAATTCGACCACTAAAGAGAGAGTTATGAAGGTTACTATTGGACAAGGAGATGAAGGGGAAATTCAGTAGCGACAACTGTAATCCCACTTACGGATGCCCAAATGGTCTCGGAATATGACATTGTAGTCTAGAATGAAAGTGCGATAAAGTACAATTCAGATGACCAAATTGACCCAATCCGACATCAAATGAGGGAGTTTGAGAGCCGCCATTGGATCGTGCATTTAAGAAAGATTAACAATCGAAATTATAAAATGACAATCGAAGGGTTCCAACGTGCTTTTGGGATATCGAACGGTCTCGAAATTACACAATTTTGGTCTCATTTAGAAGCTTGTCAAGTTACCATTCCAATGAGCTCAAAATAGTCTAAATTTGACCATTGAAGAAAGTTATGAAGGTTACTGTTGGACAAGGAGATGAAGGAGAAATTCAGTAGCGACGACTGCAATCCCACTTACGGATGCCCAAATGGTCTCAAAATATACGATTGTAGTCTGGAATGAAAGTGCGCTAAAGTACCATTCAGATGACCCAAAATCGACCCAATCCGACATCAAATGAGGGAGTTATGAGCGCCTCCAATGGATCGTACACTTTAGAAAGATTAACAATCGAAATTATAAAATGACAATCGAAGAGTTCCAACGTGCTTTTGGGATATCGAACGGTCTCGAAATTTCCCAATCCTGGTCTCATTTAGAAAGCTTGTCAAGTTACCATTCCAATGAGCTCAAAATAGTCTAAATTTGACCACAGAAGAGAGATTTATGAAGGTTACTGTTGGACAAGGATGAAGGAGAATTCAGTAGCGACAACTGTAATCCCACTTACGGATGCCCAAATGGTCTCGGAATATGACGATTGTAGTCTGGAATGAAAGTGCGCTAAAATACCATTCAGATGACCAAAAATCGACCCAATACGACATCAAATGAGGGAGTTATGAGAGCCGCCATTGGATCGTGCATTTAAGAAAGATTAACAATCGAAATTATAAAATGACAATCGAAGGGTTCCAACGTGCTTTTGGGATATCGAACGGTCTCGAAATTACACAATTTTGGTCTCATTTAGAAGCTTGTCAAGTTACCATTCCAATGAGCTCAAAATAGTCTAAATTTGACCATTGAAGAAAGAGTTATGAAGGTTACTGTTGGACAAGGAGATGAAGGAGAAATTCAGTAGCGACGACTGCAATCCCACTTACGGATGCCCAAATGGTCTCAAAATATTACGATTGTAGTATGGAATGAAAGTGCGCTAAACTACCATTCAGATGACCCAAAATCGACCCAATCCGAAATCAAATGAGGGAGTTATGAGCGCCTCCAATGGATCGGACACTGTAGAAATATTAACAATCAAAATTATAAAATGACAATCGAAGAGTTCCAACGTGCTTTTGGGATATCGAACGGTCTCGAAATTTCCCAATCCTGGTCTCATTTAGAATCTTGTCAAGTTACCATTCCAATGAGCTCAAAACAGAAGAGAGATTTATGAAGGTCTATTGGACAAGGAGATGAAGGAGAAATTCAGTAGCGACAACTGCAATCCCACTTACGGATGCCCAAATGGTCTCGGAATACGACGATTGTAGTCTAGAATGAAGTGTGCTAAAGTACCATTCAATGACCAAAATTGACCTAATCCGACATCAAATGAGGGAGTTATGAGCGCCGCCATTGGATCGTGCATTTTAGAAAGATTAACAATCGAAATTATAAAATGACAATTGAAGTGTTCCAACGTGTTCTTTTGCGATATCGAACTGTCTCGTATTACCCAATCTGGTCACATTTAGAAGCTTGTCAAGTTACCATTCCAATGACCTCAAAATCGTCTAAATTCGACCACTAAAGAGAGTTATGAAGGTTATTGTTGGACAAGGAGATGAAGGAGAAATTCAGTAGCGACAACTGCGATCCCACTTACGGATGCCCAAATGGTCTCGGAATACGACATTACAGTCTGGAATGAAAGTGCGCTAAATACCATTCAGATGACAAAAATCGACCCAATCCGATATCAAATGAGGGAGTTATGAGGACTCCATTGGATCGCCCATTTTAAAAGATTAACAATCAAAATTACAAATGACTATCGAAGAGTTCCAACGTGCTTTTGGGATATCGAACGGTCTCGAAATTACCCAATTCTGGTCTCATTTAGAAGCTTGTCAAGTTACCATTCCAATGAGCTCAAATCGTCTAAATTCGACCACTGAAGAGAGTTTTACGAAGGTTACTGTTGGACAAGGAGATGAAGGAGAAATTCAATAGCGACAACTGCAATCCCACTTACGGATGCCCAAATGGTCTCGGAATATGACGATTGTAGTCTGGAATGAAAGTGTGCTAAAGTACCATTCAGATGACCAAAATTTCACCCAATCCGACATCAAATGAGGGAGTTATGAGCGCCGCCATTGGATCGTGCATTTTAGAAAGATTAACAATCGAAATTATAAAATGACAATCGAGAGTTCCAACGTGCTTTTGGGATATCGAACGGTCTCGAAATTACCCAATTCTGGTCTCATTTAGAAGCTTGTCAAGTTACCATTCCAATGAGCTCAAAATCGTCTAAATTCAACCACTGAAGAGAGTGTTATGAAGGTTACTGTTGGACAAGGAGATGAAGGAGAAATTCAGTAGCGACGACTGCAATCCCACTTACGATGCCCAAATGTCTCAAATATTACGATTGTAGTATGGAATGAAAGTGCGCTAAAGTACCATTCAGATGACCAAAATCGACCCAATCCGACATCAAATGAGGGAGTTATGAGCGCCTCCATGGATCGCGCACTTTAGAAAAATTAACAATCGAAATTAAAAAATGACAATCGAAGAGTTCCAACGTGCTTTTGGATATCGAACGGTCTCGAATTTCCCAATCCTGGTCTCATTTAGAAGCTTGTCAAGTTACCATTCCAATGAGCTCAAAATAGTCTAAATTTTACCACTGAAGAGAGATTAATGAAGGTTACTGTTGGACAAGGAGATGAAGGAGAAATTCAGTAGCGACAACTGCAATCCCACTTACGGATGCCCAAATGGTCTCGGAATACGACGATTGTAGTCTGGAATGAAGTGTGCTAAAGTACCATTCAATGACCAAAATTGACCTAATCCGACATCAAATGAGGGAGTTATGAGCGCCGCCATTGGATCGTGCATTTTAGAAAGATTAACAATCGAAATTATAAAATGACAATTGAAGTGTTCCAACGTGCTTTGCGATATCGAACGGTCTCGTAATTACCCAATTTGGTCACATTTAGAAGCTTGTCAAGTTACCATTCCAATGAGCTCAAAATCGTCTAAATTCGACCACTGAAGAGAGAGTTATGAAGGTTATTGTTGGACAAGGAGATGAAGGAGAAATTCAGTAGCGACGACTGCGATCCCACTTACGGATGCCCAAATGGTCTCGGAATACGACGATTACAGTCTGGAATGAAAGTGCGCTAAATACCATTCAGATGACCAAAAATCGACCCAATCCGATATCAAATGAGGGAGTTATGAGGACCCTCCATTGGATCGCCCATTTTACAAAGATTAACAATCAAAATTACAAATGACTATCGAAGAGTTCCAACGTGCTTTGGGATATCGAACGGTCTCGAAATTACCCAATTCTGGTCTCATTTAGAAGCTTGTCAAGTTACCATTCCAATGAGCTCAAAATCGTCTAAATTCGACCACTAAAGAGAGAGTTATGAAGGTTACTATTGGACAAGGAGATGAAGGGAAATTCAGTAGCGACAACTGTAATCCCACTTACGGATGCCCAAATGGTCTCGGAATATGACATTGTAGTCTAGAATGAAAGTGCGATAAAGTACAATTCAGATGACAAAAATTGACCCAATCCGACATCAAATGAGGGAGTTATGAGAGCCGCCATTGGATCGTGCATTTAAGAAAGATTAACAATCGAAATTATAAAATGACAATCGAAGGTTCCAACGTGCTTTTGGGATATCGAACGTCTCGAAATTACACAATTTTGGTCTCATTTAGAAGCTTGTCAAGTTACCATTCCAATGAGCTCAAAATAGTCTAAATTTGACCACTGAAGAAGTTTATGAAGGTTACTGTTGGACAAGGAGATGAAGGAGAAATTCAGTAGCGACGACTGCAATCCCACTTACGGATGCCCAAATGGTCTCAAATATTACGATTGTAGTATGGAATGAAAGTGCGCTAAAGTACCATTCAGATGACCCAAAATCGACCCAATCCGACATCAAATGAGGGAGTTATGAGCGCCTCCATTGGATCGTACACTTTAGAAATATTAACAATCGAAATTATAAATGACAATCGAAGAGTTCCAACGTGCTTTGGGATATCGAACGGTCTCGAAATTACCCAATCTGGTCTCATTTAGAAGCTTGTCAAGTTACCATTCCAATGAGCTCAAAATAGTCTAAATTTGACCACAGAAGAGAGATTTATGAAGGTTACTGTTGGACAAGGAGATGAAGGAGAAATTCAGTAGCGACAACTGTAATCCCACTTACGGATGCCCAAATGGTCTCGGAATATGACAATTGTAGTCTAGAATGAAGTGTGCTAAAGTACCATTCAGATGACCAAAAATTGACCCAATCCGACATCAAATGAGGGAGTTATGAGAGCCGCCATTGGATCGTGCATTTAGAAAGATTAACAATCGAAATTATAAAATGACAATCGAAGGGTTCCAACGTGCTTTTGGGATATCGAACGGTCTCGAAATTACACCATTTTTGTCTCATTTAGAAGCTTGTCAAGTTACCATTCCAATGAGCTCAAAATAGTCTAAATTTGACCACTGAAGAAAGAGTTATGAAGGTTACTGTTGGACAAGGAGATGAAGGAGAAATTCAGTAGCGACGACTGCAATCCCACTTACGGATGCCCAAATGGTCTCAAAATATTACGATTGTAGTATGGAATGAGTGCGCTAAAATACCATTCAGATGACCCAAAATCGACCCAATCCGACATCAAATGAGGGAGTTATGAGCGCCTCCATTGGATCGACCTTTAGAAAGATTAACAATCAAATTAAAATGACAATCGAAGAGTTCCAACGTGCTTTTGGATATATCGAACGGTCTCGAAATTTCCCAATCCTGGTCTCATTTAGAAGCTTGTCAAGTTACCATTCCAATGAGCTCAAAACAGAAGAGAGATTTATGAAGGTTACTATTGGACAAGGAGATGAAGGAGAAATTCAGTAGCGACAACTGCAATCCCACTTACGGATGCCCAAATGGTCTCGGAATACGACGATTGTAGTCTGGAATGAAGTGTGCTAAAGTACCATTCAAATGACCAAAATTGACCCAATCCGACATCAAATGAGGGAGTTATGAGCGCCGCCATTGGATCGGGCATTTTAGAAAGGCTAACAATCGAAATTAGAAAATGATAATCGAAGAGTTCCAACGTGCTTTTTGGATATCGAACAGTCTCGAAATTACCCAATTCTGGTCTCATTTAGAAGCTTGTCAAGTTACCATTCCAATGAGCTCAAAATCGTCTAAATTCGACCGCTGAAGAGAGAGTTATGAAGGTTACTGTTGGACAAGGAGATGAAGGAGAAATTCAGTAGCGACAACTGCGATCCCACTTACGGATGCCCAACTAGTCTCGAAATACGACGATTACAGTCTGGAATGAAAGTGCACTAAAGTACCATTCAGATGACCAAAAATCGACCAAATCCGATATCAAATGAGGGAGTTATGAGCCTCCATTGGATCGCCCATTTTAAAAGATTAACAATCAAATTTACAAATGACATCGAAGAGTTCCAACGTGCTTTTGGGATATCGAACGGTCTCGAAATTACCCAATTCTGGTCTCATTTAGAAGTTGTCAAGTTACCATTCCAATGAGCTCAAAATCGTCTAAATTCGACTACTGAAGAGAGATTTACGAAGTTTACTGTTGGACAAAGAGATGAAGGAGAAATTCAATAGCGACAACTGCGTTCCCACTTACGGATGCCCAAATGGTCTCGGAATACGACGATTGTAGACTGGAATGAAAGTGTGCTAAAGTACCATTCAGATGACCAAAATTTCACCCCAATCCGACATCAAATGAGGGAGTTATGAGCGCCGCCATTGGATCGTGCATTTTAGAAAGATTAACAATCGAAATTATAAAATGACAATCGAAGAGTTCCAACGTGCTTGTGGGATATCGAACGGTCTCGAAATTACCCAATTCTGGTCTCATTTAGAAGCTTGTCAAGTTACCATTCCAATGAGCTCAAAATCGTCTAAATTCACCCACTGAAGAGAGTTTATGAAGGTTACTGTTGGACAAGGAGATGAAGGAGAAATTCAGTAGCGACGACTGCAATCCCACTTACGGATGCCCAAATGGTCTCAAATATTACGATTGTAGTATGGAATGAAAGTGCGCTAAAGTACCATTCAGATGACCCAAAATCGACCCAATCCGAATCAAATGAGGGAGTTATGAGCGCCTCCAATGGATCGCGCACTTTTAGAAATATTAACAATCGAAATTATAAAATGACAATCGAAGAGTTCCAACGTGCTTTTGGGATATCGAACGGTCTCGAAATTTCCCAATCCTGGTCTCATTTAGAAGCTTGTCAAGTTACCATTCCAATGAGCTCAAAATAGTCTAAATTTGACCACGAAGAGAGATTATGGAAGGTTACTGTTGGACAAGGAGATGAAGGAGAAATTCAGTAGCGACAACTGCAATCCCACTTACGGATGCCCAAATGGTCTCGGAATACGACGATTGTAGTCTGGAATGAAGTGTGCTAAAGTACCATTCAAATGACCAAAATTGACCTAATCCGACATCAAATGAGGGAGTTATGAGCGCCGCCATTGGATCGTGCATTTTAGAAAGATTAACAATCGAAATTATAAAATGACAATTGAAGTGTTCCAACGTGCTTTTGCGATATCGAACGGTCTCGTAATTACCCAATTTTGGTCACATTTAGAAGCTTGTCAAGTTACCATTCCAATGCCTCAAAAATCGTCTAAATTCGACCACTAAGAGAGAGTTATGAAGGTTATGTTGGACAAGGAGATGAAGGAGAAATCAGTAGCGTGCGACTGCGATCCCACTTACGGATGCCCAAATGGTCTCGGAATACGACGATTACAGTCTGGAATGAAAGTGCGCTAAAATACCATTCAGATGACCAAAAATCGACCCAATCCGATATCAAATGAGGGAGTTATGAGACCTCCATTGGATCGCCCATTTTACAAAGATTAACAATCAAAATACAAATGACTATCGAAGAGTTCCAACGTGCTTTTGGGATATCGAACGGTCTCGAAATTACCCAATTCTGGTCTCATTTAAAAGCTTGTCAAGTTACCATTCCAATGAGCTCAAAATCGTCTAAATTCGACCACTAAAGAGAGATTATGAAGGTTACTGTTGGACAAGGAGATGAAGGAGAAATTCAGTAGCGACAACTGTAATCCCACTTACGGATGCCCAAATGGTCTCGGAATATGACAATTGTAGTCTGGAATGAAAGTGCGATAAAGTACCATTCAGATGACCAAAAATTGACCCAATCGACATCAAATGAGGGAGTTATGAGCGCCGCCATTGGATCGTGCATTTAAGAAGATTAACAATCGAAATTATAAAATGACAATCGAAGGTTCCAACGTGCTTTTGGGATATCGAACGGTCTCGAAATTACACAATTTTGGTCTCATTTAGAAGCTTGTCAAGTTACCATTCCAATGAGCTCAAAATAGTCTAAATTTGACCACTGAAGAAAGAGTTATGAAGGTTACTGTTGGACAAGGAGATGAAGGAGAAATTCAGTAGCGACGACTGCAATCCCACTTACGGATGCCCAAATGGTCTCAAAATATACGATTGCAGTATGGAATGAAAGTGCGCTAAAGTACCATTCAGATGACCCAAAATCGACCCAATCCGACATAAAATGAGGGAGTTATGAGCACCTCCATTGGATCGTGCATTTTAGAAATATTAACAATCGAAATTATAAAATGGCAATCGAAGAGTTCCAACGTGCTTTTGGGATATCGAATGGTCTCGAAATTCCCAATCCTGGTCTCATTTAGAAGCTTGTCAAGTTACCATTCCAATGAGCTCAAATAGTCTAAATTTGACCACAGAAGAGAGATTTATGAAGGTTACTGTTGGACAAGGAGATGAAGGAGAAATTCAGTAGCGACAACTGCAATCCCACTTACGGATGCCCAAATGGTCTCGGAATATGACGATTGTAGTCTGGAATGAAAGTGCTAAAGTACCATTCAGATGACCAAAATTGACCCAATCCGACATCAAATGAGGGAGTTATGAGCGCCGCCATTGGATCGTGCATTTAAGAAAGATTAACAATCGAAATTATAAAATGACAATCGAAGGTTCCAACGTGCTTTTGGGATATCGAACGGTCTCGAAATTACCCAATTTTGGTCTCATTTAGAAGCTTGTCAAGTTACCATTCCAATGAGCTCAAAATAGTCTAAATTTGACCACTGAAGAAGAGTTATGAAGGTTACTGTTGGACAAGGAGATGAAGGAGAAATTCAGTAGCGACGACTGCAATCCCACTTACGGATGCCCAAATGGTCTCAAAATATTACGATTGTAGTATGGAATGAAAGTGCGCTAAAGTACCATTCAGATGACCCAAAATCGACCCAATCCGACATCAAATGAGGGAGTTATGAGCGCCTCCATGGATCGGCACTTTAGAAAGATTAACAATCAAAATTATAAATGACAATCGAAGAGTTCCAACGTGCTTTTGGGATATCGAACGGTCTCGAATTTCCCAATCCTGGTCTCATTTAGAAGCTTGTCAAGTTACCATTCCAATGAGCTCAAAACAGAAGAGAGATTTATGAAGGTCTGTTGGACAAGGAGATGAAGGAGAAATTCAGTAGCGACAACTGCAATCCCACTTACGGATGCCCAAATGGTCTCGGAATACGACGATTGTAGTCTAGAATGAAGTGTGCTAAAGTACCATTCAAATGACCAAAAATTGACCTAATCCGACATCAAATGAGGGAGTTATGAGCGCCGCCATTGGATCGTGCATTTTAGAAAGATTAACAATCGAAATTATAAAATGACAATTGAAGTGTTCCAACTTGCTTTGGCGATATCGAACTGTCTCGAAATTACCCAATTCTGGTCTCATTTAGAAGCTTGTCAAGTTACCATTCCAATGACTCAAAATCGTCTAAATTCGACCACTGAAGAGAGAGTTATGAAGGTTTTGTTGGACAAGGAGATGAAGGAGAAATTCAGTAGCGACAACTGCGATCCCACTTACGGATGCCCAAATGGTCTCGGAATACGACGATTACAGTCTGGAATGAAAGTGCGCTAAAATACCATTCAGATGACCAAAATCGACCCAATCCGATATCAAATGAGGGAGTTATGAGCGCCTCCATTGGATCGCCCATTTTAGAAGATTAACAATCAAAATTACAAATGACTATATCGAAGAGTTCCAACGTGCTTTTGGGATATCGAACGGTCTCGAAATTACCCAATTCTGGTCTCATTTAGAAGGTTGTCAAGTTACCATTCCCATGAGCTCAAAATCGTCTAAATTCGACTACTGAAGAGAGATTTACGAAGGTTACTGTTGGACAAAGAGGTGAAGGAGAAATTCAATAGCGACAACTGCGTTCCCACTTACGGATGCCCAAATGGTCTCGGAATACGACGATTGTAGACTGGAATGAAAGTGTGCTAAAGTACCATTCAGATGACCAAAATTTCACCCCAATCCGACATCAATGGGAGTTATGAGCGCCGCCATTGGATCGTGCATTTTAGAAAGATTAACAATCGAAATTATAAAATGACAATCGAAGAGTTCCAACGTGCTTGTGGGATATCGAACGGTCTCGAAATTACCCAATTCTGGTCTCATTTAGAAGCTTGTCAAGTTACCATTCCAATGACTCAAAATCGTCTAAATTCAACCACTGAAGAGAGTGTTATGAAGGTTACTGTTGGACAAGGAGATGAAGGAGAAATTCAGTAGCGACGACTGCAATCCCACTTACGGATGCCCAAATGGTCTCAAATATTACGATTGTAGTATGGAATGAAAGTGCGCTAAAGTACCATTCAGATGACCCAAAATCGACCCAATCCGACATCAAATGAGGGAGTTATGAGCGCCTCCAATGGATCGCGCACTTTAGAAATATTAACAATCGAAATTATAAATGACAATCGAAGAGTTCCAACGTGCTTTGGGATATCGAACGGTCTCGAAATTTCCCAATCCTGGTCTCATTTAGAAGCTTGTCAAGTTACCATTCCAATGAGCTCAAAATAGTCTAAATTTTACCACAGAAGAGAGATTAAGGAAGGTTACTGTTGGACAAGGAGATGAAGGAGAAATTCAGTAGCGACAATTGCAATCCCACTTACGGATGCCCAAATGTTCTCGGAATACGACGATTGTAGTCTGGAATGAAGTGTGCTAAAGTACCATTCAAATGACCAAAAATTGACCTAATCCGACATCAAATGAGGGAGTTTTGAGCGCCGCCATTGGATCGTGCATTTTAGAAAGATTAACAATCGAAATTATAAAATGAGAATTGAAGTGTTCCAACGTGCTTTTGCGATATCGAACAATCTCGTAATTACCCAATTTTGGTCACATTTAGAAGCTTGTCAAGTTACCATTCCAATTACCCCAAAATCGTCTAAATTCGACCACTAAAGAGAGAGTTATGAAGGTTATTGTTGGACAAGGAGATGAAGGAGAATTCAGTAGCGACAACTGCGATCCCACTTACGGATGCCCAAATGGTCTCGGAATACGACGATTACAGTCTGGAATGAAAGTGCGCTAAATACCATTCAGATGACCAAAAATCGACCCAATCCGATATCAAATGAGGGAGTTATGAGGACCTCCATTGGATCGCCCATTTTAGAAAGATTAACAATCAAAATTACAAATGACTATCGAAGAGTTCCAACGTGCTTTTGGATATCGAACGGTCTCGAATTACCCAATTCTGGTCTCATTTAGAAGCTTGTCAAGTTACCATTCCAATGAGCTCAAAATCGTCTAAATTCGACCACTAAAGAGAGAGTTATGAAGGTTACTATTGGACAAGGAGATGAAGGGAAAATTCAGTAGCGACAACTGTAATCCCACTTACGGATGCCCAAATGGTCTCGGAATATGACAATTGTAGTCTAATGAAAGTGCGATAAAGTACAATTCAGATGACCAAAATTGACCCAATTCGACATCAAATGAGGGAGTTATGAGAGCCGCCATTGGATCGTGCATTTAAGAAAGATTAACAATCGAAATTATAAAATGACAATCGAAGGGTTCCAACGTACTTTTGGGATATCGAACGGTCTCGAAATTACACAATTTTTGGTCTCATTTAGAAGCTTGTCAAGTTACCATTCCAATGAGCTCAAAATAGTCTAAATTTGACCATTGAAGAAAGAGTTATGAAGGTTACTGTTGGACAAGGAGATGAAGGAGAAATTCAGTAGCGACGACTGCAATCCCACTTACGGATGCCCAAATGGTCTCAAATACGACGATTGTAGTCTGGAATGAAAGTGCGCTAAAGTACCATTCAGATGACCAAAATCGACCCAATCCGACATCAATGAGGGAGTTATGAGCGCCTCCATGGATCGCACACTTTAGAAAGATTAACAATCGAAATTATAAAATGACATCGAAGAGTTCCAACGTGCTTTTGGGATATCGAACGGTCTCGAAATTACCCAATTCTGGTCTCATTTAGAAGCTTGTCAAGTTACCATTCCAATGAGCTCAAAAGTCTAAATTTGACCACTGAAGAGAGATTTATGAAGGTTACTGTTGGACAAGGAGATGAAGGAGAAATTCAGTAGCGACAACTGCAATCCCACTTACGGATGCCCAAATGGTCTCGGAATACGACGATTGTAGTCTGGAATGAAAGTGCGCTAAAGTACCATTCAGATGACCAAAATTGACCCAATCCGACATCAAATGAGGGAGTTATGAGAGCCGCCATTGGATCGTGCATTTAAGAAAGATTAACAATCGAAATTATAAAATGACAATCGAAGGTTCCAACGTGCTTTGGGATATCGAACGGTCTCGAAATTACCCAATTCTGGTCTCATTTAGAAGCTTGTCAAGTTACCATTCCAATGAGCTCAAAATCGTCTAAATTTGACCACTGAAGAAGAGTTATGAAGGTTACTGTTGGACAAGGAGATGAAGGAGAAATTCAGTAGCGACGACTGCAATCCCACTTACGGATGCCCAAATGGTCTCAAAATATACGATTGTAGTATGGAATGAAAGTGCGCTAAAGTACCATTCAGATGACCCAAAATCGACCCAATCCGACATCAATGAGGGAGTTATGAGCGCCTCCATTGGATCGTGCACTTTAGAAATATTAACAATCGAAATTATAAAATGACATCGAAGAGTTCCAACGTGCTTTTGGGATATCGAACGGTCTCGAAATTACCCAATCCTGGTCTCATTTAGAAGCTTGTCAAGTTACCATTCCAATGAGCTCAAAATAGTCTAAATTTGACCAAGAAGAGAGATTTGAAGGTTACTGTTGGACAAGGAGATGAAGGAGAATTCAGTAGCGACAACTGCAATCCCACTTACGGATGCCCAAATGGTCTCGAATACGACGATTGTAGTCTGGAATGAAGTGTGCTAAAGTACCATTCAGATGACCAAAAATGACCCAATCCGACATCAAATGAGGGTTTTATGAGCGCCGCCATTGGATCGTGCATTTTAGAAAGATTAACAATCGAAATTATAAAATGACATCGAAGGGTTCCAACGTGCTTTTGGATATCGAACGGTCTCGAAATTACCCAATTCTGGTCTCATTTAGAAGCTTGTCAAGTTACCATTCCAATGAGCTCAAAATAGTCTAAATTCGACCACTGAAGAGAGAGTTATGAAGGTTACTGTTG